>BSBK01004767.1:427500-740000 GCA_027943335.1 Chamaecyparis obtusa
ATTTAATCAATTATTCATAGGATATTGGATTTATTGTCAAAATTAAATAATACAATTAATAATAGATAGAATTAACTTCAATTAAATAATTAAGTGGCAGAATTAAATCTAATTAATTAAATATGAAAATATTCAATTAATCAAACTTAGGATAAATGTGATTTATCGCCAAATAATCATTAAATTAAAGATAATTAATATAATTTAGGAATATTGTTAGGAATATTCCTTGATGTAGAATTTAAGATAATCAATTAGGATTCAATGATGTGCAGATGTGCCTTAGATTAGGACTTTGATGTTGATTTCGTTCAATTTATAGATGTAGGAGGTTAATGAACTTATAGCCCATTTTTGGGGTATTACATTTTGCCCCTCTTCAAATTACTGTGCGAAGCACAGTGGTTCAAAGATAGTCTGTGTTTGATAAAGATATGAAACTGATGTTTGAAATTCATAATTGATATGAGACAAAAGCTGATTGATATTGATTTGAGATGAAGATAATAGGTCCCGAATGACCAAAGATAATGTTCATTGTAGCAGCAATTAACCTATGATTGCAAAAAAGTGTCAAAACACCTGATTCCAAACCTTAGGATTGCAAAGAAGTGAGTGACCCATTCTAGACTCGATTGTCTTAGCAGAACTAGCAGGTATCACATCCAAACCCTTCAGTTGCTGAAGAACCAAGGAAAGAACACTATGATCTGATGGTTGCAAAAACTGATACAGTTTACAAGATTAGGAGAATACCAGATTGATATGGATCTTGATGAATCTGATATGCCCCAAGTGATGATAGATTTGCCCCAAGCGATGAGGACTTTTGATGAATCAGTAACTAGACGTGATTGTTTGTCTTGATCACTGATGAAAGATATTGATAGACTTGATCGATAGAATTTTGATTTACAGACTTTGAATTGATGTGCAATACCATGCCCCCTTCGGGATGAAAATTAAAATCTGACAAGAAAAGTCAGCGTTGAGAGCTCAGAAGCATGTTGATTGATGGGAAAAGTGGTTATACATGTTCAAGAGTGCATTCTCCATCGTTTAGAGGTCCTAGAGACCAAGGTTGACTAGGTTTGACCATGGTTGACCAAGTTGGAATTTTTGATAGTTTGATGTTAGATAATTAGTTAAGTTGAATACTAGATTTTTGTGATGATTGAAGGTTGATTATGCAAGTAGTTAATAATATGAATGATCTCAGATTTGAAGTTTGATCCCGAAAAAGGATTCTACTTGTTGTTTCGTTGGATGGACCTTCATGTAAGATTCAGCTCTTGTTAGATTTGAAGAGGTGATTGAAGAATTGTTTAAGCATTGAAGTTCGTTTAGTCATTGTGAGATCATGAAAAGATGAAAAATGCAAAGAAGCATGCAATTAGAAATGCAACCTAAGACCTAGGACCTAGTCACTGATCATATGTTGATTTGTTATCATCATTGAACTTTTTGGTAACCGGATAAATCAATACAATGCCTACTAGCTATGAAACCATAGACATATGAATATCAATTTGTATGTGCAAGAATCAATACAACACCCACTGGTCAACAACCATGGATATATGAATATTGATTTTATTTTCAGAATGTCGGATTAGATATAAGCATCAGGGCACAAATGCCAGGATGACCTAAATATCATGTCCATTTTGATATAGCAATTTGTATAAGCATCAAAACATAAATGTCATGATGACCTGAATACGCCTTGCATTGCAAACACATCAAACAGTCAAGAGATCATTCTAAATCCAATGTGAATTACCCGTAGTGACCCTTTATCATTCACATCCTTAGGCAAGATCGCGTTCCACAGTAGGAGAAAGAACTTACTCAAAAAGACAATAGTTAGATCAAACTTCCTTGAATTGTCTGGGTATCAATGGTTGAGGTATGCATGGCCATCCAATTCGAGATAGAGGCTCTTATAGTCGGACACCATTTCAATCCGGAATTTCCAAAGTTGTTAGATTTTCACATACAAGCAGAAAACAAAGAAAAGATTATGCCCCCAGTCATCACTCTCTAAATCCTATAAAGGACATCATCGAAGAGCTCGAAGGGACACAATATGCAAAAATCTCAATGTGAATTAGTAAGCATACAAGGAGATAAAAGCATGTAAAAAGCATAGATTGTTTTCAGTTGAGTTTTGATGTTTGATTGCATTGTTGTAGATGCAAAATCCTTTCTGGAGACAAGACTGACTGACTGACTCACATGAAGCTTCAAAGGACTTTGACTAGATATGATCCATCTAAGATACATGGGAGACCATAGGATATGACATTGATTGCCCCCAAGTGTTAAACATTGATAGGATACAGACGCTTGAGCTAGTTGGTGTACAGACTGACTTATTGAAAACTAGAAATGTTGAAACAAACCGGGAGATATGTACAAACTAAAGCAAGACTGAAAGCTGGGAAAGACCAAGATTGTGCTGATAGATGGAGCATTTTGAACAAGTGGTGCTCATTTGCTAGGTTTTCACCATCTTGGCAGAGATTCTATTTTTGCTACCAAGGCGCCTGTTTCCAGGTTTTCACCAAGGCAATTTTTCTTTTTTTTTCTTTTTTTTTGTATTTTTCATTTTTCAATTTTTTTTTGAATTTTTGATATTTTTTAATTTTTTTGTGAATCATCAAGGTGCCTATTGCTAGGTTTTCACCAAGATGTTCATTTTTTAGGACTTTTTCTATTTTTAAAGATTTTTTTCAGGACATTTTACCATAGATGAAATGCCTTAGGCGTAGAATTTCTTCTGATGGAGAACGTTGATTGGTTCTCAGAGCTGTTCTCCTTTAGTTGTTGAGAGTTGATAGGCACCAGAGCCAAAAGTAACAATGATGAAAAAGGGACCCAACCAATTGGGTTTGAACTTCCCCTTGCATTCTCGATGTGATTGATTTTTAGGATTTTCTCTCAAGACTAGATCACCAACTTGAAATTCTTTGTGTCTGACTTTCTTGTTGTAGCCTCTAGACATTCTCTTTTGATATACTCTGAGATGATCATACGCTGCTTGTCTGCACTCATCTAGTAGTTCCAGTTCTTGTAACCTAGACACTCTATAGTCATCATCAGTTACTAGACCATGCATTCTGATTCTGAGTGATGGGATTTCAACCTCAATAAGCAGTACCGCTTCAAACCCATAAACTAAAGCAAAAGGTGTAGCCCCAGTAGGTGTTCTGATACTTTTTCTGTAGGCCCATAGAGTTGGATTAATCATGAGATGCCAGTCTCTGCCGGTTTTGTTTATTATTCTGTGCAAGATCTTCAATAGATTTTTGTTAGAAGCCTCTGCTTGTCCATTCCCTTGTGGATAGTAGATAGAAGACCAATGTTGGGTGACCTTAAATTTGGCACATAGATCATCAAGGTTTTTATTCCTGAATTGCCCACCATTATCTATGATTATGGAATGAGGGATCCCATATCTGCATATGATATAGTTCAAGATGAACATCGATATCTGCTTTCCAATTGCTTGTGTCAAAGGGACCGCTTCTACCCATTTTGTAAAATAATCTGTGGCTGTGATTATATGGGTATGTCCATTAGAAGAATGAGGATGAATCATCCTGATAAGATCAAATGCCCATTGATGGAAAGGCCATTATGTTGTAAAGGGGATTAGATCCCTCCTTGGAGCATGAATTAGGTTGCCAGGTACTTGACACTTTTGACAATTCTTAGCAAATTTGATAGCCTCTTTCTCCATTTCAGGCCAATAGTACCCAGCCCTAATAAGTTTTTGAGCTAGTGTTAAACCATTCAAGTGTGACCCACAAATACCATCATGGACTTCCTCTAATGCACGTTGAGACTCTTCTCATTCTAAACATCTAAGTAGCGTACCATCTAGACCTTGTTTGTATAGATCATTACCAATGATGACATATCGGGAGGCATTACAGATAAGGTATCTCTTTTCATGATGATTGAAGGTATCGGGAATGATTTGGTCTTGGAGATAGGAAAATAGGTTTTTATATCAGGATGAATCATGATCTACAATAGTGCAAATCATGCAAGTTTTGGGGGAGTCATATGCAGGAAAAGTGAGTGCTTCCACCAGGAACTCGTAGCGTAGCTCATGTTCAGGCTACTGTAATAAAGTAGATAGTGTTGCCATTGCATCAACAGCCTTGTTCTCTATTCTAGGAATTTGCTCAAATGTGATAGAGATGAAATATTTCTTAAGATCATCGACCATTATTTTGTAAGGAATGAGCTTTTCATCTTTAGTTTGGTACACATCATTGACTTGATGAATAACAAGTTGAGAGTCTCCATGAATGTGTAGCTCTGTTACTCTCCATTCAATTGCTATTTTCATACCATTCAAAAGGGCTTCATATTTCACAATATTTTTTGTGCAAGGAAACTTTAATCGGAATGCTTTGGGGATTGAGTATCCTTGGGGAGTTAGGAACAATATGCCTACTCCAGATCCATTCTATGTATAGGAGCCATCAAAGAATAATTGCCATTCTCTAGAAGATAGGTGCATAATAGATGAGTCTGGAAATTCCATTTGCATTGGTGTGTCATCAAACATGGGTGCATCTGCTAGTTGATCAGCAATAACTTGACCTTTTATAGCTTTTATTTCAACATATTCAATGTCAAATTCACTTAGAAGCATGACCCATTTAGCCAGTCTACCGGTGAGGGAAGCCTTGCTTAGTAGGTATTTCAGTGGATCAATTTTTTCTACTAGATGTGTGGTATGAGATAACATATAGTGTCTCAGTTTCTGTGATGCAAAGATCATAGTGAGACAAGCTTTCTCAATCATAGAATAGTTCTTTTCATATGCCACCAATGTTCTACTTATATAGTAGATGGCTCTTTCCTTTTTATCTTCATCATGTTGCGCTAGCAATGCCCCCAGTGATGTGGCTATTGCAGAGACATACAAGATCAATGGCTTCCCATGAATAGGAGGCATCAAGATAGGTGGATTTGATAGATACTTCTTGATATGGTTAAAGTTGTTCTTGCATTCTTCATTCCATGCAAAGGTCACACCTTTATGTAATGTTTTTGTAAAAGGCTATGATATGTCCGCTAGCTGTGATATGAATCTTTTGATAGATTGCACTCTCCCTTGCAAAGTTCACATTTGACTAATATTTGTGGGAGGTTGCATCTCTATTATAGCCTTGACTTTAGCCAGATCAACTTCAATGCCTTTCTTTGAAACTATGTATCCTAAGAGCTTTCCAAAAGTGACACCAAAAGCACACTTCTTAGGATTTAGTCAGAGACTAAACTTTTCCTTTTTGTCTAGGATCATGCTCAAGTCAGTTAGATGTTCAGTTCTGATCATTAATTTTGCTAAGGTATCATCAACATAGTCCTCCATTGTTCTATGCATCATATCTTGAAAAATAGATGTCATTGCTCTTTGATATGTAGCTCTAGCATTTTTGAGTCCGAATGGCATAACATTCCAATAGAAGGTTCCCCACACACATGTGAAAGTAGTTTTCTATTGGTCTTCTAGAGCAATTTTGATTTGGTTGTATCCAGAAAAGCCATCCATTAAGGAATACATCTCATAGCCCGCAGTCATGTCCACTATCATATCAATGTTAGGCAGTGGAAAATCATCCTTAGGGCATGCTCTGTTCACATCTCTAAAGTCTATGCACACTCTGATTGAACCATCTGGTTTAGAAATAGGTACAATGTTGGAGATCCACTCAGCATAGTCTATGACGCGAATGAATCCAGCTTTTAGGAGTTTCTCTAATTCAGCTTTGACTAAAAGTACAACATGAGGATGCATTTTTCTCAATTTTTGCTTGACCGGTTTTACTCCAGGAGCAATGGATAGATGGTGCATGATAAGATTTGGATCCAACCCTGGCATATCTAAATACTTCCATGCAAAGTTGATCTTTTTTTCTATCAAGAATGTAGTAAATTTTTGTTTCTTTTCTTCTGATAAGGATTGTGCTACATGTACCAATTGTGGTTCCTCTGTTGTACCCAAATTGATGGATTGGGTGGGCTCAATTAGAACTAGAGATCTATCTTATAAATGACTTGGAAGGACATCAAATATCTCATCCTTAGGTGCCTCAGAGAGGTTTTCACCTTTGGATATGTCTTTTATTTTTACTTTTGTTAGTTCTGAGACTGCGACAAAGTGGTTTTCACCCTCAGAACTCTTTTTCTTTTTCTTTTTACTCTTGTTTTTCTGACTAAGATATTTGATGTTTGACTCGGTCATGCTGACACTCCGTTCACTAATGGAAGTACTCATAGGCTCAATTGCATTGAGGTAGTAGGCAAGGGCATAGTCATTCAGGAAGGTATAAATACCATGGTTTGGGTTTGTGGAAGTTTGGTCAATAAGATCAGGGGCATTGGATAGTCGAAGTGGGAAAGGCTTGGGATATGGTGTTTACGGATATTGATCTGTCATCATTGGTCCTAACCTGACGCATGAGTTCAAAGGTTATACTACAACTTAAGACATCCAATTCGTGAATAGGCTCAATGTCATCGTGGGAGTCCAATTCAGCCATAGGTGGATCAGACTCGATAGGTTCATCATTTTGCTCTAGACTTACGTTGGGTTGAGGTGCATATTGGTGAATAACATCAACATGTTTCTTTGTGATAAGCTCATCTAGTTCTGGAATGGCTCCCCATTCATAGTCATTTGATTCAGCTTCTGATTCAGGTTCTCTAGGAAATCTGAGAAAATGTGTGAAGTCAAGATGAATACCCCAAGAAGGATTGCCCTCAGTCTCTGACTTGAATTCATATTCATGGGAATCAGTGTCAGAATAACTACTCTCTGCTTCTGGATCAGTTTGATCACCTTCAAGATTGGCTAGTTCTTGTGGTGCAACCATCTCTTGTGCTACAGTAGGTTCTTGTGTTTCTACTACATTGATTCTTTTGATAGGATCATCTTTATCATCAAGAAGATCTTTGATCTCTTTAGGCAATTTTTCATAGGGGATGAGTTCTAAACTATCTGAATCACTATCTGATGGTTCTATTTCTTCTTTCTTAAGAAGAGGTTCCCCTGGTGCGATCTGCTCTATGACATGCAAGCAATTACCTTTGAGGTGATAGGGTTTCTTCTTAAATCCTAAGCCAATTTTATTTTTATTTTCTCTACCAGTATGTGGGAGAGGTGCCTCAAGACCTTTTCCTCTGATTCCTAGAGGTCCTTGACCTGAGTATCCCATCTTAGCTATTAATTTACCTCCTAGACCATATGACTTGGAAGGGAGTTTGGATACAGCAGAGTTACCAGTTTGAACAACTTGAGATTCAAATTCATCTTTGTATAGCCATGATAGCACAGCTTCATCCTCTTCAAATTCTTGCTTGGATACTTGTTCTACTGCAAAATTCCTTTTATAGGCCTCAAGAGGTTCCTGAGGTTTGGGCTTGGATTGTTTCAAAGATTTCCCATAAGACTTAGGTGAGATAGGGAGAGATGTTAGAGACAAGACTGGCTCTATAGTGTATTCTCCCATCCCATTTTCTTTGATATTGATCTCTTTAGCAATGTCGTCCATATTAGATGTGGAAGAAACATTTAGCTACTTGATGGAAGATTCTCTGTTATTGGGAACAAGCTTATCGGCACTTTCCTTCAATGTATTGCAAGTTGTACTCAGATCTGCTAGGATAGTAACCTCCACTCCTTCATAGGGAAATTTCAAGCATTGATGGTACATAGAAGGAATGGCTTGCATTTCATGGATCCAGGGTCTCCCTAGAAGGATATTGTAAGCCAATGGTAGATCAAGCACCTGACATGTGGTATCTTTGATGACCGGACCCACTTGGATGGGTAAGACAATGGTGCCTTTAGAAGCTCTTTCTTGTTCATCATAGGCTTTTATGGTGATCTTCTTTCGAGGATCAATAACCATCTCTAAGAATCCCAACTGTGTGATTAAGCTGTAAGAACAAATGTTGAGGCCTGCACCCCCATCTATCAACACATGTTTGACTCGACGGTTCTGGATCAAGACTTCTATGTGCAAGGGATGATTATGTGGGTGACTTAGGGAGTTGTCATCTTCCTTTGAAAAGGAGATATATTGTGAAGAAGTTAGATGACCAACCATTGTCTGGAACCTGTCTAGATCTAGATCATCAGGAACATTAGAGCTGAGAAAAGCTTTGTCTAGGATATCTCTGTGAGCTGGAGATATTTGAAGTAACTCAAACATAGAGATTTTGGCATTGGTATGCTGGAGTTGTTGGATGATGCTATAAGATACAGGTCTGGTATCCTTTAGATTGGAAGATTTCGAGGTAGCCTTCTGTTTGGAAGCAGATGTGAGGTTGAAAGGTATCTTAGGGACATTAGATGAACTTGGTGTTTGTCCTTTCAGATGAGCTTGAGCTTGTGATCTGGTAACTGCATTAGTTGAGGAATTATTTCAGTCTCTTCATACAATTGTGATGACATTGTAGCTCTCAGAGAGACATGGTTCAACCATATTGATGACAGCATTGTTTCCAAGGTAAGCGTAATTGACTTTTGCCCCCATGTTAGGCTGAGAAGTTGAAATTCCCTTGCCATGTTGCGGAAATAGTTCTATAAATGCTGTGTGATCATTATTGCTAGTGGGATTATCGATCGTGATGTCCCCTTGATCTATCAAGTCTTGAATGGTATGTTTCAAGTGGAAGCATCCATTAGTTTTGTGGCCTTTACTCCAATGGAAAGCAAAAAATTCATTATCTTTCCACCAATATGGTTTTGGATCTAGATTAGAATTTTGGATTGGTGGTAAAGAGATGATGTTATCAGCTATTAGGGTTCTCAGAGTGGATTCCAAAGATTCTCCAAGAGGAGTAAACTTTCATTTATTATCCCATCATTTGAATGGCTTCTTTGGAGATGGTTCAATGGATTTTTGCTCTGACGCTTTAATGGCTTTGGTGCCAAGGGTAAGATTGTAGGCTGGTGCCTTTGATGGGGTGCGGATAGTGTCAACAATGCCATCAGTGATGATACCTTTTTTCCTGTTCCATCTTTTGTTTTTATCTTTTGAGCTAGATCCAGATTCAGACTTGTCCTTTTGAAGTGTGATTTCTCCTTTCTTAACAAGTACTTTTTCAATCTTGATTGCATTATCCACCATTTTATCAAAAGATACATGATCTTTCATTTGTAATGGATAATTGAGCTCTGGAACAAGGTTATTGATAAAGATTTCAAGTTTCTCCATTTCGGGAATTTGTCTAGCATATAGAGAGAACTTCTTTCTCCACCTCTTGAGGAAAGTTAGGAATGATTCCCCTGGATATTGCTTGAGGTTATAGATATCAATCATGGTGACCGGATGTTGAATGTTGTAGGAATATTGTTGATAAAATAATTTAATCAATTCCTCAAAAGTTTTTATCGTAGAAGGTAATCTTGAAAACCACTGAATGGATGCTCCTCCCAAGGATCTAGGAAAAAGATGCATCAGATAAGTCAGTTCATGCATGAATTCCATGGATTGTGTACAGAACTCTCTGACATGATCTTGAGGATCAGAGTGTCCATCATATTTGTCATACTTTGGCATCTCCACTCTTTTTGGGAATGGAGGCATATACAAGTCTTTGTCAAAAGGGAAAGGACAAAGGGCCTCCATGGAGAATTCCTTGGGTTCCTTCTCTTTCTCAATTTTATTCATTTTGACCTGCATAGCGTGCAGCTGGTTCATTATGGTCATCATCAAAGTTTCTTCCTCATGCATGATGATATCTTTGACATTGAAGTGAGGAGGAAGTTTAGCTCCTTCCTGGGCTAATTGCAAAAAGTATGCCTCTCTATCCACTTTCAAGAAATGCCTCATCATTCTCTTGAATTCATCATCATTCTGACATTGATGGATTTCAGAGGGTGTAGGTTCTTGGTCAGCATTATGTTGAGAATGGTTTCCATGGGATCCTCCTCCTAGAGAACCATGGTTTGTCCCTACTTGAGACATGGTAGGAGTTTTTGGGCTCCCTAGAATAGATTGAGGAGTTTCCTGATTACCTCTGTGAGTTGATAAAGGAGGTATGTAACCAGTTTTCAATCAAAAGTTACTGAGACTGTCATCTTTGTAGATACCTAACTTGATGAGTTGTTCAAGAGTTGGACCTAGGGTATTGGTCAAAAGTAAGTTCTGAGATGTTTCTTCTAATTTCTTGTGTGAAGAAGCTCTGGTCTCCACCATTAACTTTGAATGAAATAGAAGAAAAGGATGAAGACAACTGAAGAACAATTTGATTTGAGAAAATTGGATGACGCAACCTTGTCAAGATTATGATAGTTTTGAAGATCTGATGAGATGTGGGTGAAGGATACTATGCCCTGGACGTATGGGATAGATCACCCAAAAGATAGTGGACACGAGTTCTCAACACTTAGTCTATTTTTGAAGATTGATTGATTAAAGATTGATAGTTATGACAAGGTTTTGACATGAGATAAAAAGGACTCAAATTGATTGAATAGAAGCCTAGCTCAGATTCAAAAGATCACTCTTGGAAAATGGTAGGATTCTCAATAGCTACTGCTTTATTCTTGACACAATGATCTATTTGATAGGGTCTGGAACCAGGCTGGAAACATTGGATATCTTGCAATTTGACAATTTTGTGACAACTTTCCAAAATTTTCTCAAACGACACTCTGCAGACTCGTACGACAGTGGGTAGTCTATGTAATGATAGTTGTTAAACTTGTATGATAGTTGGGTAGCAATGAAATGATAGTTGTAAATATCATACGATAGTTGCTAACAGGATTTTGTCTTCCTTGGATTTGCTGGCATGAAAACTCATACGACACTGGGTTGTCAATCATACGATAGATGGGCAGTATTGAAATGACACTTGACAAAACTCATATGACTTTTGACCTCCTGAAATGACTTTTGACTCTAGGAATAATTTTATGTCAATTTTTGTAAAATTTAAGGTTTTCAGTTTTGGATTGTTTCCAAATTGTACTGTTCAGATTTGAAGATTATACCAGATTTGATCATTTTTAATAGCCAAGTAGATAAACAAGCACAAAAAACAGAAAGCAAGTGATTTCAAGCACATCTGAAAATAATGAACAAGGGCAAAGGCAACCTTGCACATGAACAATCAAGTGACCAAATTGTGCTAATCCTTGAGAGTATGAATTGTGTATGTTCTGAAAAGTTTTGCAATAACACACATATACCTGAAAGTGAAAAATTGGCCTCTCTAGGGTTTTTAGTAATGGTTTGACTCTGCAACTTTTATGATTCAAAGGGGTGAACTCCAATCCTGGCACACCAGGGTTTTGACACAGTTTGAGAACTTAATCTTCAAGAGCTTCTAGGGAGATCTGACAACCCAACAATGAACCATACCCATGGAGATTTCTTCCACAAGGACATTTATATAGCAGCTGTCACTACCATGTCTGAAATGGCTATGACCGCTTGAGGTTCTGTCAACGTAGTTTTCCCTGTGAAGGGATTGTCTGCTACGGTTAACCCTCTCTAAAGGTGACTCATAGATTTATACCACAAGGGGACTTGGCTCTAGATCCAAGGTTTTTGACACCTTTTCACTTTTAACCCAAACAAAGCAAGCAGATTAATCTGACATGCTAAGACAAAGTTTTGCTTCACCAAGTTCTATGATGCCAACTCCACGTGATCTATAAACCTCTTCGGGGAGAGAATGTATCAATCAAGAAGAGAAGGTGCACTAACTAATTTTGATTCACCAAAGCTCGTGATGTCAACCCCATGTGATCTATCAACCTCTCCTGGGAGAGAATGTATCGATCAATAAGAGAAGACACACTAACCAAGTTGAATGTGAAACGCACTAAGTATCCTCCCTACCTACAAGGATTCTGTCGTCAAGAAAGATTCCTTTAGAAATCCAATCTCTCAAGAATCACGAATAGTGTTCATAGGGCCTAATTACTATGTCAGCACAAATATATTCTCGAAAGCAAATCTACCAAAAGTACCCAAAAAGTAGAAAGAGGAACATTTAACACTTAAAGTGAATATGAGATGAGTCCACAAGGTGGAACACTTAACACCTCACACAAGCTGAAAATGAGTCCCCAACTTAGAAAACAAGTGAGTTCCTAAAAGACAAAAAGGTTGCCAAGTGGAACACTTAACACTTTTGTCCTGTTGACCCCTCCCCTTTATGGCGCTGAGATTGCAACCACAGGGCAGAAATGAGGGGCCGACGGATTAGCAAGTCTAATAACCCAAGATAGCAATCAAGATCAATCACAAGTATTCTAAGACTACTTAATAAATCCTTAAGGGGTCACAACCTAGTATCAATTATACAAGTGTGTAGAAATAGATAAAAGAATGAAAGGACGCACACAAGCCAGACACATAAGAGATTTATTTTAAGTCCAAATTGAAATGTTAATAGATGAAGGAGAATACCTTAGGTCCAACACTCTGTAATCCATAATTTAGCACACGTCTGAAAGTATAAAATCAAGACAAATCAACAGCAAACTGTAAGCATTAGAAATTAATAATCTGAAAGTACAAATATGCGAATTCTATGCCTCTATAGAAAAATCTCATGCGAGGCAGGATGTAGTCCCATGTGAGGAAACACTATTTTGCACAACAAAGGATGAAATCTCACGCAAGTCAGGATGCGGTCCCGTGCGAGGAAACACTATTTCGCACGACAAAGGATGAAATCTCGTGTGAGTCAGGATGCGGTCCCGCGCGAGGAAACACTATTTCACGTGATAAAGGATGAAATCTCGCGTGAGTCAGGATGTGGTCCCACGCGAGGAAGTATAGTCTCATGTGAGAAAGTGATTTTTCGTGCACAAAAAAATAATGATACCAGTGAAATTTTGTGCGACACAGAAAGAAATCTCGCACGACAGAGTGTGAAATCTCGTGCGATAATTCATACAAAGATGTATGAAAGTACAGACAAAATGATAAAAAATCCACTGTACGGATAGTTTTGATAGAAAAAGTGCCAAAACAATTTATTTTATTTTTTTTACAGGCAAAAAAGAAACAAAAAATAACATCCTACAGAGTATACCAAGACCCTTGAAACCCTTATCCTCAAAAGATAGAAAATTGATAAAAATGAAGGGAAACCCATTTCAGGGCCCCACATTGGGTGCCAAAAATGTGTGTGTGAAAATTATACCTGATCTGTAAACACAACACTTTAGTAAAACATTAGAGGTTAGCTATAATCGAAATCATGAAAAATTGAAAACTATCTAACCAAGCGATTTACTGCCTTCTAGTAGGTGTGAGATTAATGTTCTCAGATTGTTATCGAGATCAGTGACCTAGGCGACACCTAAATGAAGGATTTGAATGCAATTGATCTAGATATGAAATATGAATACAATTAATCTATATTTTTGATATTTTTTATGCAATGATATGAAAACTTGATATGGAATCTATGCTAATATGGAAATTGATATGCAATGCTAATCTAGAAATGATATGATATGAGAATGAAGATTCTAACAATAATATGAAAGCTATGAATTTGAAATTGATCTCACAACAATGTTGATTCACAATAAGCTTTGAGCCTTCCAATTGCAATTCTCCAGTGTGATTGTGCAAAATATGAGATGCTTGGATGCAAATTTGAGAGATGATTGAGAGATGAATTATAAAGGGCTGAGCCTTGTTTTTATAGAAATCCAGGGCTTTGAAGGTGCATGAAAGAAAGCCATAAATCACTCAGATTAACTCAGCTTGATTTTTGAGTTATCTGATAATAAAGATAATTTAATTCACAAAAATATGCAAAAGCTAAGTTTTAACTCAAAATAGAGTTTAGCTTTAATTGATAATTGATAGTTGTCTTCTTTTATGATTGTGCATGTTTTATTTATGAATTAATTTAATAAATAAAGTGATTTATGCTCAACTTAACTAATTTTTAAAAATAAATAATTGATTTATGGGTTAATCAATTATTTAATCAAACTTTTATTAAAAACTATATTATTAAATAATGACAACTTTCTTTAATTAAGTAAATAAGAATTTAATCAATTATTCATAGGATATTGGATTTATTGTCAAAATTAAATAATACAATTAATAATAGATAGAATTAACTTCAATTAAATAATTAAGTGGCAGAATTAAATCTAATTAATTAAATATGAAAATATTCAATTAATCAAACTTAGGATAAATGTGATTTATCACCAAATAATCATTAAATTAAAGATAATTAAGATAATTTAGGAATATTGTTAGGAATATTCCTCGATGCAAAATTTAAGATAATCAATTAGGATTCGATGATGTGCAGATGTGCCTTAGATTAGGACTTCGATGTTGATTTCATTCAATTTATAGATGTAGGAGGTTAATGAACTTATAGCCCATTTTTGGGGTATTACAATTACCTGACCTAATATGAGTAATAAGACCCAAATTAGGACCTAATATCATTAATAAGATGGGCCTTAAAGATGTAATTAGACCTAATACTTGACCAATTAACACCTAATAAGACATGTGTAACTAGTCTCAAGTATACCTAATATGAGTTTGAGGACTCCTTAAGACCTAATTAGACCTTTAATTAGACCTAGTTAGACCTTTAATTAAGACTAATTAACACCTAATATCATGAGTAATAGGACCTGCTAATACACCTAATATGAGAAATATGATCCCTTGGGCATAATTAGACTAATTAACCCATAACAAGACCTTTAAATTATACCTAATTTTATACTATTTAATTTACCTTTAAATACATGTGAGTAATACATACCTAATATAAGTAATAGGAACTAATATTGAATAGTAATAATTCCTACTTAGGGACATATTTATAAGCTTAATAGGACCCCTTAGACCAGATTAGTCATAATAGCTTGCCCTAATTATCTATGTAATATGAGTAATAGGACCCCTTCTAACCTTGTAATTAGATCGAATTTAAAGACTAATTAACACCTAATATACTCGAGTACTACATGACCCTTTAAGACCTAATTAGACTCAATACATGCTTAATATGAGCTCTTAAGACCAAAATAGATCTATTAGTTCACCTAATTAGACCTGCTTAGATGTAATTAGACCTATTAGGACATCATAATTCCTAGTTATCTAGGTCTATTTTAAGAGGTCTATGATAGGTTATATGACCCCTTAAAACCTTTTAGGACCTAATTAGACCCAATTAGATGTATTACGACCTAATTAGACCTAGATAAGACCTATTACAATGGAATTAGACCTAATTATCACCTAAATAGACCCAATTAGACCTATTAGGACCTAATTCAACCAAATTAGACCTATTAGGACCTAATTTAATACCCAATTAAACCAATTATGTCCTAATTAAACCTATTAGGACCTATGACAGGTTATATGACCCCATAAGACCCCATTAGACCCACTATGAATAACATGACCCCTTAAGACCTATATTAAAGTAGCTAATTAGACCTATTAGTACCTAATTAGACCCAATTAGTTGTTATGACCTAATTAGACCTATTGGGACCTATAATACCTGTTATATGACCCCTTTAATACTAAATTAGACCCACTATGAGTAATATGACCCCTTAAGACTTATTAGTGTCTCACCTAATTAGACCCAATTAGATCAATTGGGACCTAATCACACCCAATTAGACCTAATTATACCTAATTTAACCTATTACATACCTAATTGGACCTATTAGGACCTATGATAGGTTATATGACCCTTTAAGACCCCATTAGACCTATTAAAATGTAATTTACATTTAAACATGTAATTTATGTAATTGATTTTACTTTCAAATAATGTAGTGAAATGCACGCATAGTATTTAATTTTACTTTTATTTAAATTAGGAAAATGTACATGTATATGTAGACTTTATTTGACAGTAAATAAAATCTTTTAGGTATATACATATTCTAGATCTATCAAACATATTATTACACATCACACATGGTAGATGCACTGATACCCCCTGTAGAACTATTTTCACGCACTAATAGAGAGATTCAACAGCTAGAAGAATCTATAAATAATCTGTCTAGCTCTACTGTCTATAAGAGCACATGTTAGTCCATCCTTAATAGCTTGATTAGCATTAGGGATGACATTCATGGTACCACTCCCTATGCCCTAGATATTATAGAGGCCATACTTGAGAGAAAGAGACAAGAGGTTGGCTCTGGTCTTTCTCTTAATGAGGTACAAGCTTTAGTGCCAAAAGAGACCCTGAAAGGGGAAGTTTTCTCATCTTATGCAGATAAAAATTATGTGAAGGGGTATTAGGTTACCAGGTGTGAGGATCCTACTATATCAACATTGATATACCCTAGATTTCTAGCTGCCCATGGTTGTTATCTAAATAATGACCAAATTCCACTGTACTTTGTATAGCAAATTTTTGCTGAGGTTCATTTAGGTCATGCTATTAATTGCACTAATTTCCTAGTACATCTAGGATAGGGGCGTGGCAGGCTTGCTGATAGAGATGCTTATCATCAAGCTGATCAACAAAGACCTATACACAGGGCCATTGTTGGTCAGAGGGCACTTGCTATAGCTCATTCATTGGTCCATGTTGTAGATGATGTTATTCCTAGCACCCAGCTTTGAGTTGCAATTGATAGTGTGGGGGACATTGCAGTAGCTGCCACATCCATATCTAGTGATCAGATTGGTTAGTACCTGATGTCTTGACGACACTCCAGATCATCACATGGAGCATCTGCTAGCAGGACTGCAGATGACATGTACACTACAGCAGGCATCCCTTCACTTTCTAGCCTAGAGGGACTTACAGGAGAGATGACATGTGTGACACTAACTAGCTTGGCTGAGGATCTATTAGATGCATATGCATTTATAGCAGTAGAGCATGATATCCCCATATCAAAGGTTAGATCTTGTGTGGGTACTATTAGATACACTTAGCCACATCCTTCTCACCTAGACCATGGCCATAGTGGTAGTGCTCATGAGGATCCACCTACTGACCACTCTATTGCTACACAGGGAGAGGCACAACATATAGACCCTTCAGTTAGTGCGGGGCATCAATTCTTTGATGTTGGCCTTGACGATGTTGAGTTCAGCATGACCACTATAGGTTATCTAGATTTGTTGACACATGATGATACAACTTCCATTCCATCTCATCTAGTTAGTCCATTGCATTCATCATTAGAGAGGTGTGTACAGTCTACTCATGTTGCAGATGCAGATTTGAGCTTGGACCAGACACAACAAAATCTTGATACCTTGGCTGATAGGTTTAAGGCCATGGAATCCGAGTACTATCAGTTTCCACCACCTACATAGGTATAAATCAGATTATATACATGTATTTTTAATGTTACAATTAAACTTAAATTTATTTTCAAAATTTCAATCAATTGAAATTTACATGCACATGCACGTATATATATGATTTTATTTTTTTTCTACCAGGATATGCCTCTTGTTACTCCTTCTTTGGGTACTGATCATGTACATCATCGGGACTCACTCGATGATGACATCAGTAGTGGACAAGTGAGTTTTTAATTTATTATCTATGTTCCACACACTTTATAACATTTTTTCTTGTACAATGTTTATATATTTATATATATATATATATATATATATATATATATATATATATATATATATATATATATATATATATATATATATATATATATATATATATATATATATATATATATATATATATATATATATATATATATATATATATATATATATATATATATATATATATATATATATATCTTTCTTTGTAGGGATCTGCACATCCTTCAGAGCATGATAGTCACTCTGGGTGTGACCGCTTAGTGAGGAGTCGACATGATGAGTCATAGGCACATTCATATTTGATTAGAGACATATTTCATATTATGTATATATATATATATTCACATATGTTTGATGAACTATATTTCATTTCTAGACTCTACATGACCGATTGATGTGTTTGATGTTATATTTCATTTCTAGATGGGCTTTTGATAGAATATTTAACACATGATTGATTCATAAGTTTCATATTTATAGTACTTGATCTACACACATTATTTATGTTTCATGCATGTTATATATATACTTTCACTCTCTAGATACATGTGCATGTGTGATGAACTTGTAAATTTGCAATACTTTCAATAGATTACATACATGAATGATGTTTGATTGTACACATGTTTATTTAATGAAAGTTATGAATGATGTAAATTTGACACATGTGACAGCTATATAATTGAGGTCCCTAGATGTTTCATTGAATCTTACTTATATATTTAAATGTACATTTGATAATAGTTGTGCATGTACTTTTAATTTAATGTTGTTGTACTTCAAGTAGATTTTATATTTAAAACATGCACGTCCTAATGTAACACATGCAAATTCAATACTTACACACATTCATATTCCAAAGTTAGAATACTTCGTATTCAGGTAGATAATTAATATATCATAGATCCACTTGTAAGACATAAATTTGAGATCTATATATATATTCTTAATTTTTAATTTAATTCAAGCTCCATTCACTATGGGCACTAGTAGGAAAGAATGGAGCTAAGAAAACCTCTGGTCTCACCCATGAAAAATTTAGTTCAAATCATATTTCATGTGTGATTTAGTCCACATCAAGTGGCTCATCTCTCTCTCGAATAACATTTAATATTCTCTCATGGTCATCAGTATCAAGTCTCCACTTACGAATGCCACATCCCATCACAGGAACAGGAGATAGGACGATGGCAATTACAAGATGACTATAGTGATAAACCTTATTGTTAGGTTGATAATCAATAAAATGAATCCCATGTTTAAGTATTTTGGTTTGCTTCAAATATGTTCCTTGCACGACAACTGAACTTGCACAATGTGTTCCTCAATGTTAAATATATAGATACATGATAAATACTAACCATATATAAACAAACTTAAATACAGTACTAGAACCTATGGGAAACATAATTCCATCAATTTTTTCATTCTATGTTAGCTTCATCCTCTCCTTCCAGCAACGTAATAAATAGTAACTAACACCTTCCACATTTTTAGGCTCTGCTACTACTGCAAAAATATGTCCTGCATTTAAAGTGAACTTTTAATTTTAGGAACTTGTAAATATAGATTAAACAAACTTAATTTAAAGAATTGAGTTTATGAATCCTTTTTAAAAACATGTACATGTAAACACACATGTACCAATTTTGATCAAACCTGAAATATGGTCATAATTTGTAGAAATCAATGGAATGTCATCAAAGCTTTCATCTTGAATGTCATTTGTGTTTGTAACATCTAGTGGAACCAAATTCCATTCACTAACATATCCACATTTTTGGTTGATACATTCATCATAGTTTTTAGAAATGCAGTCATAACAAAAGCATGAATAATCTCTAGTGTACAATGACCACACATTACTATCCATACTCATAACTGAATGTAGGGATCTTGTTTTGTCTACTCTCTTGCATCCATGGATTGGTCTTCTATCAACACTTGAACAATAGAGAGGTCACATGTAAAAATTAAAGACATATATATTATAAGTTAACTCAAACAATGATCAATAAATTTAAAATTAGTACCTGTTATCTCCCAGAATATTGGGAAGGGTATGACTTGATCTAATCATGATGATGTGTTATCATGATTTGGCACCATAAAATGCATCTTGCCCCACTCAACTACATCATGAGCATTATTTATACGATATCCTTGATAGTCCAGTTGATACTTTCTTAAAGCACATTTAATACAAGCTCTTGCACCATCATGCTCTCCCTTTCCATGTCCACTCTCAAAGAAACTCCAAATATGTGGTATCTTTTGGTATCGATGATATCTACATAGTGTGTAAAATGGCCTTGCTAATTTAAATTGTGCTGCACATCCATCCGACCAAAAAAAATTCTTTTCAATTTTGATGCCTTTGTTTTCCAAATATCCAAAAAATGTCTTAAAGCAATGCTCGACAAAATGTATATGTCATGCTCTTTATCATCACTAATGTAAAAGTGATATTCTTTCTTTATGACTCATGCTTCATATGTACTTTCAACACCATCCAAATCTAATTGTTCATGTCGATAAGACACATGTACCATGATAGTCACCTACTCTATATAGTAGTATTCTGCTTGAAGTTATTTTTGAGATACAAAGGAGTAGTTCTCTACAAAATCAACAACTGATAAAATCGTTCCAACTGGAAAAGATTCTTTTTGTATTTGGAATTGTTCTGCTTTCCATTTAGCAAAAAAAACATGTCGTATGTATGGTTGAATCAATTTACAAAAATTCTCCATAAATGTTGCAACAGGTATCTCATCTTCTACATATTCCAACCTTGTTGATTCTTTCCCAACTTTTGTTTCAGACTTTATGTACTTGTATCTCTTACATGTTATCATCCTCGCCATGTCAGTATCTTCAAGTCTCAAAGGAAATTTAGCCAAATCCCCACATGTTTGACAAGTTCCTCTTATGCAATCTATTTCAGGTATTTCATGATCAATTGATTTGATACATAAGATTGATGTTATGAATTGACTTGGATGTTTAGGAAAATCATTTTGAGAACCACCACTTTCTTCTATCATCTTTCTAAACCCTTGGTAGTAGAGATCGAATTCAATGTGATATCGACAACAACAAGTTTTAAAAGATTTATTTATCTTTACAAAAAATGGCTCTAATCTTTCAAACATTATTTGTCCAATCTTAATGTCAGGATTTGAGTTACAAAATGAGAGATACAATTCATGCTGTGTGGTGTCCAACCAATGTTTTGTGTGCTGGAAATATTCCTTAGGCCCAGTCCTCTTCTTGATAACATCTCTTGTATTTGGTGAAGGATGAGTATGATTAGTCCAAAATGATGTAACTAAGTTCCTAATTGTTTCATTAATTCTATCAGACCAAGGAGCTCTACACATTAGTGCCCAATTACCTTCTAATGTAGTATCATCCAAATTGATTCTTCTTTTCAAATAGTGTGTCATTGTCTTCCTACTATACCTGATCGGAGATGAAAGTGAAGAAATTTGTCTTCTTTGGGACATGTTTTTATTTAAAATAGATGTCAGTATCACTCTTCTTGAAATGGACCTATCTGTAGATCTAGTTGTTTTCCCAATGGAATGTAAACCTTCCTTAACACTGTCAACAATATTTTTTTGTACGTTACTTGATTTTAACTTTTTCAAACTTGCATCTACACCCAATAATTTTAATGGCTCTTTTAACTCATCTTTAAGAAGTGTAATTGATAACAGTTGAGTTTTTTCAAGTGTACCAAGATTCTTAAATTGTTTCATTATTTGCTTAGACTTTTTATTCAATGCCCTCTTCGTAATATTTATGGGTTGTTTAGCATAATCTCTCAATTTTTCCACATCCATTTCAATTAAATGATCTATGCTTTTACGATTAATTTTTCTCTTCAACTGTTGGAGTAGACTATCATTCACATATGTTTCTTTCACTTCCATTGCAAATAAAATAAAATAAAAAATCTTAATATCTCATCTTAAGGGGACCTTCATGAAATACGTATTTACAAGCTCTTGAACATGTCCTACCTATAATAATTTATACATTAATGAGAGAAACACATACTTGTTTGACCTTGGGTTGAATCAACTTGGGATGCCCTTTGTCCAACATTTTCATCATCAAAGGCTGCATGTACACAACAAAAACAATAACTTATTCTTAGGGGAAAGACCCAAAATGTATATTCACCAATAAAAGACTAAATTGAGAGAGTCAGTGAGAGAAAGAGAGAGATGTGTACTTATTTGATATTCTGAGACTTGTGCTTGTTGATCTTTTGATAACCCTTCTCCAACTTCTAAAGGTTGGGCTTGTTGAGCTTGTGATGACCCTTCTCCAACTTCTGAAGGTTGGGCAGCTTGTTCAACTTGTGATTCTTGAGCATTTCCTACACATGTATGAAGTATAAATTGGTCATAATTAGTATAAGTTGGTCCATATTAGGTCCTAATTGGTCCTAATTGAGTATAAATTGGTCATAATTGAATCTAATAGGTCCTAATTAGGTCCTAATTGGTCATAATTGTGTCTAGTTGGTCCTAATTGAGTCTAGTTGGTCATAATTATGTCTAGTTGGTCCTAATTGGTCCTAATTGAGTCTAATTAGTCCTAATTGAGTTTCGTAGGTCATGTTAGGTCCTAATTGGTCCATATTAGGTCCTAATTGGTCATAATTGAGTCTAATTGGTCCTAATTGAGTTTAATAGGTCATATTAGGTCCTAATTGGTCCTAATTAACTATAATTGGATCTAATAGGCCATAATTGAATCTAATAGGTCCTAATTGTTCCTAATTGGTCATAATTGAGTCTAGTTAGTCCTAATTGAGTCTAATAGGTCATGTTAGGTCCTAATTGGTCCATATTAGGTCCTAATTGGTCCCAATTGAGTCTAATTGGTCCTAATTGAGTCTAATAGGTCATATTAGGTCCATATTGGTCCTAATTGAGTCTAATTAGTCTTAATTGAGTTTAGTAGGTCATGTTAGGTCCTAATACATCCTAATTGGTCCTAATTGTGTCTAATTAGTCCTAATTGAGTCTATTTGGTCATGTTAGGTCCTAATAGGTCCTAAGTAGGTCCTAATTGGTCCTAATTGTGTCTAGTTGGTCCTAATTGAGTCTAGTTGGTCCATATTAGGTCCTAATTGGTCCTAATTGAGTATAATTAGATCTAATAGGTCATAATTGAATCTAATAGGTCCTAATTAGGTCCTAATTGGTCATAATTATGTCTAGTTGGTCCTAATTGAGTCTATTTGGTCCATATTGATCCTAATTGAGTCTAGTTGGTCCATATTGATCCTAATTGAGTCTAATTGGTCATAATTGAGTCTAGGTGGTCCTAATTGAGTCTAATAGGTCATATTAGGTCCTAATTGGTCCTAATTGACTATAATTGGATCTAATAGGTCATAATTGAATCTAATAGGTCCTAATTGTTCCTAATTGGTCATAATTGAGTCTAGTTGACCTCCTAGTTGAGTCTAGTTGGTCCATATTAGGTCCTAACCAGTCCTAATTAAGTCTAATTAGTCCTAATTGAGTCTAATTAGTCCTAATTGAGTCTAATTAGTCCTAATTGAGTCTAATAGGTCATGTTAGGTCCTAATTGGTCCATATTAGGTCCTAATTGAGTCTAATTAGTACTAATTGAATTTAGTAGGTTGTGTTAGGTCCTAGTTGGTCCTAATTGAGTTTAGTTGGTTCTAGTTAGTCCTAATAGGTCATAATTAGTCCTAATTAGGTTCCAATAGGTCCTAATAGGTCCTAATTAGTCCTAATAGGTCCTAATAGGTCCTAATTAGTCCTAATAGGTCCTATTAGGTCCTAATTAGTCATAATAGGTCCTATTAGGTAGTATTAGGTTCATATAGGTTCTAATTAGGTTCTAATAGGTCCTAATAGGTTCTAATTACCTATTCATATAGGTTCTAATTAGGTTCATATAGGTTCTAATAGGTCCTAATTAGTCCTAATAGGTCCTAATAGGTCCTATTAGGTAGTATTAGGTTCATATAGGTTCTAATTAGGTTCTAATAGGTTCTAATAGGTTCTAATTAGGTCCTAATAGGTCCTAATTAGTCCTAATTAGGTGCTAATAGGTCCTAATAGGTCCTAATTAGTCCTAATAGGTCCTAATAGGACCTATTAGGTCCTAATTAGTTCTAATAGGTCCTATTAGATCCTAATTAGTCCTAATAGGTCCTAATTAGTCCTCATAGGTCCTCATAGGTCCTAATTAGTCCTAATAGGTCCTGTTAACTCCTAATTAGTCCTAGTTGAGTCTACTTAGGTGTTAATTGGTTCTCATTGATTCTAATTAGGTCCTAATAGTCCTAGAATAGGTCCTAATTAGTCCTAATAAGTCCTATTAGTCCAAATAGGTCTACAATTAGGTCTAGTTAAGTCTAATAGACCTTTACAATATCACATTTACATGAAGATTAAGACAAGTCTTGACCATCAACTGAAAATATCTATCTAGAGACATCTTAGACATACCTTGATTCCGACAATGATATCTTTTTCATGATTCTTCACATAGTGTTTGTTCAGTCTCTTCTGAATAATGTTGTGTACTTTTGTTTAGCCTTCTCTTTTTATTTCCCATCACAACTTAGAAAATTATTCCATGCCAAAATGTCTTCCTTCTCCTAAATTTGAATTATTTTACAGCTTTCAGATTTATGAAATGAAAAAAATATACATTTATTTATACCAAATTCTAATTACCCGAAAATGCCACCAAAAAGGTCGACATTGGTTTCGATCAAAAGTCAAACTTGACTTTAACTAAGGGACTTTCAATTGAAAGTTCCTTAGTATTGACTAAATTTTGCATTTTTTGACAAAGTACTTTTGATTGAAAGTACTTTCTATCGAAAGTACCTAAAATGGGAGATGGTTTCAAGTTTTCAAGAAATTCTAAGAATTTCATGGCTTCGAACCTCAAGCACACTAATCAAATGGATGAATAAAAAGACATCCTTTTGCATACAACAAGTACTCAGAACTATCTTTCTAACGATTATATATTTGACTATTTTTAAATTTATTATGTGTATTATTTTTGACGTTAAATGAATGCGGGTTTTTAATCAAATATAAACCTCTAAGTTTGACGTTCAATGAAAAATAGTAAAACAAGGAAACTTATTTTTGAAAAATAACAGTGCCCTCCATATTCGATTCTACTTTCTATTAAAAAAATAATAATTGAAATTTGATAAATACACAATAAGTTATAAGGTATGTAGTCAAGGTAGGTCAAAATTTTGGTTTAGTCAACTTTAAACATTAATAAAATATGTAATGATAGTGATAATGTCATCAAACCAATTGCATGCCCTCTGTATGGATGTTACAAAACTAAATTCAAAATAATCGCATCCATATCTATTTTATAAAAAAAGTTATGCTCTATGAAAACAATGTTACTATTTGAAAATGACATTTTCAGCACCATACACATTTTCGTGGGAGAAAGAAAAAATTATTCAAATAAATTCAAAAAAAATAAAAAAATATATATTTAGAATCTGGACAGAAAATCCTAAAAGACTCTGATTTACTTCATCCTCCGATTTTTAGCGGTTCAACGGCAATATGCATCCGAATCTGAATTTTTTTCTCAAAATGTAGAGTTCAGTGTCCGTTTAGGCTAAAAAGTGTAACCCACTATTGTGGGTTCACCCTTTGTAAAACCCCTAATGACCTCATCATTTGTTAATTAATTAATTATTTAATTTATTTATTTATTTTTATGCCATTAATTCCTCCTATTTTAATTAGACACATTTAGACACCTAAAAATCCTTTACCAAAATAAAACTATTTTATTTTGTAAAACCCTTGATGACATAATCATTTGTTAATTATTTATTTATTTAATTAATAAATTTATTTTTATACCATTTATTCCTCCTATTTTAATTAGACACATTTAATTAAAGAATCCCTCCCCAAAGCACTTACATTAAATTTGAGTAATTTTCCCCCATTTACTGAATCATTATTTAATAAATGATGTCACATTCCTCAAATAAAATTTTATATTTATTTAATCCCTCAAAACCCTAGAATCTTCTAGACTTTCCTAGACTTTCATAAACTTTCCTAAACCCTTCCTAAACCAACCTAGGAGGTGATTCGTACATTTCTTAGCCAAAACCAATCTTCTTTGACTTTTGGTCAAACCCCCTCATTAATGAGCCTTAAAGACTCATTAATGGCCCCTTACACACTCTTTAAGGCTCTTACAAAATCATAAATGAGGACCATGACTCTTCTTTCCACTTGGTTCCCTATGCACACTTCCCTAGTGTTTCTCACACGTGTGAGAAACGTTAACCCTTATCCATCTAACCTTACCCCTAACTATACCCCAAACCCTGACTCTAACCCTAACTCCACTACTTAACCCAAGCCCTTCCTCAAATCCTATAAATACCCTCACTTCTTAGAGAAATTCACCTATTCACATAATCATTCCATAGTAGTGTTAGAATGCTACTTTACTCCTAGATCTTAGCTTTTAGCACATTTTTTAGATTAACTCTATTTTGTGCTTTCATAGATCATCCTAAAATAGCTTAATGGATTGAATCTAGTTCTTTGTTAAGATTTTCTAATCATTTCAGCATCATATCATGTTTCATTTGTATTAAAATCAACTCTAGATTAATCATTTTCAGTCTACTTTGAATTTCATCTGCATTAGGAAATTGCTCCAAGTGTTTTGAGAGCACACCCACATCCCTAAATTAAGTATGAATCAAACGGTGATAGGGTGCTCCCATTTAAGTTCTATCTAAATGACCTTGCGAATAGATTTTTCTATATGTTTAGGAATATGCTGTTAGAATTTGATTAACTAATGTTTGAATGTCTATGCCTATTCCAAACAGGTTAGGTTCGCTCTGCACACAATGACCTATACTATCTCTTATCACTACTCTAGCCCCTAATATTCTTGAATTTCCCTTGGGATACCCATTTGATCTCCTTTCTTATGATAAAATTAATCCAATTGATCTTCAAATTTTTTTGGGCTATTACCCAAACCTAGTCAATTCTAATATCCTATAATTTTGAAATAACTTTAGAACAAGCAAATCAAGCATCATCCACATTTTCTTTAATTTAATTTTATTATTTGTGAGAGTCTAATATTTTTTTCTTGGACTCTTCATTGAATAATTTTTTATTTCTATCTTTCCATATATTCCAAACCACATAGGGGGGTTTCAGACCATATCTTTTTAATAATAGGATGTCTAAAGCGGGAGCAATGTTTTTATTCCATAAAGATTTCTATATTTTTAGGGATAGTCTATGGAGCCGCAAAATAAGATAAGACACTTGACCGTGCTTTTAGCAACAAAAGGGAAATGGAGTAAAAATATGATCAATACTTTCTAAATCAACAAGGCATGTAATGAGAACCCATTAAGAAACCTAAAATCTCATTTATTTATGTTAACAATTGTAATGATATTTCTATGGGTAGTGGCCAATAGAAAAATAATTAATTTTCAAAATAGGCTTAGGAATCCATATTAAAATCCAAGGGACATCGTTATCTTTTGAACTCTCTAAAGACCAATATGTTGATTTAAATAAGAAGGTACCTGAGGGTTGATGTTTCCAAAACCACACATGTTTTCTATCCAGTGAAAAAAGAGAACAATCTTTAAGATAATTTTGAAGATGTGTGACCTATTCTTCAATTATTTTGTGTAGAGGAAGTAGCCTATCTTATCTCTTTGAGCTAGTCTTTGAAATTAATATCCCATTTTTTGTATCATAGATCTTTGATATTGTTAAATAATTTTTTGGCTAAAAGAAACACATATCTACATCACACATTATCCTAGAACCTAGATCTTCTCGTATCTCCAACCATTTTTCTTGCACCTTTCATAACCATATTTTTAATTTTTAGCACATTATTCAATATTGGGGAGCTAGAAGGATGATCTAACACACGGATGAGATGTTCATAAAAATAATTTTAATTTGATATTTAGCCTTAATAATGTTTATCCAATACTTTTTTCCTCCATTAATTTCCATAAAAGCATATATATATATATATATATATATATATATATATATATATATATATATATATATATATATATATATAATATATATATATATATATATATATATATATATATATATATATATATATATATATATATATATATATACATATATATATACATATATATATACATATATATATATATACATATATATATATATACAGATATATATATATATATACATATATATATATATATATATATACATACATATATATATATACATATACATATATATATACATATACATATATATATATATACATATACATATATATATACATATACATATATATATACATATACATATACATATATATATGTATATATATATATATATATATATATATATATATATATATATATATATATATATATATATATATATATATATGTAAGATATAAAAATATATCTTAAGGGAGATGTATTTTTATATGTAGTGTTTAAATGTGGAGGTGTGTGATGGAAAATGTTGTGGACATACACAACTTATAAAACATAAATACTTATCTTGAAAAGGAGCAGATTCAGAAATCACTATTTTCTAGTGTCTGTATTCAGTTTCGGGAAATTCTGCAACTGGATCTGGCCCCGAAACACAGAAACATAGAAAACCCAAAAACCTTTTGTCTTTCTGAGAGAGGTTGACCTTGACCCAAAACAGGGGTAAGATCTTACCTTGGGGCACAATCTTACACCTAAAAGTTGACCTTTACCTACACTGTTCTGATGGGAATTATGTGTATGGATCCCAAAAGTTCACCGGAAAGGGTACTCAGATCTTAACTACAATTTTCTATCCTACATCTGTACCTGTAAGATAAAGGGTTTTATTTTTTGGACGAGGGGTTTGCCTTGGTCAAACCCTGGTTTGGAATCAACCTTTAAAATAGAATTGAAAATAGAGAATACTAGCAAGTATTAGAAGTAGATCTAACAATGAAGCTATGATATTCAATAGATATGAAATTGTATTTGGAATGTAAACAAGTATGTTATTATGAAAGCTTGGACTCAACACTAACATATGTAAATCAAAACCTCCATGATTGTATGCTTGGAATCCACCTTGAAGGGAGAATGAATAGATCTTGAAGATGAACAAAGGATCATGAAGGTGTTAGGAATGAATGTTGAATATATCCTATGGGATTATTAGCAACCATTCAGTAGCAGTTGTTGTTGCATTCATGACTGTGATTGTCATTGATGTCAACACAGTGGTCTACTAAAGATTAGCAGAGGAGTAGACAATGTTTGGGTTAGCACACATGGGATATTAGAGATCAAGTTATGTAATGTTAAGGACTTATTCTATGATGTGTTATATGTTCATGGTTAAGATCACAGATAGTAATTCATTTATTCATGTAAGTTATGAGCATTTCAGTGGAAGCAGTATTCAGGCAGTGTTCCTGAGTAGCGGTTTGTGGTAATCGGATGATATCTCCTAATAGGGATGGAATCTGGTTATGCATAGTTAGAGAGTAGTTGAAGACATGTTGATTGTAATACTCTCTGCTATGGTGATACTTGGACTTTATAATTTGGACATTCTATTATGATGGTTAGAACTATATGTTTACATTTATGTTTTGTGGATGATGATATGTTTATCAGATGATTGATATTCTCAATTATGGTTATCATTTATATGGTTATGAAATTAGAAAGCCATCTATCTTTATATGTTTTATGGATCTAACCCAAGGATTTGAATCTAGCCATTATCATGATGTTTTATGTTTCATGGATATGTGTCTAATGTGTTTTCATGACTTAGGATGAAGTTGTAGTTACTCACTTAGTTGAGATCCACATGATGTATCAATCCTGGTCATTTGTTTGCATATATCTAATTTGTATGTATATCCATATGTATACATGTATCTCTTCTTGGTGATGTAGGATTGCAGGTACCATGTATCATCTCCACCTAGCTTCATAGGTCTAAGCGATCCCTCAAAATCCTTGATTGTTGTTGTTGTTATGGATATATCACTAGGTTCCATAGGAAGGAACTCTACCTCTGATCCTTTTTACCTTTAGGTCAGGAATTCCTAAGTCAGTCCCTTGTGTGGATGATGTATTTATGTGTTCTCTTAGTTTGTTGGTTTTGTGGACCCTAAAGATGGTTTCTTGTCTTTTGCATTCATTGAGAATGAGGTTTTTAGTATGGTAGCTCTAATTGTCTTCAGGGTATGTTCAATTTTGCTAGTATATTATTGATGTGATTTTAATATCAATATGGTACTAATAATGTTTTATTATTATTATTATATATATATATTGTAAAGAATATGGATTAGTGTATGAATAAATAATATGTCTTACTTATGGTATATGTACCATAAGCATATGGGTGCACACATATGCCTATGAATACATATATATATTATTATTATATAATAAATTAATTAGGTGAAGGAAATTATTATGAAACTATGGTAATTCTATGTTATTTTTATATTTGGAAAATGTTTTTGGTAAATTACGATAGTAAGTAAGTTAATAAAATTATTCCTAAAAATAATATTATCTACTTTGCCACCCTTAAATTTAGGAGACAAAGACTATAATCTTATTAAATAATATTTGTTTATCCCTTCACAGGAATGGTTTTAAAAATCATATTATTAACAAATAACTAATATAGTTGGGATGGTTGCATCGATTGGATTACTCGTGCAACCACCTCCTCTAATCTATATACAGGAGATATTTCCTCTATGTGAGGGGGTTGGCAGGAACATGGATCATTGAGAAAAGTGGATAGGATAGTTTGTTTTAGAGGTGTGTTAGATAGGAGTTGATTTGAGAAAATGATTATTATGTTTGTAGGAAAATTATATTTATGAGAGGATTCAATATTCTATGAGATTGGCATTTGGTTGTTCCGGGTAGAGGCAGGAGATTTCACCCAGAAGGATTTGGAGGAGTGTTGGAAGAGTTGGAGAGGATCAGATCTTTCTTCATCAACCGAATCTCCACAGGACTCTAGGTTGGAATTCACCCTAAGATTTAACTCTCCTTTGTAATACGAAATGATGAAATCATGGTTGAATGTTTTTCTATATGTGTGTTGTTTATATAGGCTTCAAAATGTTTATGTCGTATATAAATATCATTGTGCCTGTATTAGTGATTTGGAGATTAGGATCATGCTTAAATGGAATTATTTCCTATATTGTATGTATATGAATATTTTTGCATTTGTAAGAGTTTGTAGACTCCTTAGTATTCTGCTTTTTATCTCCTTTCTTATCTAGAATGTTCATGAGTGCTTCCAGGCTTTAGAACTTCTGTTTCAACCCTTCTATTCCATATCTACTTTTGCACCACCTTTCTTTGTGTAGATCTAGGGAAGATTTTTTGGATGGATAGGATGGGTTGATGGCCATTTCAAAAGGGAAACTAGGAAATCTCAAATGGGTCATGCCCAGATTAGGCAACCATAGTCCCCATAATGCCCAGTTTTAACCACCAGTCAGAGCTGACAATATTTTTTGTAGTTTATGGCAATCGGTACAACCGAGCTGTTAGTGTCAACTGAGCTATTAGTGGCAATGGAGGAAGACTGGTGTTAGTGTCAACTGAGGAAGACCAGTGTTAGTGTGAACCAAGGAAGACATGATTTATATAAGTATAACACTTAAGTATAAGTTTGATACTTTAATTTCTTATACTTTAAGTTATACTTGTATAAATAAATTAGGTACCCATCAAGATGTTTGAGATAGATTTCAACTTTATAGGAGATAAGATGCAACTTCTAGATTTTAGAATTTTCAAAAAAATTAGACTTAGCCAAATTTCAGGCACATGAGATTTTATGAAGTATTGTGTTTTGGCATATGAAATTTTGTGTAAACTTTATATGTGTTCATTTCTTCTTGGGTAGAGGTTATATGGTGCATTTGGATGCTTTAATAGGGTTAGGATGTGTGTAGAAAGTAGGGTTAGGGTTTACAATTGTCTGGAGGATTAGGACTATCCAAGCCCTCCCTAAATGTTCCTAATGTTCCTAAACATCCCTAAACTCTCCTATTCTTTTATGTTCTTTGATGTAAGTTCTCAAAGTGTTTATGATGTGTTTTATTTCTTGTATGATGTACTTGTGATGTGTGGGTTATGGGTAGAAAACCTAAGAACACTAAGTGAGTGGCTCTCAGTGCGGAGTAGGGGCCGTAAGTGGCTAGTACTAGGATAACTGACTGAAGAGTTATTTAACAAGTGATAATTTAATTAAAACTTATGGGCATGGGTTGAATCACTAAAAATATTAATATATGCCTCACCCATGCCATTAGTTCTAGTAAAGGCTATGGATGGGAGTGGGAGAAGGTGCCTATGTGTAGGTACGATCGAATGGTGCTTGTCTGTATGAAAGGCATTCGGTTCTGCATGTGCCTACTTGGAGGCCAGGGCCTGGAGTGGCTAGTACTAGGACAACCCAAGGGGTGAGGGATATGTGATGACACTCACTTAGGTTGTTGCTTAGTGTTTCTACCAAGCCTTAGAACCTTTGGAAAAAGATTTATACTTTGATCTTCTTTTCATTTTCTATTTGGGAAAGGTTACCCAACCCTAGGTATGGCCTAGCTATCCCTTCTTTGTGGACCTTGGTGTTTATCTCCTAGCACGGGGGAGTGGGCCTTTCGGTATTCACGTGGTTGGGTGGTAAATCATTTTATCAAGGTATCTTTTGTGGATGTAGTGCTTAAGGATTTGTGCTTTCTTATGTTCCATTTTTTGAAGAATGAAGACTTGTATTTATGTTTCATGATGTAAAATTATTGTTACCTCCCAAGAGGAGATGAATGTAATGTAATAATTGATGTATTTCAAAATGATGTATTTGGAATGAGTAGACTTAGGAAAAAGGAAAAGGGAAAGCACAAAATTTATGTATATGATGTATGATGAAAAGAAAGGGATTTTGTAAGATTTCAAGTAAAGTAGTATGTTTCTCATTATTGAAGAATAAAGGAAAGTCTAGTAAAACAAATGTGATATTTGCAATGTATCAAATGTTTAGATGATTCTATTACATGGTATTAATGCTTTAAATGTTATATTGTTCATAAAGGATACTTAGGAAGATAGATGTATTTAAATGGAAAATTGAAATAAAAGTACTTTATATTCCTTTATAAAGAATCTAAAAATGTGGTAATGTAGTTTGCTTAATAAATAAATCAAGTTGTTACTACACTAAATGGACTTAATTGGATTGTGCATTAAATGAAAAGGGAACCTTGGAGGAATCTAAGTTAATCTATGTTTTGTTTATATAATTCTTTTAAAAATTCAAAAAAAATCATAAATGATTACTTAGGTTTTCTTTTACAAAGATAATCTTTTTTCTCTTCCCTAATTCCCTTGTGGGGCATGACATTGATACCAACATTGATGATAGTGTAGACTTCAAGGTCACATGAGTGAAGAGTTATTCTAATTGGAAGCTGACAATTTTGTGTAGCATGTGGAAATTTTCATTTTGTAATTTGTATGCCGGCTCATTTTTAATTACTTGAGTGTGGTATAAAGGAAGGAATGTTTTCCTTGATGTAATAAATGATGAAGTGTGTAGTAGTGTAAGAGTGAATAAAATTGTGAAAGGGAATTTGTGGCAAGAGGATATGTGAGGTACAAAGATTTGAAATTGAGATCTGGTGTAGCAGTGAGTGCGGTCTGGCATAGTCAGAGGAGAGGTAACATATTGTTGAGATCAGTAATATTTTGATATTATTCTATTGAATAATATATAGATCAGTTGGAAAGTGTGTTCAGTGATCTTGCCATTGAAGCTGTTTGGGTAGTGGGTCCTTCTATCTTCCATAACTCCTAACAGAGTTAGAATCTTTTAGCAGGGATTCAAAATCTCCTAACAAGGATTCATATGTACTGAATATATTTCATAAGACTCCTAATAGAGTCCATCCTTTCACAAGGAATATTCATATTAGTGCATCTTTTGTGGGTATCATTCTCACCGGGGTTTACTCTATGATGAAGAGGTTCCCTAGTCAACATATCTTGTGTCATTGTGTTATTATGCATGAATGTCTTTCTATGGTTGTTGGTTACATTGCTTATATGGTTAAAATCTATTAAAGTTGATAAAGGTTATAATTATTAGATAATTGATTCACCCCCACTCTTGTTTATCTTGGTGGACTTTACTTTCTAACAATTGGTATCAGAGCGATAGGTCCTTCAAAGAAAAGTTTAACAACTTAAGGATATTCATGGAAAATTTTAGGAAAGAAAGCCCTAAGTTTGATGGAGTGAATTTTGACAGCTAGAAAGAAAAGATGAAGACACGTCTACTGTGTTTAGGACCAGGTTATTGGTTGATTACTAAGAATGAGAATAATTTCATTGATGAGGATAATATTGAAACATGTAATAATTATGAAAGAGATCTATTCATGTGTAATATACTTGCTAGAGAAGCACTTTTGTCAGCCCTTCCGAAGAATGAGTATAGTCAGGAAAAATATTTGAAAACATCTCATGAAATTTGGTTAGCTTTACAGTCTACTTTTGAAGGTGATGAACATGCAAAGAAAGTTAGATTACATAATTGGATATGTGCATTTGAAGATATAAGAATGATGGAAGATGAATCTATTAGAAGCTATATTGGTAGAATGTTAGAGATTGTTGCAGGTATAAAATCTTGTGGAGGAACAAAGATAGAGAATGAAGTGATAGGGAAAATTATGAGGACATTGACTCCTACATTTAAGCAGACAACGTAGATGATTGAACAAGTTATACCTTGTACTGCAAACTTTACAAGAGAGACTCTTCTTCGAAGATTGGAAGCAGGAAAAATGAACCTGAGGTTATCAGGAGACTTACCTAGAATGAAGACAACGTTCAGTGCTCTAAGTGTTCACCCTACTTTGTCAAGAAGCATTAGTGTGAGTGGAGATTATGTTGGTAGCAGCAGATCTAGAAATGAAGAAGATAGGAATATTGAAGAAGGTATTTCCTTGCTTGTGAAGAGAGAACCAGATGGTAAGAAAAATTTTAAATGTTGGACATGTCAAGAATATGGTCATTTTGCATCTAAATGTCCTAAGAGAGTTAAGAAGTACAGAAAAAATTTTAAGCCTAGAAGATCTAAGGAATGTTATTATGCTAATGATGAATAACTTGAAGCTAGTATAGAGAAAACCTTAAGTGAAAGTGATACTGAGAATAATGATGATATAGGATTTGTAGCAATTAAAGAAGAAAATATTGAAACATAGGTTAAGGAAGAAAAAGATCAAGTTTCTCAAGTTGAAAAGAAAGATGATTGGATTATAGATAGTGGTTGTTCACATCATATGACCGGAGAGATGAAAAATTTAATAAAGTTTAAGAATTATGATGGAGGATTTGTTAGAGTTGGAAACAATGCACCTTATTTGATTAAAGGTATAGGATCTATTACTCTTGATGGAAAGACTAATACTGATGATGTTTACTTTGTGGATGGTTTGAAACATAATCTTTTGAGTGTTGGATAGTTAGTTGATAAGGGATATCAACTTTGGTTTACTGAGAAAACTTGTGTGATAAAAGACAAAGATGGAAATTTGATTGGTACAAGATCTAGAACCAAAGGTAATGTATTTTAGTTGAATCCTAATGAGATGCCATGCTTGATTACTAAGATTAATGATAGTTGGTTATGGCAAAAAATATTTTGTCATATAAATTTTGATAACATTGTGAAAGTGAGTACTACACTTGTAGTCAAAGATTTGCCTATAATTATGAAGCCTACTAACATGATGTGCAAGGAATATGTGATGGCTAAATAGAAGAGAAGCTCATTTCCCAGTAAGAAGTTTACATCAGTAGAGAAGTTAGAGACTATTCATACAGACTTAAGCGGTCCTACAAGGACTAGAGGATTCTATGGAGAAATGTATTTTATTATTCTTGTTGATGATTTTACAAGAATGATGTGGATTGCATTTCTTAAAGAAAAATATGAAGCATTTGATAAGTTTAAGGTCATTAAGAATAAAGTTTATAATGAATCTAGAATGAAGATTAAATGTTTGAGATCAGATAGAGGTGGATAATTTACTTCTAGAGAATTTAACACCTTTTGTGAAGTGAATGGTATTAAGAGACAGTTTTCAGCCCCTAGGACACCTGAACAAAATGGTATTGCAAAAAGAAGAAAATATTCTGGAGAGAAGTAGTGAAGAGGATACTGAGATATTTAAGAGGCATAATTGAGTATGGATTGTGGTATGAAAAATATAATGATTTTACCCTATGTTCATATACAGATGCTGATTGGGGAGGTAGTGTTGATGATAAAAAGAGCACCAGTGGTGGAGCATTTTTCCTTGGAGGAAGACTAGTTTCTTGGCTAAGCAAGAAGAAGAATTTTATTTCACAAAGCACAACAAAAGTAGAGTATGTAGTAGCAACAAAAAATTGTAACCAGATAATTTGGATGAAGCAGATGCTGAAGGATATTGGAATAAAATTTGTTGAGCCTGTTGTTATACATTGTGACAACAATAGTATAGTTAGGATGTCTAAGAACCCTATATTACATGCTAAGAGAAAGCATATAGAGATAAATTATCATGTAGTAAGAGAGAAAGTTGCTGAGAAAGAAGTCAAACTTGAATACATAAGCACAAAGGAGTAGATTGTAGACATATTTACAAAACCTTTGCCTAAGGATACATTTGAGCATCTGAGAGGTATGCTTGGGGTTATGCCCCAACCTACTTTTGAGAAGTGATGCAGATTGTTGCATCCATCAGTGGTATATGAGCCCTATCTTTCTTCTAGACTAGATGTTGGTACTTCCTCTATGGAGAGTATGTGTATCTGAGCTAAGTCATGAGGACTCTAGTGAATGTATTTTTTGAATAGTGTCTTTTGAAATTAGAGTTGTTGTTGACATAATGATGAAATTTTTGTCATTGATTTCAATGGGGGAGAAGTGTACATGAAAATCCATTTGTACCATCTATTGGAGAGAATTGAATAGGAAAATGAAGCAAGATTTGATTGATCAAGAGGACTTGAAGTATTTTTTAGAGCAGTAGTGTTGCAGTGTTGGATTTATGGAACATTGGATGTTTTTCATCTATGTTTCCATCAATGTCAATGGGGGAGATTGTTAGGAATGAATGTTGAATATATCCTGTGGGAGTATTAGAAGCCATTATTTAGTAGTTGCTATTGCATTGATGACTATGATTGTCATTAATGTCAACATAGTGATCTATTGAAGATTAGCAGAGGAGCAAAAAGTGCTTAGGTTAGCACACATGGAATATTAGAGATCAAGCTATGAGATGTTAAGGAGTTATTCTATGACATGTTATATGTTCATGGTTAAGAGCACATACAATAATTCATTTATTCATGGAATTTATGAGCATTTTAGTGGAAGCAGTATTCATGCAGTGTTCCTGAGTAGTAGTTTGTAGTAATCGAATGATATCTCCTAATCGGGATGGAATCTGGTTGTGCACAGTTAGAGAGTAGTTTAATACATGTTGATAGTGATGTGGATGATGGCACAAACTCTGAGGTCACATGAGTGAAGAGTTATTCTAATTGGAATTTGACAGTTTTGTGTAATTTTTGTGTAGCATGTGGAAACTTTCATTTTGTAATTTGTATGCTGACTCATTTGTAATTACTTGAGTGTGGTATAAAGGAAGGAATTTTTTCCTTGATGTAATAAATGATGAAGTGTGTAGTAGTGTAAGAGTGAATAAAATTGGGAAAGGTAATTTGTGGAAAGAGGATATGCGAGGTACAGAGATATGAAATTGAGATCTGGTGTAGCAGTGAGTGGGGTTTGGCATAGTCAGAGGAGAGGTAACATATTATTGAGATCAGTAATATTTTGATATTATTCTATTAAATAATCTAGAGATCAATTGGACAATGTGTTCAGTGATATTTCCATTGAAGTTGTTTGGGTAGTGGGTCCTTCTATCTTCCATAACTCCTAACAGAGTTAGAATCTTTTAGCAGGGATTCAAAATATCCTAATAGGGATTCATATGTACTAAATGTATTTCATAAGACTCCTAACATAGTCCATCCTTTCACAAGGAATATTCATATTAGTGCATATTTTGTGGGCATCATTCCCACTAGGATTTACTCTTTGATCAAGAGGTTCCCTAGTCAACATATCTTGTATCATTGTGTTATTGTCCATGAATATCTTTCTATGGTTGTTGGTTACATTGCTTAAATGGTTAAAATCTATTAAAGTTGATAAAGGTTATAATTATCAAATAATTGATTCACCCCCCCCCCTCGTTAGTTATCTTCGTGGAATTTACTTTCTAACAGAAGGAAGATCACACCACCATGATGGATAGATCTAGGGTTTTTATGATGAATCTTCAATTCTTGAACCAAATCCCTCCAAAGGCTTGAAAGATTGAATCCTTGATCCTCAACGGAGAACTTGAATGCTTGAATGTAGATGATGTCTTGAATGCTTCCTTGAAAATGCTTTCTTGAAGGATGGAGTGCTTGCAAAATGATATGAATTGATCACTTGATACTTGATGGATATGGAGAGCTTACTTGAGATCGATATAGATTGAAATGAGAGAGGAAAGCTTCCTTTTATACTAGTCTAGGGAACAAACTTCAAGAGAGGCTAACATAGGAGAATTAAATTCCCATTTAAATCTTAACGCCTAGAAATGGACCTAGATTAAATATTGATATAAATTGATCACTTGATACTTGATGGAGATGGAGAGATTACTTGAGATCGATATAGATTGAAATGAGAGAGGAAGGTTTCCTTTTATACTAGTCTAGGGAAAAAACTTATAGAGAGCCCGACATAGGAGGATTAAATTCCCATTTAAACCTTAACCCCTCAAAATGGACCTAGATTAAATATAATTTAAGAGTTTACTATTCTGAAATCCAAAACAACTGACCCAAAAATGGGAAAATAAACTTTCTGAAGCCCAACATCCAGAAACTTCTGGAATCTAGAATCTCGACTCAGGGTCAAGCTCAAGCTCAACTTTGACCTAGGTCAAGGTTGAGGTTGACCTTGACCTAGGTCAAGGTAGAGGTCAACCTTGACCCATAAGGTCGACCTTGACTCTAAGATCAAGAATATTTGGGTTTCAGGTCAGGGTGCCAGAAATAGGCTGGAAAGAGGTGGAGAAAAGGGAAGAACAGGGGGAAAACCATAATCCAAGAAAAAGATCCCATGAAGGCATCTAAAATGATCCCAAACCACCTACTCAGAGGGCTAAACTAGTCCTAAATGGAAGTTCTTCCATTTTCCAATGATACATTTAGCCCCCACTTTAGCAAGAGTATGGATTCAATATAAAATCTTGGTAAAGGAGAAGAAAGATCCAAGTGGATTCACAATGAGATAGAATAACACTTAGTTAAAGACACAAGCCTCCAAGCTAAGGCTTCTAGCTCAATATACATGCATGAGGGTGTGAAAACAAAGAGAAAACAAAAAGACATAAAAAGAGGGGTTAGTACAAAAATAAACCCAAATCAACTAGCAAAGGAAACCTTTCTAAGAAATGCTTCCTATACTAATATCATAGTTGGAAAGATATCATAAAAGCATAAATGATTACATAATAAAGACAAGAGAAACACTATAAATAATATAGATTCATTATCTAATCCTACTAGCATGAAAGACAAAAGAGAGAAAAGAGAAAGTGATTACCTCGCCCTGTAAGATGCCCACCTTACCGTGAATCACCAAGGAGGGAGAGCCTAGATCCACCTTCTTGTATCACTATGAATATAAAATGCATGTCTCTTCAGGATTTAGCAAGTTATGTAACGCCCCGCCATGAAACCCAAGAGGACAAGACATAAACCTCTATAAAATGCAAGTAGTAAATTTCTTTTTTCAATTTTAACTAGAATAATATTCATCATTACACTTCATATTTCTAAAAGATGAAATAATTTTCTACTACTTGAATGTAATATTTATACAACTTAAGTCCTCACGGGTTCCCTAACGTCGCTACTAAAGCAACACCATATAAACCATTTACATGCATAAGATATTCATGGAATCATGAGCTTAAAAGATCTACGTTCATTTTAATGCATCAAGTTAAATGTCCCTAACTTATTTCTTTTATTAAACATAAGTGAATCATCCAACATCATTTTCACCAACTCATTCCATAAATTCATATTGATTTCATCTACATCTACTATTCTTTATATCACTTTTCTCTAATAATTTAGGTAAGAGATTAATATTAATTAAGGTAGGCATTATCCTAGGTACTTCATTAACATGAACCAAGTATTAACATTATAATCAAGTTACTATTTTATTGCATTGTTTCATAACCATTCATTGTTAATAATTCCAATCACTAACCTATCATTTCTCAATAATTTCCTTGGATCCTTCATCAAGAGAGAATACATTATTGTTGTGATACATCATTATATATAACTATATTTAAGATTATTTCTTTTACACATGGACAACATAAGAGGATAGGAGAAATAACATAAATACTTTATTTTAATGCTAGTAACATGTCCAATATTCCACATTATTTTCCCTTTCTTTTACCTAGAACTACCCATTCCCTTAGCATTGCCTTGAATTGAGATTACATCAATACTACAAGACTCCTTTTAGGAGATTAAAAATTACATGAATACAAATACATAAGTACATCTCAACATATTAAAATATCCAATAAGAAATCTTCAACTGCAGATCTGGAAAGGAATATGTGCTAGGATCATCCAAAGAATCACGATCAATACCTGGATATAAATATTAACCACCCAACCATGTGGAACCAATAGGCCCACTCCCCCGAGCTAGGAGATAGAACCAAAGGCCCATACAAGAGGTAACAACTAGGAAATTCCTAAGGTGGTGATAAAAGTTCCCCAAAGTCACAACAAAAAAAAGAAAAGACAAGAAGACCACAAGGAATACCAGAGGCATGATCAAATTTGATAGAGAATCTAAGCTACAAGCTAGGTGAGTGTCATCGCATAGCCCTCACCCCTTGGGTTGTCCTGGTACTAGCCACTCTTGGCCCCAGCCCCCAAGTAGGCACATGCGGAACCGAATGCCTCTCGTACAGACAAGGTCATCCAGTCGTACCTACACATAGGTACCTTCTCCCACTCCCATCCTTAGTCTTTACTAGCACTAAAGGCATGGGCGAGGCACAATTAATCTTGATTAGTGTGTAATTTCCCATTCCCAATTCATTTATTTAGGTTATCACTTGATTAAATAACTCATAGTAGGTTATCCTGGTACTAGCCACTTAGGGCCCCGGCCCCTCACTATGAGCCACTCACCTAGTGTACTTAGGTTCCCTAAAATACATATAAAAATCATAAGAACATAATAGATTCATCATCAAGAATTCATATCAATTCTATAACAACATTTGATTGAGTTTAGGAAAACATATGTTGTCCCTAGTCCATTTGACAACCCTAAACCCAATATGACATTAAGAATGTTCCAAACATATAAGAAGACATCCAAGTGATATTATAAACATATTCAGAGTATAAATAAATTCAATTAACCAAAAACAAATTCTAATAGCCTCTGGTAACCATACGAAACCTTAAAACTTAATGATGTTCTTAAACTGAATTATTTCAAGCAAGGATTAAATGCAAAGAATAGTCATCATAGAACAGTCATCCATATCTTCCACAAAATATAAAATAAAGTAAATCTCTTCAGTGGAGATTTAGATAACATAATTATGGACTTTAAATTTTATTTTTAGGAAGATCCAACGGTGGAAAAGAAAGTTATGACTTCTGGTTTAAAACAGAAAACTCTGGTTAGGGTTCAGACCTGCCTTCACTAAAACGGTTGTAATTTTCACAAAACATAATAAAAATTCTCCAAACCAATTGGAAATGAAAGATAAGATTTAGGATAATCTCTGATATCAAATTTAGACTTCTATATAATCATATCAGCCTGTAGCATACGAATACATTTGACAGAAAATTTGGAATCAAGAATGGACAGGCATAGTCTGCCAAAATGTCAAAAATAAGGCATTAATTCGACCCTAAAAATAAAATCAGAGAGATACCCATTTGAGATCTGTGAATTTTTCTTCCATAAAATCAATTTATTAAAACCCTAGATTCAATTTAAATTATTATAATAATAGATCTCCAAAAATGGGTTGCTAAAAACCCTAGGAAAACACATGCCAATTCTTACAAACAAAAACTCAAAACTTTAAAATAACCATAGAAATGAAAAGTACAGATATAATAAATAATGATAATATATAAATAGATCCATAATCTATCAGACACATAAAGTAACTAAAATATTCAATCCATACCTCATGTCCTACGAAGGTTGAATCGAAGAAGGAAGGAAACAAAAGAGAAGACAATTCCAAACTTGAGATGCATCCTTCAAACCCTATCCACTTTCAAAAATCTCCATAAAAGAAATAAATAATTCCACAGAAAAGAATCCCTCTCTCAACTACTGAAATTCTCACAAAAATGTCTCTCTCCCAAAAGCAAGGATAACCAAAAATTTTTAAAGATATATGCTTACAAACTCTCCCTCACATCTCCAAGTTTTCTCTCCAAAATCTCCATGAAAAGTAAGGCCATCCTCTCCTCAATGCTTCAGCCCCAAAATCTCCTCTCTTCAAATGAGAAAGTAGTGCATATAAATAGATTTCCAAAGGTTGAGAGGAAAAGTAACCAACTCCCAACTAACTCTTAACTAAAGGGTATTATAAAATAACTTAATATCATAAAACTATATTACTCACATATACAATAAAAGATTATTTGTAATCATTCATACAAATATGTAATATTATCCTAACATATATGCATATGCCATCATTAATTACATCAATATCTATATATATAACCTATCCACATTATTAATAATTAACAATTGAGAATAATATACTTTGCATTATTTAATATCTAATTATTAATAATATTATACTTTACACTAATCCCAAAATATACAACATCAACAATATCTACAATAATTAACATATGATCACATATAAATTATATATATATAAATACATATATGTGTGCACCCATATATATATTTCTATATATATATATATATATATATATATATATTTATATTTATATAGATACATGCCAAATACCAAACACTATAATCTATAAGATTATGAAGTAATAGATCACAATATTATTACCTATTTATAATTACTATAGGATATAACACTGAGGTAGAATAAAATCACATGCCTCAAAATAAATCTAATCATCCAAAGAGGCCATACAAATCATCTATGAAACATATCGAGAAAACCATAAGATCAAACAAGGTCAACCAAAGTCAACAAGGAAAGTCAAGCCAAACTCCTGAAACACAACATAGAAAGATTAACTAAGAATCATACCAAGAAGGAGAAATAAATAAAATGAGTAAAAAAATCATACAACCAAATGAATTCAAGTGGCCACAAGGCACTAACTACAACCATGCCCAACCGGGTGCGTTGGATCTGGGTTTTTGACCCAAAGGTTGACTGACAAAGAAGGAACCCTAATATTCCCAAATTGGAATAATGACAGAGAAAGACTCATGTAGGGGCCTTAGTAATATCTCCATAACAACAACCATCGAGGATTTGAGGGCATGCTCAGACCTGTGAAGCCAGGTGAAGTCGATGCCCGGTACCTGCAAGCCTGCATCACAAAGAAGAAATACATATGCACGAATATACATATAAAAGAAAACATTGTAGACAGATGACCAGGATCGATACATCGTGTGGACCTCAGCTATGTGAGTAACTACGACTTCATCCTGAATCATGAAAACACATCATGTATATATATATACACTCAAAGCATGTAGCATCATCATAACGAAGGTTAGAATCTCAAGCATTGTGTTAGTCTCTTATCAATACTAATAATAAATCAACATAATCAAATCATCAAGTGAGATACAAGATTTATCCAAAGCAACCTTAATAGAAGAAAATATAAATAACCACTTATATATATCTATCAAGTACATATCATATAACATCCTAACTATGTTCATAAAGGTCTTGTAGGTACTCAATACATACATGGAGATAAATACATACAAAAATGATACCTTTAGATAGTATGTCTGATATTAGAATCATTGAGTACTAGCTTATGAAATTATTATAAACAACTATAGGAATAGATCAAACAAGTATCATGTACAACTTAAGCTGTAAGAAAACATCGAAAGATCTTAATTCTTTCAGAAACACAAAAGTTATATTAGGATTAAAGGGGTATTACAAGTTATGTGTGTTACCTTATGAGGATTTAGCATATTTGAAAATTAAAAATGTGCGTCTTTGTTGGAAAGTGATGTTTTGGAGCACTAGGGATCACTTGAGGGTTGTCATTTATGGAAACACTTATTTTTGGAGTGATCACATGTTGAGAAGATTTCCACTAGAGTCGTAGTCATAAAAATGACTAAGCCTAGAATCAGGATAACAGGGTACAATGAGATAGTTTTGGTCAACGATGAAGATATACAAGGTATTGGGACTTGCAAAGTTAACTAAAGGTATTTTGGGATGCATACATGCTTGAGTTAAGAGTGCATAAGTTTTTGTTACTAGATACGTGAGATACAGTGTTCAGAAGGTATGCAAAGATAGTAAAATAGTATAACAGGGTATATTAACAGTTACAGAGATCAAGGAGAGTATAGTGAATATGGAAACTTGCTAAGATAGGTGAATAGAGTATATTTCTGACTCTTTGGTAATATAAGATCATTGAATTCATAATTAATATTTGCATAAGTTATTATTATCTTTTGAATGGCATTTGTGAAGCCAACTTGAAGGCTGATTTTGTATAAGTATAGGGAGCTTCTATGAAAGAAATGTATGGTTATATTATTATGATGAAGTAAGATAGTGAATATGAGAGCAGAGATTAGATGCAAGATTAGTAAGAGGCTGAGCTACAACTAGAACTATCTAAGTTAGATAAGTTCTTCTATTGTTCACTTTTAAATAACTCTTTTGAGACAATTTTTATTGTAAGAGAAAGTATTCTCACCACCTTTAATCAGGTGTTTTGCATACCCCTAACAAGGCTAACAAGGTTTTGTATTTCTCTAACAAGGAAATTTACTATGTAACAATTAGCTCCTAATAGGGATAGATCTCCTAATAGGGATATTATATTTTAGTACATATTTGTGGGTACCATCCCCACCAGGGTTTTCCCTTGGCCAGGGTTTCCTTGAGAACAAATCATGGTGTCATGAGAAATGTGTTATGCTTATATGCTCTTTTCATTTCTGCATTACTTTGGATTATTTATAATTGTTTGAAGTTAAAATTGAGATCAAAGTTCTGTAATACTGATTCACCCCCCCTCTCAGTATTACCTAATCCTAACAATTGGTATCAGAGCTATTGGCCCTTGGAGAGAAAGCCTAACAACTTAAGGGAGATCATAATGGATTCGAGAGACTTGCAAGAGAACTTTGAGGCTGCACTTGAAAATATGGATAAAGTAAAGGATGAGAATGGTGAATTAACATTCAAATTAAGAAGAGTAGATGGTTTCATTAGGAAAATAAGAGAACAACTTGAGATTAAAAAAATTCAAAGACAAGACCTTATGGAGAAAATCAAAGAAGATTCAAATAGTGACACATTAGACAAAGTAAAGAAGTCGAAGTAAGAAAAAGAACAAATCAATCTTTTGATGATGAAAGAAATTTTGCATGAAAAGGATGAAAGAAATAAAGTTGAAGAGTCACTAAAAGAAGCTAACAAGAAGATAAGTGAAATGAAGAATGAATTTGACCAATGCAAAGATAAATATTAGGAATTGGAAAAATATAATCAGATCATTAAAGGTGAACTCACTCAATCCAAATTACACATTGAGAAATTATACATGAGTAGTGACAAGATTGATGAACAAAGAGCAAGAAAAAATCCCAAAGGAGATATGACTAGAGTTGGATTCAATGAAGCAGAAAGTTCAAAAACTCAAGAAGAATCAAATGATGCAAAGACTAAAGAAAGGCCTACTCCTAAAGAGAGACCTACTCATGAAGAACGTAGAGAATAATTCAGACCTTTCAGAGGTAGATGTTTCAGATATAATAAAGTTGGACACATGAAAAGAGATTTCAGAAGTAAAGGTAACTCTAAGCCCTTTACTAGTTACTATTTTAATTTCTATGAATATGGACATAAGAAAGAAGATTGTAGAAAACCTGATCAATCTAGGTATAAGAAAGACTATATCAAAGAAGAAAAAACAACCAAGATTACATGTAAAAAATGTAACAACTTTAGACATACAATAAGGTATTGTAAGTTGCAGACTAATCAAGAAAGAAGGAGACCACCTACTTGTTACAAATGTAACAATCTAGGTCACATTGTAAAGTTTTGTAGATATAATGGAGAAGAAAACAAAAGAGGACCAAGAAGATCTAGTGAACCAAGAGGACCACCTCCTATGGTTATAAGTAAAAATGTTGGTGATAGTAGTAAGAGTCTTAGTGAGTACATGGCTGAATTTGGAAATCATTTCAAAAAATCAGAGAGCAAGGAGGATGATCATATTTGGAAAGTGAAAGTTTTAAACAAATAAGTGTTGGAAAGTTGACTATAATGATGTATATGACTATGATTTAGTGTTTTCATTATGGAAACAAAGTCATATGGAGTTTTGGAGTCAGCGCATAACTTAGAAGATCAAAAAAATGGCTATATGGAAGACTATACAGTTAGTAGAGCACCAGATGAATAAAGCACCAACACACATGTGTATGACTGAGTTTTGGTATGCACCCTAAAATATAAGATTTTGGTTGTGTTATTTAGCTATGGTTAAGAGCGCATGATCAGATGAGTCAATATGATAAAGATACAACAAGTTGAAGTGACATAGATAGTGAGCGGTAGAGAAGAACAGAGTATGCAGCTGACTATTAGTATTTTGGTTAGCAGCTATATTATTATTTTGTAAAGGATATGTGCCTATTGTATTTGTGTTACAAACATGTAAATGTTATTGTATGTAAACATGCTTGAGCCAATTCATTTGGAAGCATTGTATGTAATTAGTTATAGGCTGACTAAGTGAATAGTTTTGGTTAACGTATATAAATAACACATGTGCCTTTGTATTTGATCATGGAAAGATATATAGATTTGATTGAAGAAGAGAAGAAGCATGCAAAGAGAAGTTAGAATGTTTTAGAGATTTACAAGAGGCTAAAGCATCAGCGTACATAAGGAACTAATCAGACAAGTAGTGTCATAGCAACAATTCACCTTGTAGATATAGTGTGTATTTGATATCCAGAAGGTTGTAGCCTTCACCACTTGAGCATTGAGCTCCAGGATAGTGAGTCCTCACCCCTAATAGGGTTAATTGTAAAAGACTCCTAATAGGGTCTGACCCTTGACAAGGTCTTTGTACTTAAGCTTTGTAATGACAGCTCCTAATAGGGCTAAGGAACATTAACAGGTTCATAATACACAAGTACAATTATTAGTGGGTATTAATTCCCACCAGGATTTTTCCTTTGGCCAAGGTTTCCCTGTAATGATATTTGGATTTATGTGTTATGTGTTATGTGTTGATTAATTTACATGCATGAATATTCAATTTAGTAAATAAGCAATTCAGTTAAGATTTAATTTTTAGATTTAATAATATAGAACACTAATTCACCCCCCCTCTCAGTGTTCCCATTCCTAACAATTGGTATTAGAGCTTTGGTCCTCTAAAGAAAAGTTTAATCACTTGAGGATATCATGGGTTTAGAAGAAGTCAAACATCTAAAGAAGAATCTTGAAGCATCTCTTGAAGACCTTGACAAATTTGAAAAATAAATTGAAGAACTAAAATTGAAAGTCAGTGACGCACAATTATTCATCAAGAAGCTCAGAAAAGATTTGAAGGATTGTTCAAATAGTGATTTAGGAAAAATGGTCAAAATAGATGAATGAGGAAAACACATCTCTGAGGGATCAGATTGAAGAGTTGGATGAAAATCTATTTAACAATCAAGAAGCCTATAAAGAACAAGTCAGAGAAAAAAAGAAGTTGGATGAAGAACTGAGGCAAGAAAACATGAAAATCTTGGAGTTATAGGACATCAAGAAGCAAGTGGAATCTCAATTGACTGAAGTAAAGAATCACATTGACAAATTACACACAAGAAAGGATCTAATATAATCATAGTTGTATGCACAAAATATTAAAGGAGATACCTCTGGTATTGGATTCAATGAAGCACAAAATCAAATCAATGATATGTGAGGAAGAATGAAAGCACCAGAAGAATCTATAGAAGGAAAGAAGATTGAATATCATATTGAATCTAAAGATGACCGCAAGCCAGTAAACAAAAAATTTTATGCCTGTAACAAGCATGGTCACATAGCACGAGATTGTAAAGAAGTAAGACCTTTCAATGGTTACTATTATTCATGCAATAAGTTTGGTCATATAGCTATGAATTGTAAATCAAATCAAAGAAATCAAACTTAGCAAAATTAGAGAAGTCATCCACAATAAAATGTTAGAAGTCCTCAAAACATTACATGTCAGATATGTAATTACAATGGTCATACAACTAGACAGTGCAGTATGGTAACTCAATCAATGCGCTAAGGAATATAAAGCCTCCAATTATTTTTCACTCTTGTAACAAGGCTGGACATATCTCAAAGTTTTGCAGATCAAAAGTACAAAGATAAGAAAGCCCTAATAAGTCTCAAGGATCAATTCTAGATGAATCAGGAGAAGTCAAGTTTGTGAAAGCTACAAAAGATGCGAGCTTGATTTGGACAAAATAAAAGAAGGATAAGGTTGATGAGTATGTATTGGATGCATCGGCAATGGAAAAACCCTCTAAATTTGGATGAATGACCCTCATGGTCATAGGGGGAGCTAGATTATCTCTAGACCCCTGTGTGGCTAGTATACTCACCCTCAAAGTATGCGCCTTTGGATATAACTATTTGGAGACTAGTTGATGCTATATGTAAGAGTGCACTTTATAATTGATAATAGAGATGGAGATTGAAATTCTTTGTTGCATTCTATGTTTACGCTGCAAGCATTAATAGCCAAAAGTTGATTTAAAGTCACTAAAGATCCATTATTCACACATTTGCATTCAAGTTTGAGCCTTTGGAGAGAACAGTAGATCAAAGAAATTTTTGTTCAGAGATTGCAATTGATTTCTTCAGCAAAAGGAAGTTAAGTTGGTTGTGAAGCCCTAGTTCAGATGCGAAAGTTTAGAAACCCTTGGAAACCTATTTGAAGAAATTAACCAAGTTATGGCTACTCCAGTTGTTTTTGATGTTTCTTAAAGGAAGAGATATATTTTTAAGAAGCACCCTTTCAAGTCAATCCTAGATGACCTAGACGGAGCATTCTCTAGGACCCCAATGGGATTTATGCACATAGAGGACATACACACATATATCTATTAAAAAAAGGAACCAATAGGTCTGGATAGAATAAGGTTGCATTTAGAGACAATGATGAATCTAGATAAAACATTCACTGATGAATTCACGCACTTAGAAAATAGCCCTATCATAGAGTATGTGACTGCATATAAATTTTATGAATCCAAATAGATCAAGATTTTGTTGAGGATAATACATGATGAGTTGTTCTGGATAGGAGAAGTCCCTATTAGAATAACCACTAATCTCATTTATGAGATGACAAGACTACCCAAGACTGGCGCCATCCTTCCCACTAGCAAGGATGTCAAAAAACTGGTTGAGCAAGCTTGTAAGTCACGTAGTGATAAGTGCAACATGACCACTAAGCTAATTGAGGAGAAAGATATCAAACTAATGTCCATGATACTAGGTTATAGGTTTCAACATGCAAACATGGTAAATTGTGTGTCTATAGCCACTATTTTGACAACTATCAGGTTAGTGAAGGAAAATGGAGACTTCAACTTGAGAGTGATCTTGCACGCATAGTTCATGGACAATATCAGGGCTATCAAACATGATAAGAGTAAGATATTTAGGTTTGGGTCACTAATCATCTATATGTACTTTCATATAGTTGGTGAAGTAGCAGACCTTTACCTTGACAAAAGTCTACCTACAATGCCTCAAATATCATTCAAGGCATCATTAGAGAGTACCTTAAAGGACTACATGGTACTAGAGGTCAAGAAATTCAAAATAAAGATGTAGAGAAGTTTTAGGATACCAGAGAGCATAATAGAGAAGTACAAGGATACCATATGTTTTATGGTGGAGATAGATATAACATGTATGGAATCTCTAGAGCCAAGGACTAAGTGGATCCATCCACTTGGTTATGAAGTGGAGGAACATATTCTGGAAGCATATGCACAAGTCCTACTATCAATGCCCAAGGATCCTAATGAACCAAGATGGGGTACCTATGAGGAAAAGAAAAGACAAGTAGATGTAGTCTTGAAAAGTGCTACAACCTAGAGGAAAGCATCTAAAATCACCTCTAAGATACTAAAGATTCATGGTGCCACTCAAGCTAACCTAGACCTTTACCTTGACAAAAGTCTACCTACAATTCCTCAAATATCATTCAAGGCATCATCAAAGAGTACCTTGAAGGACTACATGGAACTGGAGGTCAATACATTAAGAATAATGATGCAAAGAAGGTTTAGGATACCAAAGAGCATATTAAAGAAATACAAGGATACCATATGTTTTATGGTGGAGATAGATATAACATGTATGGAAGTTGTAGAGCCAAGGAATAAGTGGATCCATCCACTTGGTTATGAAGTGGAGGAACATATTCTGGAAGCATATGCACAAGTCCTACTACCAATGCCCAAGGATCCTAATGAGCCAAGATGGGGTACCTATGAGGAAAAGAAAAGACAAGTAGATGCAGTCTTGAATAGTGCTGCGACCAAGAGGAAAGCATCTAAAATCACCTTTGAGATACTAAAGATTCATGGTGTCACTCAAGCTAACCTAGATAAGGCAAGGGAAGCCAAGATTTCAATGCAACTTAAGATCACACCCTCTTCTAAAGTAAAAATAGAGAAGATTGATGACCCTAAGGAGAATAAAGTAAAAATTGAGAAAATAGATGATCCCATAGAAAAGAAGAACAAGACTATTGATAGAACTTCAGTGCCTAATCCTACTATTGATCTAGAGTCCACACCATGTCCTGAGTATAGTAGGATGCCTAAGATGAAGAAGTAGACTGGTGCAAGCCATCCATCCTCCAGGACAACAAGAATTCAAAGGAAGAACACTCAAGCACCTCCTGAGGTAGGATTCTGACCGAATCTATAAGTGTTGAAGACTAGGATAATTGATGAAGGAAAAATTGATTAGATATCTAGGTTCTATGATAAATATAGTGAGATTGAAAAATTTGAGATCCATTCCATGATAATCAAACATATGATTAAGTTCAAGAAGATAGTCTTGGAACTTAAGATAGTTATTCCAAATAGTGTATGGAACATCTTAGAGTTTTTGAAGAGATGAGATATTGAGGAAGACTTCAGAATAAGGGAGAATATACTAGATGAAACCCTCCCTATATGTTCAATTGAAGAGAAAACACTATTGTTAGATTTGGTGAAGCCGCACCTAAGAACAAAGCTATGAACTCTGCAAACCATGAACAAAGACTATGAGTTGGTTGCTAAGGAAATAGAAAAGGCATTTAAGAAGGTGTTTCTAGATAGACACATGTATCATCCCACTATGCCTAAAACCCAGCCTCCATCTAAGGAAGAAAGATCATACAAGGTCCCTAATGTACCTATAATAGGTTTGCAAGATTCAGCACCCATAGTGATAGTCTCTACAAATGCAATGGATTCTAAACCCATACCTGGAACAAAAGATGATACAATTATGATTGATGATGTAGAAATATCAATGGTAGCCATAGATAAGGACTTGGATAAGTTTAAGGAAGCCTTTTTAAGTATAGACGAGGTTTAAATAATATTCAGTGATAATTCACCTAAGCACCAAGAAGATGTGCAGATTAAGGATCTAACACGACAGGAACAAGAAGAGGAGAAAGAAAAAGAAAAGGAGAAAGAGGATGAAGAGAAGAAAGATGAACCTACAAATGAGCCCTCTATTGAAATACCAATGATTTTAAAGACTGAGGTAATGGATGTTAGTCAAATTTCACTCCTTACCCCTAAGCCCTCAATTTCATTATTGTCAAGTTTGACCCCTGATACAACAAGTCTAGATTCATGGGGAAAAGAAGACTTGATTAAGATCAGTGTGCTAGCAATGGAAAAGGCAAAGGAGAAATAGGTTATGAGGAATCCATTGTTTGTTGAACTAGTCAACCTCCTAAATAGCTTACTTCATGAGGAAACTAAAGTGTCTAGTGTACACTCAGTGGATGATGTCAACTCCATCCTATCAACTTTCAAAACAAATTTGTCAAGTCTTGAGGAATCAACATCAAAAGTTTCTGAGGAGAAATATCTTAAGAAGAGATTGAGTGAATTGATAGGTAACTTCACACTTGACCTTAGTTCCTTAAAGGTTGTTCAAGCTTTGTTGAAATACTTAGTAGTTAAAGGAAGGAAAATAATAGCTGACTATATGGATAAGGACAAACTGACTGGACATCTCTCAAAGAAGATTTGGGAAGCTGAATCAATGATGGAAACAATAAGGAAATTAGTGGAAGATCCCTCCTTGGATGTAAACATGTGTAATAATATCTATCAAGGTTATTTTGACAAAACTGAGAAGGCAAAGAAAGGAATGGCCAAGATAAGGGCTAGGCAAGCACAGTTAAGACATGCACTTGCACCCTCTTTAGATGTGTTAAATCAGAACATCAAGGAGATTGATGCCACTATGGTGACATATGATCAAGGTCCAAGTTAAGATTTGAAGAAGATGGAGAAGTTGAGTTATTCTTTGTACACCCATCTCCAAACAATAAATGCACTAAAATCATTTTGGTAGCAAGAGATCTAGAACTTGAAGATTACATATCCGGATGTACTCACCTTGTAAGTACTTGTAGATACATTTTTCAGCACCTTGATCATTAATGTCAAAGGGGAGTAGAATATATAGTAGAAGGGATAATATGGATTAGTATATAAGATGTAAAGGGGAGTGGAATATATAGTATAAGGGATAATATGGAGTAGTATATAAGATGTAAAGGGGAGTAAAGTATATAGTAGAAGGGAGATATAAGATAGAGTATATGTTAGAAAGTTTTTGTATGATTCAATTTAGTAACTACGCCATATTCCTTTGTTTCCTTAATGAAAAAGGGGGAGATTGTTTTGAAGTTGACTATAGTGATGTATATGACTATGATTTAGTGTTTTCATTATGGAAACAAAGTCATATGGAGTTTTCAAGTTGAGACATAACTTAGAAGATCAAAAAAATGGCCAAGTATGGAAGATTAGACAGTCAATAGAGCACCATATGATCAGACCATCAATGCATGTGCCTATGACCAAGTTTTGGCATGCACCCTAGAAGATAAGATTTTGGTTGTTTTAGTTAGCTATGGTTAAGAGCGCATGATCAGATGAGTCAGTATAATGAAGATACAACAAGTTGAAGTGACATAGACAGTGAGCGGCAGAGAAGAACAGAGTATGCAGCCGACTGTTAGTATTTTGGTTAGTGATTATATTATTATTTTGTAAATGCTATGCACATATTGTATTTGTGTTATAAACATTTAAATCTAATTTTATGTAAACATGCCTGAGTCAATTCATTTGGAAGCATTGTATGTAATTAGTTATAGGTTGACTAAGTGAATAGTTTTGGTTAGCACATATAAATAAGACACGTGCCTTTGTATTTGAGCATGAAAAGATATATAGAGTTGTGTTGGAGCTTTTTCTTGTAGGACCAAACTTGAATCAATAGATGGGCTTGGATCTCAAGTCAGGCACTCAAGTTTGACAAGAAAATAGTCCAATTGACGAGGATTGAAAGGAATCCTCCTTCTTCTTTGAGCTCCACATCACTCAGGTGGGTATTGCCTTACCTGCACACTCAAGAAACCTTAAGATAAACAATAGGCCTACAGATAGATTATTGTGGAATAATCTTCAAACCCCTATAGGTAACTTGTACCCCAATGAATCCAATTCACATGTAATAGCCCTACTTGCATAGAATGAGTCTGAAGACTAGAAAGGACCTCCTACTACTACTGTAATACCCCTCTAACCCTAATATAAATTTTGTGTTTTTGAAAGAATTAAGATCCTTCGATGTTTTCTTACAGCTTAAGTTGTACATGATACTTGTTTGATCTATTCCTATAGTTGTTTATAATAATTTCATAAGCTAGTACTCAATGAGTCTAATATCAGACATACTATCTAAAGGTATCACTTTTGTATGTATTTATCTCCATGTATGTATTGAGTACCTACAAGACCTTTATGAACATAGTTAGGATGTTATATGATATGTACTTGATAGATATATATAAGTGGTTATTTATATTTTCTTCTATTAAGGTTACTTTGGATGAATCTTGTATCTCACTTGATGATTTGATTATGTTGATTTATTATTAGTATTGATAAGAGACTAACACAATGCTTGAGATTCTAACCTTCGTTATGATGATGCTACATGCTTTGAGTGTATATATATACATGATGTGTTTTCATGATTCAGGACGAAGTCGTAGTTACTCACATAGCTGAGGTCCACACGATGTATCGATCCTGGTCATCTGTCTGCAATGTTTTCTTTTATACGTATATCCGTGCATATGTATTTCTTCTTTGTGATGCAGGCTTGTAGGTACCGGGCATCGACTTCACCTAGCTTCACAGGTCTGAGCATGCCCTCAAATCCTCGATGGTTGTTGTTATGGAGATAGTACTAAGGCCCCTACATGAGTCTTCCTTTGTCATTATTCCAATTTGGGAATATTAGGGTTCCTTCTTTGTCAGTCAACCTTTGGGTCAAAAACCCAGATCCAACGCACCCGGTTGGGCATGGTTGTAGTTAGTGCCTTGTGGCCACTTGAATTCATTTGGTTGTATGATTTGTTTACTCATTTTATTTATTTCTCCTTCTTGGTATGATTCTTAGTTAATCTTTCTATGTTGTGTTTCATGAGTTTGGCTTGACTTTCCTTGTTGACTTTGGTTGACCTTGTTTGATCTTATAATTTTCTCAATATGTTTCATAGTTGATTTTTATGGCCTCTTTCGATGATTAGATTTATTTTGAGACATGTGATTTTATTCTACCTCAGTGTTATATCTTATAGTAATTATAAATAGGTAATAATATTGTGATCTATTACTTCATAATCTTATAGATTATAGTGTTTGGTATTTGGCATGTATATATATAAATATAAATATAAATATATATATATATAGAAATATATATATGGGTGCACACATATATGTATTTATATATATATAATTTATATGTGATTATATGTTAATTATTGTAGATATTGTTGATGGTGTATATTTTGGGATTAATGTAAAGTATAATATTATTAATAATTAAATATTAAATAATGCGAGGTATATTATTCTCAATTATTAATTATTAATAATGAGGACAGGTTATATATATAGATATTGATGTAATTAATGATGGCATATGCATATATGTTAGGATAATATTACATATGTGTAAGAATGAATACAAATAATCTTTTATTGTATATTTGAGTAATATAGTTGTATGATATTAAGTTATTTTATAATACTCTTTAGTTAAGAGTTAGTTGGGAGTTGGTTACTTTTCCTCTCAACCTTTGGAAATCTATTTATATGCACTACTTTCTCATTTGAAGAGAGGGGGATTTTGGGGCTGAAGCATTGAGGAGAGGATGGCCTTACTTTTCATGGAGATTTTGGAGAGAAAACTTGGAGATGTGAAGGAGAGTTTGTTAGCATATGTCTTTAAGAATTTTTGGTTATCTTTGCTTTTGGGAGAGAGACATTTTTGTGAGAATTTCAGTAGTTGAGAGAGGGATTCTTTTCTGTGGAATTATTTCTTTCTTTCATGGAGATTTCTGAAAGTGGATAGGGTTTGAAGGATGCATCTCAAGTTTGGATTTGTCTTCTCTTTTGTTTCCTTCCTTCTTCGATTCAACCTTCGTAGGACATGAGGTATGGATTGAATATTTTAGTTACTTGATGTATCTGATAGATTATAGATCTATTTATATATTATCATTATTTATTATATCTTTACTTTTCATTTTTATGGTTATTTTAAAGTTTTGAGTTTTTGTTTGTAAGAATTGGCATGTGTTTTCCTAGGGTTTTTAGCAACCCATTTTTGGAGATCTGTTATTATAATAATTTAAATTGAGTTTATGGTTTTACTAAATTGATTTTCTAGAATTAAAATTCACATATTTCAAATGGGTATCTCTCTGATTTTATTTTTAGGGTCGAATTAATGCCTTATTTTTGACATTTTGGCAGACTATGCCTGTCCATTTTTTATTCTGAATTTTCTGTCAAATGTATTCGTATGCTACAGGATGATATGATTATATAAAATTCTAAATTTGATATCAGAGATTCTCTTAAGTCTTATCTTTCATTTCCAATTGGTTTGGTGAATTTTAATTATGTTTTGTAAAAATTACAACCATTTTAGTGAAGGCAGGTCTGAACCCTAACCAGAATTTTCTGTTTTAAACCAGAAGTCATAACTTTCTTTCCCACCATTGGATCTTCTTAAAAATAAAATTGAGAGTCCATAATTATGTTATCTAAATCTCCACTGAAGAGATTTCCTTTATTTTATGTTTTGCGAAAGATATGGATGACTGTTCTATGATGACTATTCTTTGCATTTAATCCTTGCTTGAAATAATTCAATTTAAGAACATCATTAAGTTTTAAGGTTTCGTATGGTTACCAGAGGCTATTAGAATTTTTTTTTGGTTAATTGGATCTATGTATACTCTGAATATGTTTATAATATCACTTGGATGTCTTCTTATATGTTTGGAACATTCTGAATGGTTTAGGGTTGTCAAGTGGACTAGGGACAACATATGTTTTCCTAAACTCAATCAAATGTTGTTATGGAATTGATATGAATTCTTGACGATGAATCTATTATGTTCTTATGATTTTTATATGTATGTTAGGGAACCTAAGTACACTAGGTGAGTGGCTCATAGTGAGGGGCCGGGGCCCTAAGTGGCTAGTACCAGGATAACCTACTATGAGTTATTTAATCAAGTGATAACCTAAATAAATGAATTGGGAATGGGAGATTATTGGAATGGGAAATTACACATTAATCAAGATTAATTGTGCCTCGCCCATGCCTTTAGTGCTAGTAAAGACTAAGGATGGGAGTGGGAGAAGGTACCTATGCGTAGGTACAACTGAATGACCTTGTCTGTACGAGAGGCATTCGGTTCCGCATGTGCCTACTTGGGGGCCGGGGCCAAGAGTGGCTAGTACCATGATAACCCAAGGGGTGAGGGCTATGCGATGACACTCACCTATCTTGTAGCTTAGAGTCTCTATCAAATTTGATCATGCCTCTGGTATTCCTTGTGGTCTTCTTGTCTTTTCTTTTTTTGTTGTGACTTTGGGGAACTTTTATCACCACCTTAGGAATTTTCTAGTTGTTACCTCTTGTATGGGCCTTTGGTTCTATCTCCTAGCTCGAGGGAGTGGGCCTATTGGTTCCACGTGGTTGGGTGGGTTAATATTTATATCGAGGTATTGTTCGTGATTCTCTGGATGATCCTAGCACATATTCCTTTCCAGATCTGCAGTTGAAGATTTCTTATTGGATATTTTAATATGTTGAGATGTACTTATGTAGTTGAATTCATGTAATTTTTAATCTCCTAAAAGGAGTCTTGTAGTATTGATGTAATCTCAATTCAAAGCAATGCATAAGGGAATGGGTAGTTCTAGGTAAAAGAAAGGGAAAATAATGTGGAATATTGGACATGTTACTAGCATTAAAAGAAAGTGTTTATGTTATTTCTCCTATCCTCTTATGTTGTTCATATGTAAAGGAAATAATCTTAAATATAGTTATATATAATGATGTATCACAAAAATAATGTATTCTCTCTTGATGAAAGGATCCAAGGAAATTATTGAGAAATGATAGATTAGTGATTGGAATTATTAACAATGAATGGTTATGAAACAATGCAATAAAATAGTAACTTGATTATAATGTTAATACTTGGTTCATGTTAATGAAATACCTAGGATAATGCCTACCTTAATGAATATTAATCTCTTACCTAAATTATTAGAGAAAAGTGATATAAAGGATAGTAGATGTAGATGAAATCAATATGAATTTATGGAATGAGTTGATAAAAGGAATAATGATGTTGGATGATTAACCTATGTTTAATAAAAGAAATAAGTTAGGGACATTTAACTTGGTGCATTAAAATGAATGTAGATCTTTTAAGCTCATGATTCTGTGAATATCTTATGCATGTAAATGGTTTATATGATGTTGCTTAGGTAGCGACGTTAGGGAACCCGGGAGGACTTAAGTTGTATAAATCTTACATTCAAGTAGTAAAAAATTATTTCTTCTTTTAGAAATATGAAGTGTAATGATGAATATTATTCTAGTTAAAATAAATAAATAAATTAAAATAAATTCACTACTTTCATTTTATAGAAGTTTTATGTCTTGTCCTCTTGGGTTGCCTGGCGGGGCGTTACATCTGGTATCAGAGCCCTAGGTTTCTACACTGGGAACTCTGGGACTCATAGCTCACCTATGCATAACCTTGAGTATCTTCACTTTGTCTCTTTTTAGATTATGTTGTTATGCTAAAACTTGAATCTTAGGAAACGAAGGCTACATTTCGTGTTCTCATGTTGTATTGTCTTACAAGGGCACACCTATTCCTCTATGATTGAGTTATATTCTAACAATTACTTATGTTTTTGCATAATGATATCAATGATGTGTTAAGTGTATGTTTCTTATAATATTAATGGAATGGTGAAGAATTCTTGAGACTTGTGTTTGTTTTCTTGAAAGGTACTGGTATCTCTAGAAGGGTCAAAAGTTAAAGGATGCTAAATGTTTTGAATCTTAATTATGGTAGTAGATAATATTACCCCTTGATCATACCTATAATATAATGTTGTGCACTCTATCTTCTTACAAATACCTAGTTGAATTTTATCCTACTCAAGGTATCTTAGAAATAGATTTCTTTTGGATCTTTAAAGAATGAAATGATTGTGGTAGTACTTGATAGGAATGATAGGGCAATAATTAGATTACATGGCTAATAATATGTACCTAGGAAAGAAGTGAAAAATAATAATAATAATAAATAAATAAATTAGGAACAAATAATTTACTGTCATATGTATTTCTCTCTCTCTCTCTCTCTCTCTCTCTCTCTCTCTCTCTCTCTCTCTCTCTCTCTCTCTCTCTCTCTTCCCTCTTAAGAAACAAGTTTTGCATGACTAAAATTGTTTAGACAAGGCAATAATATATTAGGAAAATTTGTAAATACTCAATTAGGTGAAGGACCTATGTCCCCAAGATTTTATCATAGGCTATAATTCACATTTTCATTTAGGAAGAGGAATTTTTATCCCTATCTTGGTAAGAAGTTATATCCTTTCTGCATATCTTATTAAATTGCACAAAAAGGATTTAAGATAACATAATCAAAAAATTCTAGGGAAGAGTATGTGCGATGATAGATTATCTATACTAATGATGGAAGTTGTTTTTATTAAATATATGTCTTGCAAAATGCCTAGTGAATAGTTAGGATCCTAGATGGGTATTTTGGAAAAAAATTCATGTTTTGTATACATTGTGATCAACACCATAGCAGTAAAAAATTAACAACATTAAGTGATTGAAAAACTATGAATAAGGAGTTGTTGTGGTAAATAAATGTTATAGAAATGTACCTTACTCAATTTCTACTTAGAACTGATGTTATCTCAAAATTTTAAAGTGTACGAGGGTAATGTTTCAAATAGGTAAAGGGTAGAAATTAAAGTTATGTACAGTAGTTAATGTTATTAATTTAGATGTTGTGGTTATGAAGATAGTAGTAGGACTCATATACTTCTTTCTCTCTTAATGGATCTATGATCGTTACGCAATAAATAATTTGAAATAACTCTTAAGTAAATGCTATATGGAAACCTCCTAACATGCAAATTAGGGAAAAGTGCATAGATAAATAGTAAGCTTTAAGAAGGGATCCCAACTTAATGAATAATAGTGCAATAAATTGTAAATTGTTTAGATCTCCTCTAGGGTGTGAATGTGTTTTTGGAAATCAAGCACTACAACTATTGTGAAAGATGACTTAGAATATGTATATTGTAAAATTTGTGTGTCCTATGTCATTGGAATTCTACTTAAAGCTTTGATGGAAAGGAATATTTCTTATAAAACTATGTGTTAATGAAAATGGTAAGTTTCAAGTATCTAGATTGTTTTATTTTCATGATTACAAAAGTAAATAAAAATTATTTGATGTATTCCCTTCATGGTCATAACAAATATAAATGTTACATACCTCTCTATGTTTGGTATTCATAGCTTGTAAGGGACACAAATTTTGGACCCTATTTGTAATAAGGTCTCACAGGTTGTATTATGTAGGGTTAGATTATGTCTCAAAAGGGAAAATATATCATAAATTATTTCTTTCTTTTTATACTGGTTACCATAGATAGGAACTTTGATATTGTGAAAGGAAGTGATAATCTCAATTAGTAAAACATGCAATTTCATAATATATTGATATTAGTGAGTAAACATGAATACCTTAGAGTTTCGACTTGATAACAATAAATTTTATGTAATTTCAAGTATCTTGTTAACAAACTTACTGCATAAAGTGATAGAATCACATAGTTAATTCTTTTTAAAAGTCATTACTAATTGAACTGAGTTAATCTATACTAAAGTTGTAATAAGATAGAATTTACCAAAACTCTTGATAGGAGAAGTATGTGTACAGTCATTAAATGAGGTTCTAGAATAGTAATATTACAATTCTGTTAGCTAATGTGCGATATATAGTTCACCTTCCCGACTTTCAGGAGTAAGTCGAATCTTAGTGGGGGAAGATGTAATACCCCTCTAACCCTAATATAAATTTTGTGTTTTTGAAAGAATTAAGATCCTTCGATGTTTTCTTACAGCTTAAGTTGTACATGATACTTGTTTGATCTATTCCTATAGTTGTTTATAATAATTTCATAAGCTAGTACTCAATGAGTCTAATATCAGACATACTATCTAAAGGTATCACTTTTGTATGTATTTATCTCCATGTATGTATTGAGTACCTACAAGACCTTTATGAACATAGTTAGGATGTTATATGATATGTACTTGATAGATATATATAAGTGGTTATTTATATTTTCTTCTATTAAGGTTACTTTGGATGAATCTTGTATCTCACTTGATGATTTGATTATGTTGATTTATTATTAGTATTGATAAGAGACTAACACAATGCTTGAGATTCTAACCTTCGTTATGATGATGCTACATGCTTTGAGTGTATATATATACATGATGTGTTTTCATGATTCAGGACGAAGTCGTAGTTACTCACATAGCTGAGGTCCACACGATGTATCGATCCTGGTCATCTGTCTGCAATGTTTTCTTTTATACGTATATCCGTGCATATGTATTTCTTCTTTGTGATGCAGGTTTGTAGCTACCGGGCATCGACTTCACCTGGCTTCACAGGTCTGAGCATGCCCTCAAATCCTCGATGGTTGTTGTTATGGAGATAGTACTAAAGCCCCTACATGAGTCTTCCTTTGTCATTATTCCAATTTGGGAATATTAGGGTTCCTTCTTTGTCAGTCAACCTTTGGGTCAAAAACCCAGATCCAACACACCCGGTTGGGCATGGTTGTAGTTAGTGCCTTGTGGCCACTTGAATTCATTTGGTTGTATGATTTGTTTACTCATTTTATTTATTTCTCCTTCTTGGTATGATTCTTAGTTAATCTTTCTATGTTGTGTTTCAGGAGTTTGGTTTGACTTTCCTTGTTGACTTTGGTTGACCTTGTTTGATCTTATAATTTTCTCAATATGTTTCATAGTTGATTTTTATGGCCTCTTTCGATGATTAGATTTATTTTGAGACATGTGATTTTATTCTACCTCAGTGTTATATCTTATAGTAATTATAAATAGGTAATAATATTGTGATCTATTACTTCATAATCTTATAGATTATAGTGTTTGGTATTTGGCATGTATATATATAAATATAAATATAAATATATATATATATATAGAAATATATATATGGGTGCACACATATATGTATTTATATATATATAATTTATATGTGATTATATGTTAATTATTGTAGATATTGTTGATGGTGTATATTTTGGGATTAATGTAAAGTATAATATTATTAATAATTAAATATTAAATAATGCGAGGTATATTATTCTCAATTATTAATTATTAATAATGAGGACAGGTTATATATATAGATATTGATGTAATTAATGATGGCATATGCATATATGTTAGGATAATATTACATATGTGTAAGAATGAATACAAATAATCTTTTATTGTATATTTGAGTAATATAGTTTTATGATATTAAGTTATTTTATAATACTCTTTAGTTAAGAGTTAGTTGGGAGTTGGTTACTTTTCCTCTCAACCTTTGGAAATCTATTTATATGCACTACTTTCTCATTTGAAGAGAGGGGGATTTTGGGGCTGAAGCATTGAGGAGAGGATGGCCTTACTTTTCATGGAGATTTTGGAGAGAAAACTTGGAGATGTGAAGGAGAGTTTGTAAGCATATGTCTTTAAGAATTTTTGGTTATCTTTGCTTTTGGGAGAGAGACATTTTTGTGAGAATTTCAGTAGTTGAGAGAGGGATTCTTTGCTGTGGAATTATTTCTTTCTTTCATGGAGATTTCTGAAAGTGGATAGGGTTTGAAGGATGCATCTCAAGTTTGGATTTGTCTTCTCTTTTGTTTCCTTCCTTCTTCGATTCAACCTTCGTAGGACATGAGGTATGGATTAAATATTTTAGTTACTTGATGTATCTGATAGATTATAGATCTATTTATATATTATCATTATTTATTATATCTTTACTTTTCATTTTTATGGTTATTTTAAAGTTTTGAGTTTTTGTTTGTAAGAATTGGCATGTGTTTTCCTAGGGTTTTTAGCAACCCATTTTTGGAGATCTGTTATTATAATAATTTAAATTGAATTTATGGTTTTACTAAATTGATTTTCTAGAAGTAAAATTCACATATTTCAAATGGGTATCTCTCTGATTTTATTTTTAGGGTCGAATTAATGCCTTATTTTTGACATTTTGGCAGACTATGCCTGTCCATTTTTTATTCTGAATTTTCTGTCAAATGTATTCGTATGCTACAGGCTGATATGATTATATAAAATTCTAAATTTGATATCAGAGATTATCTTAAGTCTTATCTTTCATTTCCAATTGGTTTGGTGAATTTTAATTATGTTTTGTGAAAATTACAACCATTTTAGTGAAGGCAGGTCTGAACCCTAACCAGAATTTTCTGTTTTAAACCAGAAGTCATAACTTTCTTTCCCACCATTGGATCTTCCTAAAAATAAAATTGAGAGTCCATAATTATGTTATCTAAATCTCCACTGAAGCGATTTCCTTTATTTTATGTTTTGTGAAAGATATGGATGACTGTTCTATGATGACTATTCTTTGCATTTAATCCTTGCTTGAAATAATTCAATTTAAGAACATCATTAAGTTTTAAGGTTTCGTATGGTTACCAGAGGCTATTAGAATTTTTTTTTGGTTAATTGGATCTATTTATACTCTGAATATGTTTATAATATCACTTGGATGTCTTCTTATATGTTTGGAACATTCTGAATGCCATATTAGGTTTAGGGTTGTCAAGTGGACTAGGGACAACATATGTTTTCCTAAACTCAATCAAATGTTGTTATGGAATTGATATGAATTCTTGACGATGAATCTATTATGTTCTTATGATTTTTATATGTATGTTAGGGAACCTAAGTACACTAGGTGAGTGGCTCATAGTGAGGGGCCGGGGCCCTAAATGGCTAGTACCAGGATAACCTACTATGAGTTATTTAATCAAGTGATAACCTAAATAAATGAATTGGGAATGGGAGATTATTGGAATGGGAAATTACACATTAATCAAGATTAATTGTGCCTCGCCCATGCCTTTAGTGCTAGTAAAGACTAAGGATGGGAGTGGGAGAAGGTACCTATGCGTAGGTACAACTGAATGACCTTGTCTGTACGAGAGGCATTCGGTTCCGCATGTGCCTACTTGGGGGCCGGGGCCAAGAGTGGCTAGTACCAGGATAACCCAAGGGGTGAGGGCTATGCGATGACACTCACCTAGCTTGTAGCTTAGAGTCTCTATCAAATTTGATCATGCATCTGGTATTCCTTGTGGTCTTCTTGTCTTTTCTTTTTTTGTTGTGACTTTGGGGAACTTTTATCACCACCTTAGGAATTTTCTAGTTGTTACCTCTTGTATGGGCCTTTGGTTCTATCTCCTAGCTCGGGGGAGTGGGCCTATTGGTTCCACGTGGTTGGGTGGTTAATATTTATATCGAGGTATTGTTCGTGATTCTCTGGATGATCCTAGCACATATTCCTTTCCAGATCTACAGTTGAAGATTTCTTATTGGATATTTTAATATGTTGAGATGTACTTATGTAGTTGAATTCATGTAATTTTTAATCTCCTAAAAGGAGTCTTGTAGTATTGATGTAATCTCAATTCAAAGCAATGCATAAGGGAATGGGTAGTTCTAGGTAAAAGAAAGGGAAAATAATGTGGAATATTGGACATGTTACTAGCATTAAAAGAAAGTGTTTATGTTATTTCTCCTATCCTCTTATGTTGTTCATATGTAAAGGAAATAATCTTAAATATAGTTATATATAATGATGTATCACAAAAATAATGTATTCTCTCTTGATGAAAGGATCCAAGGAAATTATTGAGAAATGATAGATTAGTGATTGGAATTATTAACAATGAATGGTTATGAAACAATGCAATAAAATAGTAACTTGATTATAATGTTAATACTTGGTTCATGTTAATGAAATACCTAGGATAATGCCTACCTTAATGAATATTAATCTCTTACCTAAATTATTAGAGAAAAGTGATATAAAGGATAGTAGATGTAGATGAAATCAATATGAATTTATGGAATGAGTTGATAAAAGGAATAATGATGTTGGATGATTAACCTATGTTTAATAAAAGAAATAAGTTAGGGACATTTAACTTGGTGCATTAAAATGAATGTAGATCTTTTAAGCTCATGATTCTGTGAATATCTTATGCATGTAAATGGTTTATATGATGTTGCTTAGGTAGCGACGTTAGGGAACCCGGGAGGACTTAAGTTGTATAAATCTTACATTCAAGTAGTAAAAAATTATTTCTTCTTTTAGAAATATGAAGTGTAATGATGAATATTAATCTAGTTAAAATAAATAAATAAATTAAAATAAATTCACTACTTTCATTTTATAGAAGTTTTATGTCTTGTCCTCTTGGGTTGCCTGGCGGGGCGTTACAACTACTACCAACATGAAAGGGAAAGGTATTTGATTCGATGATTTTAATGTTGGGTTGAATGGACCCTTGAAATACCCATAGTCTCTCATAGACTAGTGCCTTATCCAATGGGCAACATAGTCAAACACCTCACTACAATAGAAAGCTATGAAACAAGAAGACAATACATTCAAATATGGTGATGCCTTACATTAGCCATACACCATTGATCAGACCATACATTATCAAACCACTTGTGTATCCAAATGTGTTATCACCCATTCAAAGGATTTTAACCCTCCCCTTAGAAGAGACTTATAAACAAGTAATACATTGATCAACATCCACTAAAAGACAAACATGAGATACCCTTGATACCCCAGTTCATACACACCTGAAAACTAGTCCTAGACCTAGTTGCTTCTGTGAAAACAAATCCATTGCAAACACATAGGAAATGCATATAGAAAGATCACAACACCCTTGATGCCATAATCAATAAGTCTAAAACCCAAGATGGAGACAATCTGATAACAGTAGAAATATATTGAATCTCATACATAAGAAAAACTATCAAAATTTGTATTATATTCTCCAAAACCAGAGAGGAAAGAGGGAACCATATGTGTAGAGAAGAAGGCAATATATACAAGGTAGAACATTCATGGAACTAGCTCTCAGAAGAAAACTTGAACCCTTACAAAGTAAAAAATATAGCCATATATACCACTAGCTACCTTGGGATCCTAAAAGAATTTAGGATGCAACAAGCTTCAGAAAGCTAGGGTTAGGGTTTCAACAACTACACCAACCCTAATTACAACCAAAAAAATACTGCAGGGGCAGGAAACCAAGCAATCTCAAAGAAATAGATCCAGAAAGATCCGAAATCATGAAAATCAATGAGATTAGGACAGAGAACCTAGAAATTTGCCATAAAAACTAGTCTGTCCGGCCACTTGCAGAATAAAACCATCCCTCATAGTACAAAAAAACATCCTACAACAATCAATAATGGCAACCTGGACCACACTGCAACCACCGGTGCCACCAAACAAATCAAATCGAGCCTCTAAAGAAATTAAAACTAGTCCTTTCTATCACTGGAAATGCTCAGAAAATTCAAATTTGAATTACAACGGTCACATTCAAGTGCCAGCAAAAAATTGACGGTCATAATTTAAATCTAGGCCAACTTTATATCATGACTGTCAGATCTTTCCTCTTCCTAGGCTTTAAGTCTTAACTCAACCGCTACCCTTAGGTTTACTCCCAACGACTACGCAACAATGCTTTTTCCTGTTCGTAGAAAGAAAACCTTAACCCATCTTTAACTCCATGACCTGGTGATAAAAGGAAAGCATTTAACCTTGGTCCCATATTTAGCAAACTAGTTACAAAAGGTTTTCACCAGTTCGCAGAATGTTTCACCTTTTTGCCAATTCATTTAGCTACTTTGCGAACACTATTTGCCAAATCACTAAGTAACTAGATCTTTTTCTAAAACATCGCGTGAACCAGCGAACTGAGCAAGCATTTGTCAGAATTGCCAAAAAGACTGATAAACTAATTGGGCCTGCATCAAGAATATTGATGACCGTCTCATCTTTGCATAGACCAGGAAGATTCTATTAGAACTTAAGACAACTGTTAGATCAAGAATCTTACCCTACCCTGACAACCCTCTGACATCAGATATGAAATCAATGGCCGGTGCATAATCTCAAGCTTCTAACACATCTGATAAGAACTTATGTCATTCATCGATTCACTGACAATATCAGGACCCTCCAACATGCTAGATACCAGGACCCACCAATAACCTACCCAGTCACTACATCATGGACCAATCAGATATCACCAACTGTACCTACCTGGCAATGGACCCACCTACTTTTGCCTTTAAGAGAATCAATGGCTATCACTATACCACTGCATTAAAGGTCAAGCACATCATCCTGGCAGAATAATGACAACCACAAGATCAAACTAAACTTTAACCTACCTGAACGCCCAGAAAACTAGTCCCACTGATAGCACTCCACCTCAAACTCTCATTGACCAATGAAGAACTACCATCTATGCTTACGTGGCAGTGGACCTGCTGATATGAAAGGCCACCTCACAGAGAGAATGAACAGTTGTCACAACTTTGCAAGCCTCTTACACATCACTTGTGATTTAACAACAACTGTTAGATGTAGATTTTGTTAGAGCCAGGCCTAGGAAACACATAAACCAAAACATTAGGAAATATTAGCGCATGGACTTAGGGAAAATTTAAAGGCCACCGGGGTAGAAACTTAGGAAAAATTAAAAGGGACCCTGCCGGACACAAAAACCTAACCGTTGAAAAACTTAAAGGACTTTAATTAGCACATGCAGATTAGGATTTTAAGTCACCCAAAAAAGTAACATGAAAATAGAATAAGGCCAGGGCATTTTAGGTTTTTTCTCATGTAATGGCTAGTAAATATGAATTTTGAACTAGGGTTTGAGCTAGAGACCTAAAAACAACTGGAGAGACTGGTAGAAAAATGCTAGAGCCATAAAAAAATTTCTAGGTGCTAACAGTGGCTCTAGTTGGGGATGTATGCCTCCTACAGGCATGGCAAGAAACCAGATCTCTGGGAAAAGTAGACCGCCTACTGGAAGAAGGGCACAAAGACCTCAAAAAAAAAAAATAGGGAACACACCAGGGAAAATAGGAAGGGAAACTATATACAAAGTGTACACATTTTTTTTTACAAAGATCCTAAAACCTCAAAACTTGAGCCAATCTTTGCCCCTATAAAAAATCTGGTTTTCATTTCTTTCGTCTTGAGGTAAACTAGATACTTTATTCCCATTTGTTTTAGCAAGCATATCAATACTTTCAATCAGCCCTTTAGGAAAAACAAAAAAATTATTTTCACCTTCATAGTGCATGTAAAAACTTGGAACACTTTCATCATCTTTCTCACTATGAAAGTAAAACTCAGCATGCTCATGAATACTATCATCAAATTCAAACTGATCTTTATCTACTGATCCATGTATGCCATCAATCTGAAATGCAAAAGTCACATACTTTATTTGATAAAAATCTTCATTCATACCTCAACTTTGCATATCCTCAGGTGTAGCTAATTGGATTTCAAAAAAATAATTAGGTTTATATTCACACATTTCATCATTATCAAATTCTTCAACATTTGAGACCTCCATGTGTTCTTCAAACAATGTGATGTAGGAGCATCTTGGGTCTTTGGCAATCTTACATCAACCAAAAATATTTTCTGATTTCTGTACCTATTAGCTGTAGTTTTATTTATAATATTTTCATTTGATAGTTTCATGGTGTGTGAATCTTACATCATTTTGGGGACCTATTTGGTGACCTTCTCCTATGAGCACATCAAGTTTGGATGGACTATTTCAAAGTTACAGCTATTTTCCTTGCCGTCGGAACAATGTTTTCCTGCAGTTTTGGTGCTGATTGTTCATGTTGGTTCTCTTGATCCATATGGAATTTTATTTTTCTCACTTAGGTAATTGTAGAGGACCTAAATCACTACCATTTTTCAAGAGCGCAGCTTCCAATTCATTATGAGTCAAAAGTTATGGCCTTTTTGGCACAGGACCTATTTTCTGCCAGTTTCACGTCTGAGCGGTTCCTACAATTTTGGTGCTGATTGTTCATGTTGGCGACCTTGATCTATAAGTAATTTTATTTTGTGCACTTAAGGACTTAAATTGGACCTAAATTAATATCATTTCCCAAGAGTGAAAACTCCAATTCATTATGAGTAAAAATTTATGCCTATTTTGCCTCAGGACCTATATCCTGCCAGTTTTTGAGTGAAACGTGTGGTGTTTCTTCTTGTGATGTTCCATGTGCTCATATGGGACCTTGTGCACTTAAATGAATGTTCTTGGGTCAATTTGGGACCTAAATCCAAAGCCACATCAATTTATATTCATTCTAGCATTAGTTTTGGTTTAAATCTTGAGACTGGACCTATATTGTAATTAAATGCCTGACTGGCCGACCTGTGGCTTAGCTAGCTATATAAGGAGTCTAGATTGATGTAGTAGATCATCAGGGAGATCATGGGTGAGATATAGGAAGGATTATAAATATACATCATTGGAGAAAAAGATAGGATGCAAGCTGTAATTCTGAATTCATAATTCTCATTGTATAAGGCTGAAACCCAAAAGGCCTCACAGCCGGGCATGTTGAAAGAAATAATATAATTCTCTGTTGTTGCTGCCAGTTGATTGTCTCATATCCATTGTGTTTCCATTTATTTCATGTGATATTATATTGCTTCCATTGTGTAACTTTGATCAAGGGCTTGTTGTGGATTCAAGTGGACTCAATTCTGCTTGATTCTGCTTGTATCTACCCTGCCCCTGTGTCACAATGGGTTGATAATTCCATGTAATACTCTTTGTTGCACATTATGAAAAAAAATGGGCTGATTTTCATCATAGTACTCATCATATAAAGTATTATAAAACACTTTAAACTTACTACTTGTTTCATCTTCATGAAGATTCTCAGCACACAAAGAAAAATCAGAACTATATGTAGATTCACAATCAACATCATCTACCAAGCATATAGTATCCACAATTATATCTTCTTCATTATCTTGTTTGGGAAAACCATCATAGAAAAACCATGGTTCTCTCCTAAACTCTCTATTGTATGCTTCAAGCTCATTATCTAATGCAGGACCATTAGATAACCTTTTACTCAAATCTTCATGTTCATCCTCACTGATATCACATTAAATTACCATTTCCTTATTTTCAAACTTTGAGGACAAAACATTCTCAACATCTTCATACTCAAGCTGATTTGTACAATGTACAAATTGAAATGCACTTTCATTTTCAGATTTAGAAAGTGAAAACATACCTTCACTGATAAAAGAGTGTTCACTTCCATCATTACTTTCCTCCTCCCATTTGGCATCTGACTCATATGAAGACACCTCAACATCACTACCTTCATCACTCTCACCTGAGTAACCACTTTCAGCACTATGTTCCTCAGACTGTGACTGATATATCTATGAATCACATTCCTCATCTTGTGCAACAACTTCAAACTCATCAGTAGAGACACAACTTTCAGCCTCTTCATTTGTATAACATTGAGATATAGAAGCAGCAACCTTATGCCTAGGAACATAAGCAAAATTATGCTTATAATCAAAATTACAAGAATTGACTACAGTGGCAAATTCACAACTCAAAACACCATCACACTGCTCAATTCTACCAAGGTCTAAAATATATCTTACTATTGTAGCATCCTGAACAAATGTCTCATCAGTAGCAAAAGACTCAACAACATTTATACACACATCCTAATTTGACATTTCAACTTGATTACAAACTACAACAGAAGTGTTGATACACTGATTTGGAGTTTTGGTATCAACACTACAGTATTTTTTTCTTTCATATTCATTATACTAGCACACACTCATGGAAAAATGACCTCTAGTCAATCCATATTTCAAATTGTTCTCTATGTCCATCGCAGTTATAAATGCCTGATATAATGACCTAGGTTCTTTATCCCTTAGCAAGTAGTTCATTTTCTTACCAAATGCATCAAAGTAGACATTCATACATACTTAATCATTGGGTCTATAATTTTTAGGGATTTCATTCAATACTTTTGCAAATCTGATATTGAAATGAGGAACAAGTTCATCATTCTCAATATGAATCTTTAAAAACTTATCATAGGAATCAGATATGCTTACCCTTTCTCCAAATTTCTCCATGAAGGCCGAATGCATCTCATTCCAAGATGAAATTGAACATGCTGGTAAAAAAGAGAACCAGTGTCTAGCATCACCTTCTAAAGTTTGAACAAACAATTTCATCCATAGGTCTTCATGGCAAACATCAAAATCACACATTACATCAGCAAAGCACTGAACATGTTTCCTTGCTGACTGATGTTGGTCCCTATCATACTTTGGTAAATATCTCCTGATTCCATTAGGGATCTTATTAAGGAAGCCAGGTATGCCATCATAACAAAATGGCACATATCCTTTGACAAAAGAAACCCTGTGAACATCCATCACTAGCTGGAGCTTTTGCACATCCACTTGAAAATCTTCAAGACTAATGATAGGAAATATATACTTGAAACTAATCCTCTTTTGTCACTGAACCCTTCCTACATACTCCACACTTATTCCTTTTGTTAGTGCTTGATCACTTAATAAGGAAACATTTCCAAACATGAAAGCACGATACTTGGAAGTTTTGTAGCAAAAAAACTTTGTTGACTGGAAGGCAGGGAAAATCTAGAGCTCATCTTGAAACTCCATCAAGTTCTTTGCTATGTAGAGTTGCCACCTCCTTGAAGAGGAAAAATACTTCACTTTTTGTGTCTTCTTCCAATCAACCAAGAACTTCACCAGGCCTCACTATTTATCAAAAACTGCACTGATCAAACAGAGAACTTCAGAGCCACCACTCAATACTTATTAAGAAGATATTAGAAAATGCTTTATTTTGTATCAAACTCTTTGATCATATAACCAGAGTCTGGGAAAAGCATAATGGTAACTTTATTTCAATCCCCAGTAGAGTCACCAATTTGTTGGAGCTTTTTCTCACAGGACCAAACTTGAATCAATAGATGGGCTTGGATCTCAAGTCAGGCACTCAAGTTTGACAAGAAAATAGTCCAATTGATGAGGATTGAAAGGAATCCTCCTTCTTTGAGCTCCACATCACTCAGGCGGGTATTTCCTTACCTGCACACTCAAGACACCTTACGATAAACAATAGGCCTACAGATATATTATTGTGGAATAATCTTCAAACCCCTTTAGGTAACTTGTACCCTAATGAAGCCAATTCACATGAAATAGCCCTACTTGCATAGAATGAGTCTGAAGACTAGAAAGGACCTCCTACTAATACTACCAACATGAAAGGGAAAGGTATTTGATTTGATGATTTTAATGTTGGGTTGAATGGACCCCTGAAATAGCCTTAGTCTCTCATAGACCAGTGCCTTATCCAAAAGGTAGCAGAGTTAAACACCTCACTACAATAGAAAGCTATGAAATAAGAAGACATTACATTCAAATATGGTGATGCCTTACATTAGCCATACACCATTGATTAGACCATACATTATCAAACCACTTGTGTATCCAAATGTGTTATCACCCATTCAAAGGATTTTAACCCTCCCCTTAGAAGAGACCTATAAACAAGTAATACATTGATCAGCATCCACTGAAAGACAAACATGAGATACCGTTGATACCCTAGTTCATACACACCTAAAAACTAGTCCTAGACCTAGTTGCTTTTGTGAAAACAACTCCATTGCAAACACATAGGAAATGCATATAGAAAGATCACAACACCCTTGATGCCATAATAAATAAGTCTAAAATCCAAGATGGAGACAATCTGATAACAGTAGAAATATATTGAATCTCATTCATAAGACAAACTATCACAATTTGTATTATATTCTCCAAAACCAGAGAGAAAAAAGGGAACCCTATATGCAGAGAAGAAGGAAATATATACAAGGTAGAACATTCATGGAACCAACTCTCAGAAGAAAACTTGAACCCTTACAAAGTAAAAAATATAGCCATATATACCACTAGCTGTGTTGGGATCCTAAAAGAATTTAGAATGCAACAAACTTTAGACAACTAGGGTTAGGGTTTCAACAACTACACCAACCCTAATTACAACAAAAAAAATACTGTAGGGGTAGGAAACCAAGCAATCTTAGAGAAATAGATCCAAAAAGATCTGCAATCATGAAAATCTATGAGATTAGGACAGAGAACCTAGAAATTTTCCATAAAAACTAGTCTGTCCGGCCACCTGCAACACAAAACCATCCCTCATATTACAACAAAACATCTTGCAACAATCGATCATGGCAACTTGGACCACACTGCAACCACCGGTGCCACCAAACAAATCAAATTTGGCCTCTAAAGCAATTAAAACCAGTCCATTCTATTGCTGGAAACCCTCAAAAAATTCAAATTTGAATTACAATGGTCACATTCAAGTGCCAATAGCAAATCAACAGTCATAATTTAAATCTGGGCCAACTTTATATCGCAACCGTTGGATCTTTCCTCTTCTCAAGCTTTAAGTCTTAACTCAACTGCTACCCTTAGGTTTACTCCTAATGACTACGCACATTTAACCTCGGTCCCATATTTAGCAAACTGGTGACAAAAGGTTTTTTCCAGTTCGTAGAATGTTTCACCTTTCCACCAATTTGTTTAGCTACTACGCGAACACTGTTCGCCAAATCGCTAAGTCACTAGACCTTTTGCTAAAACATTACGCAAACCAGCGAACCAAGCAAGCATTTGTCAGAACCACCAAAAAGACTGATAAACTAATTGGGCCTACATCAAGAAGATCAACGACTGTCTCATCTTCACATAGACCATGAAGATTCTATCAGAACTTAAGACAACCGTTAGATCAAGAATCTTACCTTGCCCTGACAACCCTTCGACATTGGATATGAAATCAACAACTAGTGCATAATCTGAAGCTTCTGACATATCTGATAAGAACTTACACCATTCATTGATTCACTGAAAATATCAGGACCCACCAACAACCTACCCAGTCACTACTGTTGGAAACAATTGTCTGAAGGAAATTGCTACTCAATTATGTATTGTCCTTGATGTCACACAATGTCATAGTCTGCAGAAATCTGCTTCTACCGAGCTTAGTCGGTCTGCCAAACAAGAATATTAATGCTTACCGAGTCCACTCGGTTATCGAAGAAATTTAGTGTTTACCGAGTTCACTCGGTTGCCGAAGAAAGTTTAGTGTTTACCGAGTTCACTCGGTTGCCGAAGAAAATTTAGTGTTTACCGAGTTCACTCGGTTGCCGAAGAAAATTTAGTGTTTACCGAGTTCACTCGGTTGCCGAAGAAAGTTTAGTGTTTACCGAGTTCAGTCGGTCATCGAGGAAAGTTAGTATTTACCGAGTTCAGTCGGTTATCAAAGGTAAAGGATTGTTGGTGTTTACCGAGTTCCCTCGGTCTCCGAAAAATTATAAAAAGATATGGTCACCGAGCACTATCGGCCCTTGAAGGATTTTTGCAAATAGAGTTTACTTAATTCAGCCGACTGTTATATGTCAATTTGACTAATCCAAAATCATATAAATAAAAGGTCAAATGTGAAAAGTAAAAACAACACAGCAGAAGATTTACAGAAGAAAAGAAGGAAAGGTATATGCGAATTTGTGAAGGATGTTCAAATATCCTTGAGGAGCAGCAGAGATTTAGTCGATCAAAGAGGATCAGACTTATGAAGAACAGAGATCTGTAATCAGCAAGACAGTTGCATTATTATACAGGTTACTTTCTCATTATTACCTTCTTATCATTGTAACAGTGAATTCAAAATCTCTTAACCGAGTTGGTTTAACAGCCATAATATAAATCCTCTAACAAGGTGACAATTCCATTGAATTGTTTTCAAGACCTCTTACCAGGCCACTCCTAGCAGGGTGTTTTTAAATCCTCTAACAAGGTCACACTTAACAGTGTGTTTTGTAACCTTTTACCGGGTTGGCTTCTAACCGGGCATCACTTCAGAAAAGTGAAAATCAGTATCTAGATACATTGGTGGTTTTTCCCATATTGGGTTTCCACGTTAAATCTTGTGTCTCTTGTGTTCTTAATTGCTTTCTCAAATCATTTACATGCACTGATGAATATCTAAAGATAATATTGATAATACTTTCTGCATCTTCAAAGTTACTGCAATCTATTTACCGAGTGCTAAAACAGACAACATTGTTAAGATATCTTAAAGGATCTGCAAAGAATTAATTGTGAAGTGTTTTTATGGTTGACTGATTCACCCCCCCCCCCTCTCAGTCACCTCATCCATATTCCATCAATTGGTATCAGAGCTTTTGGTGCTTGCAGGAAGGGTTTCAAAGACCTAAGCTAAAGATCAGGATGTCTTACAAGAGGGAAATTCCAAAGCTTAACAGAGATAACTTTTCAGCATGGCAAGGTCTCATGCGACTTCATCTGGCTTCCATTGGTGATTCAGGATGCAAATACATTGATGAAGAGTACACAATTCCTAATGGCGCATTAACTGTTGAAGACATTGCAGATAAAAAGACTCACAACACCATGATGATAGACATTGCATCTGCTCTCAGCTATGAAGAATTTGATGATATTAAAGACTGCACTACTGCATATGAAATGTGGGTGGCATTGAAGAAAATATATGGTGGTGATGCAAATGTGAAGAGAGCCAAAGCAGAAAGCCTAAGAGGACAGTTTGACAAGATGAATATGAAGGAAGATGAAAACATTGCAAAATATGTTGAAAGAATCAAAGCAAGTGTAAGTGCAATTAGAGCTTCTGGAGGAACAATCTCAGATGAGACTGTTATAAGTAAGGTACTCAGAACACTACTCCCTATCTATGCAATAAGAGTATCAGCTATTCAAGAAAGAAGATGTGAAGCAAACCACAGTATAACCTTGGATGCTCTAGTTGGAAGATTGACAGCTTTTGAATTAGACAACTATGACAGCTATGTTCCTAGTTCCAAAAATATTGAATCAGCATTTGAGGCCAAGGTTTCACTAAGGAAAAATAAGAAAATTAAAGAAGTTCAGACAGACAGTGAAGAAGAATCAAAAGAAAGTTCTGATAGTGATCTTGAAATTGTTGAAGCATTACTTGCAAAGAAGTACTCTAGAGGGAAAGGTAAGTATAAAGGTAAAACTCCTTTAATCTGTTTTTCATGTGAAGAAATTGGACATATTGCAGCTAGGTGCCCAAACAAGCAAGTCAAGGAAGAAAAGAAAAGTCACAAGTACTATGGCAAAAAGAATTTCAAATCATACAAGGATAAAGGTAAGAAATCATGTTTTATGGCTAAAGATTCTGATGATAGTGAAGAAGAAATTGTCTTTATTGCTATAAAAGATGAATCTGATGATGATGAAGATAAGATAGCACTTATTTCTCATATAAGCAAAGATGATATATGGATAATAGACAGCGGATGTTCACACCACATGACTGGTGACAAGACAAAATTTGAATATCTAGAAGACTGTGATAATGGTAATGTAAGATTTGGAAACAATGAACCTTGTTGTATAAAAGGAAAAGGAAGAATCTCATTAACCAAAGAACTCATATGTGATAATGCTTACTGGGTTGAAGGACTAAAACATAATCTTCTAAGTGTAGCACAGCTAATCAACACTGGTTTCAAGGTTGAATTCATGAATGGTCAAGCAAGACTGCTGGATGGAAAAGGAAAACTCATTGGATCAGGCAAACAAACAAAAGGTAACTTATTTTATCTTGATCTCAATGAATATTCATGCCTTATTGCTCAAATAGAAGAAAGTTGGCTATGGCACAAAAGGTTATGTCATGTGAATTTTGATAACATGATAAAAATAAGCAAATTCAAGAAGGTTAGAGGCATTCCTACTTTGAAGAAACCTGACACTGGTCTATGTAAGAATTGTCAGATTGGCAAAATGAGTAAAACTAGTTTCAAAAGTAAGAACTATCAGTCTAAAGAAATTTTGGAAATTGTGCATACTGATTTATGTGGACCTATTGGAATACAAAGCTATACTAGAGATAAATTATTTATTCTTTTCGTTGATGATTATTCTAGAATGATGACTGTTATGTATTTAAGAGAAAAATCAGAGGCATTTGAAAAGTTCAAATGGTACTTAGCAAGAGTAGAAAAAGAAACAGGGAAAAGATTGAAATGCTTAAGATCAGACAAAGGTGGTGAATTCATCTCCCATGATTTTAACAACTTCTGCATAGAAAGAGGAATCAAAAGATAGGTATCAGCTCCTAGAACTCCTAAGCAGAATGGAATAGCAGAAAGAAGAAACAGATCTATTATGGATTGTGCAAGGACTCTAATGATAGAAAAGAACATCGCTATAAAGTACTGGAAGGAAGCTATTAGCACTGCAGTTCATACCTTGAACCGAGTACAACTGAAGAAAGACACATTCAAAACTCCTTATGAATTATGGTATGGCTATAAACCTAATGTAAGTTACATGAAAATATTTGGTAGCAAGTGTTATATCTTAAAAGAATCCAGAAGAAATAAATTTGATGTGAAAAGTGATGAAGGAATATTCCTAGGATATTCTAGCAAAAGCAAGGCATACAAATGTCTGAACTTATCTACTCACAAAGTCATAGAAAGTATACATGTGAAATTTGATGAGTTTGCAGAAAGGACTGAGGAAGAAAGCAAAAGGGAACCTGAGAACTACAGAAGATTCATTTACATTGAGCCTGAAACATTGACAGACACAACTATCAATAAGGAAGCTATATCTACCGAGCTGAGCACAGTTACCGAGTCACAGGAAGAAGTTCAAACCGAGTCACAGAAAGAAATTCAGACTGAGTCTCAGCCTGAAGTTACCGAGCAAATATCTACCGAGCCCGAGCAACCTGAAGAAGAGATCCTAGAAGACAACAGCATGAATCATTCAAAAGGCAAGGAACCTATACTAGCCAAATATGTCAGAAGACATCATACACCAGATCAAATCATTGGAAACAAATCAGATGGTACTATGACAAGAAGCAAGCTAAAAGGTACATGTCTACTTACTGATTTTGAACCTAGAAATATCAAAGATGCATTAGAGAATGAAAGTTGGATTGAAGCAATGAATGAAGAATTAGAACAAATACAAAAGAACAAAACTTGGACTCTTGTACCTAGACCTAAAGATAAGAATGTAATTGGAACAAAATGGGTATTCAGAAATAAACTGAATGAAGATGGTCAAGTATCTAGAAACAAAGCTAGACTGGTATGTAAAGGTTATTCTCAAGAAGAAGGTATAGATTATGGAGAAACTTTTGCTCCTGTTGCAAGATTAGAAGGTGTAAGAACTCTACTTGCTTATGTAGCACACAAAGGATTTAAGGTATATCAGATGGATATAAAATCTGCATTTCTCAATGGAATTCTTGATGAAGAAGTCTACATTGAACAACCTGAAGGTTTTGTTGATCCAGACAAAAGGGACATGGTCTGCAGGTTACACAAAGCATTGTATGGTCTAAAACAAGCTCCTAGAGCATGGTATGAAAGACTCCATAACTATTTAATTCAAATTAATTTCAAAAGAGCTAATGATAACAGCAATTTGTATATTAAAGAAGGACCGGATGACAAAATTGTATTGGCAGAAATATTTGTGGATGATACTATATTTACAGGGAATGAGGATCAGTGCAAAGAATTTTTAGAACAAATGAACAGAGAATTTGAAATGTCTATGTTTGGCTTAATAAAATTCTTTGTTGGTCTTCAAATTCAGCAAAGCAAGAATGGTATATACATTACTCAATCCAAATACATTAAGGAGATACTTAAGAAGTTTGGAATGGAAGATTCAAAACCAGTTGGTACACCCATGTGTACTGGACTGAAACTTACCAAAAATGATGATTCAAAAGAAGTTGATCAGACCCTATACCGATCTATGATTGGAAAATTGCAGTATGTGGTACATACAAGACCTGATATTGCCTTAGCAGTCGGTATAGTAGCTAGATTCTCAGCAAAACCTAAGGAAAATCACATGATGGCAATCAAAAGAATCTTAAGATACTTAAAAGGAACTGAAGAGTATGGTTTGTGGTATAAATTTGGAGGCAATCTAGACTTGAAAGTATTTACTGATGCTGATTGGGCAGGAAACATTGATGACAGAAAAAGCACAAGTGGTGGAGCATTTTTTCTTGGAAAAAGACTGGTATCCTGGACTAGTAAAAAGCAGAATTGCACATCTCAATCCACAGCTGAAGCAGAATATGTTGCTGCTGCAGTAAACTATTCAAATATTGTTTGGTTTAAACAGCTATTAGAAGGTATGAAGGTTGAAATCAAAGAACCAGTTGTTATATTTTGTGACAATACCAGTGCAATAAACATTTCTAAGAATCCAGTGATGCATTCCAAAACCAAGCACATTGCTATTAAATATCACTTTGTCAGAGAATTGGTGCAGGACAAGGAAATCAGATTAGAATATATTCATACAAAAGAACAGATTGCAGATATTTTTACCAAACCATTACCTAAGGATGCATTTGTGTATCTAAGATGTAAGTTAGGGGCCATTCCCCTATCCGAGGCTCACTAAATACAGTTTTACTGATGCATCAACCTGAACATGATTAAAAATCAACCTGTTGATGCAGTATATTAAAGGAATCATTGCATATGAATCAGTACTTGAGGTACATTAATTTTCACCGGTAATATGTGAATTATCTTTGGCATATGTTGTCAAAGAGGGAGTGTTTGCTATGTCTTTGCTATTACTTCAAGAAATTTTCATTAGTCAGAAGGAAGTTTGCTGACAGAGGGAGATTTGAATCTAAACCAAGCTAACTCTTTCAAATTTCTTATGATATGACATATTGTGTTGCCATCAATGCCAAAGAGGGAGATTGTTGGAAACAATTGTCTGAAGGAAATTGCTACTCAATTATGTATTGTCCTTGATGTCACACAATGTCATAGTCTACAAAAATCTGCTTCTACCGAGCTTAGTCGGTCTGCCAGACAGGAATATTAATGCTTATCGAGTCCATTCGGTTATCGAAGAAATTTAGTGTTTACCGAGTTCACTCGGTTGCCGAAGAAATTTTAGTGTTTACCGAGTTCACTCGGTTGCCGAAGAAAATTTAGTGTTTACCGAGTTCACTCGGTTGCCAAAGAAAATTTAGTGTTTACCAAGTTCACTCGGTTGCCGAAGAAAGTTTAGTGTTTACCGAGTTCAGTCGGTCATCGAGGAAAGTTAGTATTTACCGAGTTCAGTCGGTTATCAAAGGTAAAGGATTGTTGGTGTTTACCGAGTTCCCTCGGTCTCCGAAAAATTATAAAAAGATATGGTCACCGAGCACTGTCGGCCCTTGAAGGATTTTTGCAAATAGAGTTTACTTAATTCAGCCGACTGTTATATGTCAATTTGACTAATCAAAAATCATATAAATAAAAGGTCAAATGTGAAAAGTAAAAACAACATAGCAGAAGATTTACAGAAGAAAAGAAGGAAAGGTATATGCGAATTTGTGAAGGATGTTCAGATATCCTTGAGGAGCAGCAGAGATTTAGTCGATCAGAGAGGATCAGACTTATGAAGAACAGAGATCTGTAATCAGCAAGACAGTTGCATTATTATACAGGTTACTTTCTCATTGTTACCTTCTTATCATTGTAACAGTGAATTCAAAATCTCTTAACTGAGTTGGTTTAACAGCCATAATATAAATCCTCTAACAAGGTGACAATTCCATTGAATTGTTTTCAAGACCTCTTACCAGGCCACTCCTAGCAGGGTGTTTTTAAATCCTCTAACAAGGTCACACCTAACAGTGTGTTTTGTAACCTTTTACCGGGTTGGCTTCTAACCGGGCATCACTTCAGAAAAGTGAAAATCAGTATCTAGATACATTGGTGGTTTTTCCCATATTGGGTTTCCACGTTAAATCTTGTGTCTCTTGTGTTCTTAATTGCTTTCTCAAATCATTTACATGCACTGATGAATATCTAAAGATAATATTGATAATACTTTCTGCATCTTCAAAGTTACTGCAATCTATTTACCGAGTGCTAAAACAGACAACATTGTTAAGATATCTTAAAGGATCTGCAAAGAATTAATTGTGAAGTGTTTTTATGGTTGACTGATTCACCCCCCCCTCTCAGTCACCTCATCCATATTCCATCAACTACATCATGAACCAATCAGATATCGCCAACTGTACCTACCTGGTAGTGGACCCGCCTGCTTTTTCCTTTAAGAGAATCAAAGGTTGTTGTTATACCACTGCATTAAAGGTTGAGCATGTCATCTTGGCAGAATAATGATAGCTACAAGATCAAACTAAACTTTAACCTGCTTGAACACCTAGAAAACTAGTTCCACTGACAGCACTCCACCTCAAACTCTCGTTGACCAATAAAGAACTACCATCTGTGCTTACATGGTAGTGGACCCATTGATATGAAAGGCCATGTCACAAAGAGAATAGATGGTTGTCACAACTTCACAAGCCTCTGACACATGGCTTGCACTTTAATGATAGCCATTAGATGTAGATGTTGTCAGAGCCAAGCCCAGGAAACACATAAGCCAAAACATTAGGAAATATTAGCGCATGGACTTAGGGAAAATTTAAAGGCCATTGGGGTAGAAACTTAGGAAAAATTAAAAGGGACCCCGCCGGACATGAAAACCTAACCATCGAACAACTTAAAGGACTTTAATTAGCACATGTAGATTAGGATTTTAAGTCACCCAAAAAAGTAACATGAAAATAGAATAAGGTCAGGGCATTTTAGGTTTTTTCTCATGTAATGGATGGTAAATATGAATTTTGAACTAGGGTTTGAGCTAGAGACCTAAAACCAACTGCAGAGACTAGCAGAAAAATGCTAGAGCCATGAAATTTTTTGTAGGTGCTAACAAGTTGATTGAAGTAGAGCAAAAGCATGTGAAGAGTAGTTAGAATGTTGTAGAGCTTTACAAGAGGCTAAAGCATCAGTGCACATAAGGAACTAATCAGACACGAAGTGTCACAACAATAGTTCACCATGCAGATATAGTGTGTATCTAATATCCATAAGGTTGTAGCCTTCACCACTTGAGTAGTGAGGTCTAGGACATTGAGTCCTCACCCCTAGCAGGGTTAATTGTAAAAGAATCCTAAAAGGGTCTTAACCTTGACAAGGTCTTTGTACTTAAGCTTTGTAATGACAGCTACTAACAAGGCTAAGGAACATTAACAAGTTCATAATACACAAGTATAATCATTAGTGGGTATTAATTCCCACCGGGGTTTTTCCTTTAGCAAAAGTTTCCCTGTAATGATATCTAGAGTTATGTGTTATGTGTTGATTACTTTACATGCATTAATATTCAGGTCCATAAATAAACAACTAAGTTAAGTTTCAATTTTCAGATTTAATAATATAGAATACTAATTCACCCCTCCTCTCAATGTTTGCATTCCTAACAAGAAGTAGTTCAGGGAGAGATAATTGATGATACTATGTCTTTGGATGATGATTTCTTTGAGGCATTGACCTAAAGGGACACATGGCCTTATGGGCAGCATTGGATGTAGTGAACAAAAAATATCAAGCCCTTGTATATGTGGAGTACGCTCATGCAAGCTTAGGTATGATGTGTACAAACACTAAGGATTCTGTGGATGAGAGTGCAACACCTAGAGAGTCATCTTTTGTGTTCATGAGTGTTGTATCGATTAGATGGCATGCGAAGTTGAGTTACCTATGTTTAATACACATACTCAACTTGTAATGGATAAAAGGACCTAAAAGACCTCAAATCTACACCATTTTTTTATCAACACTTAAGAAGAATAGAGTTGAGAATATTATTAGTCATCTGGCAGAGTGTTTATGTGATCATGTGAAGCAAAGTATCAAATTCAAGTTTGTTCAAGGTATTTAGACCTAATCTCTTAGAGAAATCATGGATGCACCAATAATTTATGATTTTGTAGATAGACCTAGGTATAAGTTCAAAAGGAATCCATTTAAATCCTGTGAGGATGATCCGAAGGGATCATTTTCACAAACCCTTGTAGGTGTGTTGCACGTAGAATACATTAGGGCATACATACACTACAAATATGAAATAATTGGTTAGGTTAACATCTATAGTGAATTGGATGGTATGGTAGAAGCTAATGGAACCATGGTAGAATAATTTAAGCACCTACAAGATCAATCAATCCTCAAGTTAACCCTACTCATAAATTTCACAGAATTCAAATGGTTTAAGATCATTCTTAGTAGAGTTCATGACTAGTTTTTATAGATTGGTGATCAACCTGTGAAAATATGTACACACTTGATTCATGAGATCATAGGCCTTGATAATGAAGGATCCCTACATGTACCAGAAAAGAACCTAAGGAATCTAGTAGAAACCCTAACACATTCAAAATGGGATAAGAGGGAAAAGATAGTTAATGATATTTATCTGCAGGATGTCAGACTAGTAGCAATTTCGGTAGGCTACAATTTGTTTTACAATAGAAGACCTAATTCTGTATCTGTTGGATTCATCATGATGGCATAAAAAATAGTGAAAGAAAACAAGAAGTATAATCTCTGTGAAATCCTAGCACAACAGTCCATTGATAATGTGAAAGCTATAAAGAAGGAAAAATCTAAGGCATTTACATTTGGATAATTTCTAATTCATATGTACATTCATATAACTCACAAGTTTCCTGACATGCATCTTAGAGCATGGAAAGATAATGAACCCATTGGACTTCAAATCTTAGAGTACTATAGAAGAAAAAAGAAGGATTGGGTAGATGGTGAGTTATTTGGCATGATTAAGATACTATAGAGGAAGATGAAAGAAAGGTATAAAATACCAAAGAACTTAGTGGAAAAATATGAGGACACTATCTATTTCATGGTTGAAATTGATTGTGTCTTCTTTGAGGCATTTGAGCCTAGAACAAAGTGGTGCTATCCTATGGGATATGAGGTAAGTGTTGAAGTATTAACTATGCAAGTGGACCATGTAATGGTAGTATAAAAGGACCCTGCCCAAGAAAGATGTGGAACATATAGGGAGTAGTATGAGAAAGTTAGAGAAGAGAAAGAGAAGGTAACAAGGAAGAGGAAAGTAAGAAATATTGTTTAAGATATAACTGCAAAGGTGGGAATCATAGAAAGGGAGTTAATAGATATAAGAAATAAGATGGAAGCATCTTCTAGCATTGCCACCGATGTAGCTATTCATTTGGAGACAGAAAAGATAGTAGCTCCTACTATTGATATTATTGATTTATCAGCCTCTCAAGAGGAAGAAACACAAGATGTTGTACCTATATTTATTCCCATGATATCCACAAGGACAAGTAAGAAAGACAGCCATAAGGAAAAAGAAACAAAGGTGAAGAGGAAGAAGAAGGAAGAAAAGGGAGTTGAGAATCCACAAACCTTGTGGAAAATAGACCTTAAATCACTACATAAATGAGTAATAAAAGATAGTAATCTATTAACAGTAAATAGATACTATGAAAGATATAACCCTGAAGACCAAGCAGTCATTGAAGATACTATCATTGAGAATCTGCTAACTTTTAAGAAAAGCTTGTTGGAAATTGAAGGAAGCATTCCCAAAGACCTATATAGAAAATTGGAAATTAGGAAATAGTTAGCACACTTGGAGGATGAGAACATAAGGAACAAGACAATTGAAGATATGTTACCAGTTGTGTCTATACAAGAAAGATAAAGAATAATAAATGCACTAAAACCCCTTCTGAGGACAAAGGCCAAACTAGTCAAAATCATGGCTAGGAAATATGATGAGGTGATAGAGGAAACGCAAAAGGAATTAGACCAAGTTATAATGCATGATATGTTGAAGGACTCACCTCCCAAGGCTTCCAAGCCCATATCCATAGGTTTAGGAGAAAGTTCCAAGGTAGAGGATGGATGTGTCCAAGTTAACATGCAACCAAATTTATTTGTCACTAGTGTGCTTGTGACAGTTGACACTTCACAGAATGTTAATGATCCATTTTTGGATAATGTGGATAGTGTGATGGAGGTATAAGACCATGATCAGATAGAGGAAGATAAATTAGAAGAGAAACAAGAAGAAAATGTATAGGAGGAAGAAATTCAGCTAAAAAAGGTAGAAGAGATCAAATTAGAAAATGTTCCCAAAGCTAGTTTGGACACCTCCTCATTGTTGGAAAGTATGGAGAAACCAATAATTTCTAATGTGGACAACATGGATGAGGATGAGCTGATGAGACTATCATTCATGGCTTTCTCTAAAGCTAAGGAAACATCAGTTTAGAAAGGTGACAAAAGAGCTATGGTAATGGTTAGGGATGTAGAAATAGTGCACAAGCTACTCCCCTCACCGGTTATATTCAAAGAAAAAGATGAAGATGAGAACCTTGGTATAGTATTCAATAGCTTTGATAATCATTTTGATTCATTGCTAAAAAATGTAGAAGAAAAGGTCAAGAATAATTTCTTGGAAAAAAAGTTGAGAGAAGTCTGTAAGTCCATTTCATGGGACTTAGACATTCTAAAGGATACTACTCTTAAGGCCAAGAGTTGTGTAACACAAGGCAAGAAAATATATAGCTACTACATAAGTCCCTACAAACACATAAAAAATATTGAAAAAATCATAGCCAAGGATAGGGATATCCTTGACAGTCTTATGGACAATTGTGAATCATCTTCACAAATTGTGGGAGAAATGAACAAAGAAACATCTAGGCTGTTGGATAAGATAGGGGTATTGGAAATGGAGAAATGGAGAGCCATAGATAGATTTGGCTTATTCAGAAGCCTACCAACCCCTAAACTCACAATTCTTGAGTCACATCTTTTAGAGATGGTAAAGGTTGAAGTCTCAATGACTGTGTCTACACTCACTGAGCTTAAGGTAGTAGAGAAAATTTCATATGCATTGAATGAATTAATCCATGTCAATGAGCTTCTACTAAATTATTAGGCTCAGGAAGTTAAGACCCTGAAAAACTCTTTCCAAGATGTCTTAAATCTAGTGAGTAAGCACTAAATCTTTTGTGCTTGAGTTTTGAAAATTTTGGAAGTACCTTTTCCATTGATGTCAAGGGGAGAGGAAGAGAAGGAAAATGAGGAAGAGAAAGAAATATGAGAGAGTAAAAATGAAGAGAAGAAAATAGTAAAGAAAAGATGTATAAAAGAAACAAAAAAAGTAGAAAAGAGAAAAAATAAAAGAAGAGAGATGTATTGTGACACTTCGTCATTTTTCTAAGTGTTTCCATCAATGCAAAAGGGAGAGATTGTTGGAAAGTGATTTTTTGGAGCACTGGGGATCACTTAAGGGTTGTCATTTATGGAAAAAATTATGTTTGGAGTAATCACATGTTGAGAAGATTGCCACTGGAGTCACAGTCATGAAAATGACTAAGTCCAGAATCAGGATAACAGGGTGCAGTGCTACAATTTTGGTCAGAGCTGAAGATATAAAAGGTATTGAGACTTTTTAAGTTAACTAAATGTATTTTGGGATGCATACATGCTTTAGTTAAGAGCGCATAAGTTTTGGTTACCAGATCTATGAGATACAATGTTCAGAAGGTATGTGAAGACAGTAAAACAACATAACAGGGTATATGAACAGTTGTAAAGATCAAGGAGAGTATAGTGAATATGGAAATGTTCTAAGATAGGTGAATAGAGTATATTTTTGACTCTTTGGTAATATAAGATCATTGAATTAATAATTAACATGTTCATAAGTTATTATTATGTTTTGTATGGCATTTGTGAAGCCGACTTGAAGGCTGATTTTGTATAAGTATAGAGAGCTTCCATGAAAGTGATGTATGGTTATATTATTATGATGAAGAAAGATATTGAATACAAGAGAAGAGATTAGATGTGAGATGAGTAAGAGGCCAAGATATAATTGGAACTATCTAAGAAAGATAATTTCTTGTATTGTTCACTTTTGAAGAACTCTTTTGAGATAGTTTTAATTGTAAGGGAAAGTGTGATCACCACCTTTAATTAGGTGTTTTGTATACCCCTAAAATGTTTTTGTATTCCTCTAACAAGGAAATTTACTATGTAACAATAAGCTCCTAACATGGCTAGATCTCCTAACAAGGATATTATATTTTAGTGCATATTTGTGGGTACCATCCCCACTGGGGTTTTCTCTTGGCTAGGGTTTCCTTGAGAACAAATCAAGGTGTCATGAGTAATGTGTTATGATTGTATGTTCTTTTCATTTCTATATTACTTTGGATTTTTTATAATTGTTTGAAGTTAAAATTGAGATCAAAGTTTTGTAATATTGATTCACCCCCCCTCCTAGTATTACCTAATCCTAATAGTCTCTTCAAGATTTAGCAACTTATGTGTGTTACCTTTCGAGGATTTAGCATATTAAAAATTGAAAAATGTGTGTCTCTTCAAGGTTTAGCAACTTATGTGCATTACATTTAGAGGATTTAGCATATTGAAAATTAAAAATGCATCTCTTCAAGATTTACCAACTTATGTGTGTTACCTTCAAAGGATTTAGCATATTGAAAATAAAAAATGCATCTCTTCAGGATTTACCAACTTATGTGTGTTACCTTCGGAGGATTTAGCATATTGAAAAATGAAAACCATAGCATAAGAGATACCCTATATATGTCCCCCTCCTTATCATGGATGTCTAATAGGCATGATAAGGAAGAGGAGGATAACCACTTCACAAAGTAAGGAGATATCTTGTTAATAACAATGTACACTATATTCTGAGCGAAGGGTATTGACCCTTACATCCAAGAGCATAGATAATCATGAAAATAATATGTAACTTATGGAAAAGAATCCTCAAAGAAAGAGATCTTATCAACAAGATCCCCACCACAGGGGAGTGCTTTAAATAAAATACCATCTTTTAAAGAGAAACAAAGATTCAATCATCTAGCCCCCTATAAGCAAGAGGAAGAGGAATCTTTGAACAAAGGAATCAAACTCTAACCCTACAACAAGGGAAATAATTTATAAAGAACATAATCTATAGAATAAAGAAGAGGTGATGACCTATGACAACAACCTCTCACATAAAATGATATCCATAGCCAAAACCTCAACCAATATAATGAAATAATGTTGCAAGATAAACAAATGCCACTAAGCTAAGGAAAGTAGATCCCTAGACAAAGAGAAAGAAGAAAGAACCTTTCCCCCTAGGGATGAAAGCAAGGGATACCTTTGCAAAAGATTCTTTAGAAAAGATATCTTGAATATAAAATATAATATGTGGATGATTATAACATAATACAAAACCATAGGGAGAATAGATAGAAAGAATATCGATTAAGCTCAAGATAAAATATATGCTAAGAGCCTAATGGATCCTAGAAGACTGGTTGAAATACCTCTTGCCCCCCAATCATGAGACAAGAGGATAACATATCTATATTATGGAAAAATTGAGGGGATGCTTCCTATCAAAGTTATGAAGGAATTGTAAAACCACACAAGAGTGGGATATAATTCCTAGAGAAGCTCTTTCTCTAACATATAACTTGAAATTCACACAATCAACAAGTAAATGTGTATTACTATAATGAAAAGGATATTTGTACTTGGATAGAGCATCTTTTGGTATAGGTTTAAAGATTTATTTCATGGAGTTCATTAACTAAACATATACATTCTTAGCCACATCTTTAGGAGTATCAGGGTAATCTAAGATAGGTGTAGGGAGAAGAACATGAAGAGGAGGATGAAGATCAAAATCAACCACCTTAAATTGAGATTGCAAACAACCAACACCATGCATATCTTGTTTAGGGGATATATGAACTGGATACTTAATACCATGCTTATTAACACTAAGCCCTAAACCTTTATAACCTTGTTTAGTCATCATATTATATCATGTAGTGTACATATCATGTAAAGCTTCTACAAGAGGTGATTGTTTATCATGTTCATGAGTAAAGGTTGTATAAGGTGGAATAATAGGTTTAGAGGAAGTTTATTTTTTCTTACCTTTAATATCATCTTGGATTGGATGAGAAGGGGAAGGTAAATCCAAGAATTATTGCACATCTGCATCATGAACCATAGTTTGAACCTCATCATAAGTATGGGAAGAACTAGGTATAGCATATGGGGAATTAGGCACATTAGGAATATTAGGAATTAGATTAGGAACTAGATTAGGGATGATAGGATTGGGATTAGGAAGATTAGGAAATGGTGTATCATCTACCCAATTCTTCACATAATCCAAAAGAGTAATAACTCCACCACATAAATCTTTAATGAAAGTTTTGAAAGTAGGAAGACTAGCATCGGTCAATCTCACAAAAGCATAGGTAAGTGAAACATGAAGAGTGAAAAACATAAAAAAATGGATGATACTCTCATAAACATAATAAGTATGATAAAGAGATGCTAAGAGGAGGATAATAAAGAAAATAACCATACATGAAAGCATCTTAAAGATCTTCATAGCAAATGGAATGCAAGAAATATTTTTGTATTTTGTAGAATATATAGATTTTTATTTTATTTTTTGAATTTTAAAATGCAAGAGCATAAAAGAAATCTAATCTTAAGGAAAGAAAGGAAAGCATCTAACACCAAAAAGAAAGAGTTTTCTATCTCGGGCTCACCAAAAATGTAAGATATAAAAATATATCTTAAGGGAGATATATTTTTATATGTAGTCTTTAAGTGTGGAGGTGTGTGATGGAAAATGTTGTGGACATACAAAACTTAATAAAACACAAATACTTATTTTGAAAAGGAGAAGATTCAGAAATCACTCTTTTTTGTGTCTGTATTCAGTTTTGGGAAATTTTGCAACCGAATTTGGCCTGGAAACATAGAAATAGAGAAAACCCAGAGGCATAATCTTACCCCTAAAAGTCGACCTTGATCTTCATTGTTCCAATGGGAATTCTATTTGTGGATCCCAGAAGTTCACCGAAAAGGGTACTCAGACCTGAACTATAATTCATTGTCCCGCACCTGTACCTACAAGAAAAAAAGGTTTTGTTGTTTGGATCATGGGTTTTCCTTGGTCAAACCCCAATTTGGAATCAACCTTTAAAATAGAACTGAAAATAGAGAATTCTAGCAAGTAGTATAAGTAGATCTAACAACAAAGCTATGATATTTAATAGATATGCAATTGTATTTGGAATGTAAACAAGTATGTTAATATGAAAGCTTGGACTCAACACTAAAAAATGTAAATCAAACCCTCCATGATTGTATGCTTGGAATCCACCTTGAAGGGAGACTGAATAGATCTTGAAGATGAACAAAGGATCTTGAAGGAAGATCAAACCACCATGGTGGATAGATCTAGGGTTTGAATGATGAATCTTGAATGCTTGAACCATATCCCTCCAAAGGCTTGAAGTCTTGAATCTTTGATCCTCAATGGAGAACTTTAATGATTGAATGTAGATGATGGCATTAATTCTTTCTTAAAAATGCTTTCTTAAAGGATGGAATGCTTGCAAAATGATATGAATTGATCACTTGATACTTGATGGATATGCAGAGCTTACTTGAGATCGAGATGGATTGAAATGAGAGAGGAAAGCTTCATTTTATACTAGTCTAGGGCACAAAATTATAGAGAGGCTAACATAGGAGAATTAAATTCCCATTTAAACCTTAACCCCTAGAAATGCACCTAGATTGAATATAATTTAATATTTTACCACTCTAAAATCTGAAATAGCTGACTCAGAAGTGGAAAAATAAACTTTTCAAAGTCCGACATCTGAAAACTTTTGGAATCTGAAATCTAGACACAAGGTCAGGGTCGAGGTCAACTCCAACCTAGGTCAAGGTCAAGGTCAAAGTTTACCTTGACCTAGAAGGTCGACATTGACCCTGAGGTCAAGAATCTCAGGGTTTCAGGTCAGGGTGCCAGAAACAGGCTGGAAAGAGGTGGAGAAAAGGCCAAAATAGGGGGAAAACCATGATCCAAGAAAAAGATCCCATGAAGGCATTTGACATGACCCTAGACCACCTACTCGGAGGGACAAACTAGTCCTAAATGGAAGTGCTTCCATTTTTTGACGATACAATCTATATATATATATATATATATATTTGTGTGTATGTGTGTGTGTATGTGTGTGTGTGTGTGTGTGTGTATGAATATATTCTTTTGATCCTCAAACCTCCATAATTCTTTGGTTTTTTTACTTTATCCAAGTTGAACAAAGCCATTATTGTATTATTTACCATTCCATAAGATTTTTTTTTTCTTATTTCTATTTTATTAGCTATACCACCCTAGATTTTAAACAATGATAGATAATACACCAGAATGTTTTGAATATAGGATTCGAAAAATTATACTTTTCTAGCTTGGCTCAGAGGATTTCCCTTACATCCAACTAATTTTTCCTAAAGTTTCTTAAATATATTGTTCTATATGGAGTTATACATAAGTTTAGTGGAAAGGGGAAGACCCAAATAAGAGTTAGGGAGCACTATTATCAAGGATCCTAGTAGTCTTATCCTACAAGGAGAGAGGAATGATGATGAAATATAATTTACCTTTTTGATAATTGATGTGTTTCCAAAAGATGATATTATATTTGTCAAATGAAGAATCTATTTCCAAATATTAGCTTCAGAGATACAAGCTTTACCAAAAATTATGGCATAATCCACAATTTTCTATTGGGTATGGGGAAGAATTTGGTAAGAATATTTCACACCTTTCAAAATATTTATCTCTCTATACTTTTGGATATTCTTGTCCAAAACCTCATTTGCTATGATAAATAATTAAGGTGGGAGAGGATCATGTTGTCTAAATAATCTACCACAAGAAAAATAGCCTTTGGGGGATCTATTTATTAAAAGAGAGTACACATGAGAGGTAATATATTTAGTCATTATATTTAGATATTTTCCTTTAAACCAAATTTTTTTTAAGGTTTCAAAAAAAATTCCACGAGACCCTTCCTTCTTTCTATAATCCATAGAATGAATAAGCTCATGTGTAGTGATGACAATATCCATAATGTTTCTTCCCTCCACAAAGCTGCTTTAATCATTAGATATCAATTTTTGTAGGACCATTTTAAACCTATTAATCACATCAAGCATCCCATTTGAGTCATGAAAGCCACTTTACACATTTTTACGGGACTAAAAAAAGGAGATAAAAAGGTTGTATATATCTATTCCCCATCTTTAGTAAAAGTACCATCATTATTCTACATTTTTATTATCCTATTTCTACTCCTATGTTTTAGGGCTAATTGATGAAAGAGTTTTGTATTTTGATATCCTTTTGTTGAACATTAAATTTTGGATTTTTATTTCAAAATGATATCTTCAAGTTTATTAAGTCTGGTCTATTGCTCCCTGATGACGACGATGATGAGGATGAGGATGATGATGATGATGATGATGATGATGATGATGATGATGATGATGATGATGATGATGATGATGATGATGATGATGATGATGGTGATGAGGATGATGATGATGATGATGATGATGATGATGATGATGATGATGATGATGATGATGAGGATGATGATGATGATGATGATGATGATGATGATGATGATGATGATGATGATGATGATGATGATGATGATGATGATGATGATGATGATGATGATGATGATGATGATGATGACAACGATGATGATGATGATGATGATGATGATGATGATGATGATGATGATGATGATGATGATGATGATGATGATGAAGATGATGATGATGATGATGATGATGATGATGATGATGATGATGATGATGATGATGATGATGATGATGATGATGATGATGACGATGATGATGACAATGATGATGACAATGATGATGATGATGATGATGATGAACATCAATGACATGAATGAAATGTAGAAGGTATGCAATTAGTATATTATCTATTGAATATTAATTTCTAGATAGAAATTTATTTAAATTATAAGGTTACATAATTAATTCATTATATTTTGAATTCTAATGCCATTACATAATTAATTCATGATGTACCTTTTAATTTTTTTAATTCATGTCCCACCTCTAGAAGGTTCTAATTATAGTGGAACCATGCCATCCCAAGGAGATGGAGATAAAGAGAGTGTTTATTTATGTGACATTTTTTGAAATTTGTTTTCATTTATTATTTATCAAAATACAAATGTAATGATTATGATGCTCAATTGTTGGTGTTGATTGCATGTATATATTTTGTGTGATGCTTCCACCCTTGGTAGCAATAGGTAATTGAATATAGTAATTGTCAACCATTTTTTGAGGATCTTGCACAGTCTACATAAAGTAAAGGTAAGGAATAAAAAAATATAAAATGATTATGATGACTACATATTGTTCATGTTGTCTACTATGTAATTTTTAGTATATGTATCATGTAATTTTTAGTTGACATAAGATAATTGAATTAAATAAGTAGGAACCTGAACCCCTTTCACGAGGAGCCTCCATAGTCTCATGGATCAATGGGTATAAGTCAATACACCCTATAGAAATAGTTTATTTAATACAATTATCAACACTTGATGCCCCAGTTAGACTTATTTAAATTTTAATCTCAACATAAATTTTAGGGCCAACTTCTTCATAAACATTTCCCCCATTTACAAAATATCTCTCTCATTAACAAATTTATCTCTCATTTGATGGAGTGAAGGTACTACCAAATAGGTATTTGTTAGATGTGTTTTCCTTGAGTGAGGGAAATACAGGAATAGAAGATTAAAGTGATACATGTAGTAGGTCTAAAATAGGGAGAACAACTAGAGGTCAAAAGATTAGTAGAAAATTAAATAAATACATGGAATTTTTCCTTTCTCAAGGGGGTTCAATTTCTTATGATGATGAGACCAAAGGTGACATTGAGGTTCCCTTGAGGTACAAACATATATAGAAACAATGGGTACTCAAGGAACTTCCTCTAATAAACATTGATTTTTGTGTTAACGAGCAGATATATTGCATAACACCATCATCATTACATGGTTTGGGCCTATTTTCCATGGACAACATAAAGGTCTATTACAAAAAATCCTTTGAAATGATGGAGTATGTTGGACCTTGTTACAATTACAAACATTGAATGTAGATTGTTTGATATAAAAAATAGTATGCTTAGGTATGCCATCTAAAAAAAATATACAATAGAAAGAGTATGATCAAAGTAAAATCTTTTCTATATACATTGATGGAAGGCTAAAAGAAATAAGTAATATTGCAAGTTTTATAAATAGTATGTGACCTAGGTCAACTACTAAGTAACCCAATTGCATATTTGAGGAGCACAAGGGAAATTGTGTATTTGTATATGTTGTGATAAAATCAATAAATGTAGGGGGAGAGTTGCTAATCGATTACAATTTGAATCACATAGATACAAAAAAATTTACTGATGCAAGAGCATCCAAGGATCAAGGTTGTTGACTCAGATGTGGGTTTTGGTCAAAATTTACTTTTGAGGGTCATAACTTTTGACTCAAATGTAGGTTTTTGCTGAAATTTTACATGAAGTTACTTGAGGAGGAGTTATTTGGATTGTCGATGAGCTTAGATTGATTGGTGGCCATTTCAATTTTTTTTGGGAGCCATTAATATCATCTTGACCTCTGAAATTAGCTTTTTGTATTTTTTTCCAGTTCTTAGAAAGTTGTCTTTTGTAATAAATCCGAAATCATGTTTTTGATTTCGTAGGTTAGTTGGAAATTCATCTTGCCTTAGTTAGGGGCATTTTTTTGGGAAAAATCAGGATTCGTAGGATGGGTTTTGAAAATTACCAAAAATAGAAAAATTTGATTTTCTTGAAAATCTACCAAATATGGTAACTTTTGGAATTGTAATGAGTAGTAGTTTTCTTTCATACATAGAGATAGAGTAAGTTGGAGAAGATTAAGGAAGAATTTGGAGTTCTAAAATTTTGGGTTGTGCACTTTTTCAATTGATGTTCTTGAAGAGTTTGGGCTAGATCAATTACTATCATGGGGATGGTACATATTATATACCATTTAACCCAACCTCCAATTAATGACTTCAATATACAATTTTATTATTAAGTTTTTTTGCTAAGTCTATTGGTTCCATTTTCCTAATATTTTTATATTTGATCTCTGTCACATGGCCACATGGATCCGTCACATAGCATGGACAAGGATTTTTCTCCCAACCCTTCTATTGAGTAGGTAAATCTCAATGTAATTTTACAAATTAGATAGAAGAAAAATGTTATATTATTATGTTCAAGTTTCTTGAGTGTTTTGGAGTAATTTTATTAGTGTTAATAATATTCTTGTCATAGATGCACATTTGGGGAAAGGGAAACACATCTACAATACCTTAGGACATCTTAATGAAGCTAGACTTAGTATTCTGTGATGATTAAATAAAAATTTCCACAAACCTAATCCAAATGATTAAAAAGTATATTAGAAAAAATGATAAAGTAAATTATTGATTTTTCATGCATAGACACTCAAACTGATGAGATAAAAGAGAGGGTACAAAAATTGATGTGGCAAGCACAAAATATGGAAGTAAGAAGTAATAAAATCTTTAATCATGAAAAAAGTTCAATAATGGTTTATATTTTATACTCTTTTATGTCATTAGCTAAAATATGTACGCATTTTTTTTACAGAGTTTTATACATCCTCATCTACCTGGTGGCCATGATTAGGGTACTGTAGGTAGTTCAAGTGATGACCATGCTCTCTACATTATTACTACTCCTTTGTTGAACTTTCTTTTTTAATTCTAGTGTTATTGCTCATATATTTATTATGCAATTGATGTAGAGGGATGTCATTGATTCTCTTCATTACTAATCATTCATACCTTAGGAAAATCCTTATACTCCACTCAAATAATGCTTCCACTTCTTGCACCCCTCTCTAATCATTGTGAATGTGTACTTTACTAACAATTTAGACTCACATCAATCTTGTTACTAACCACTATTCTATTCCCTTGGATATTACACATTGACTAATTATTTGATTCATCATACCCTTACCTGAACTTGGACTCTTATCCCTTCTTTAGAAACTTGTAGGATTTTCCCATACAAACTCAACTAACAATACTCTTACCACAATCACTTTTACAATTAGGATCTAAACTTAAGACCCCACTATCCAACCTAAGACAATAACTTGTATCTTTGAAAAATATTATCAACTCACTCTCTCTTCTAATCCATATCCTTATCCACTTTTTTTCCCTTTCTCTAAACTCCCTAAGGTCTTCTTCTTACCCTCTGAAACAAATAACAACTTACTTTTTAAATCCAGAGAAAGCCCTACTAATCTTGTCACTACTCTTTAACAGTTTCTATCTTCTTTTACTATCCCAACCACATGTCAAACTATTGTGTGGTCTCCTACAACATATAGGACAAGTAGTTTACATCATCCTCCATCTCCCTGCCAAACATGGGAACTTATCACATGTGGAAGAAAGAAAAAACTACCTTTTATTGCCCTTGGAATACCCTAAATAAGGGTTAGGAACAATCTTTAATCAAACAATGATATCTTCCTTGGTACCCAATGAAATTATATTGCTCCAAATACTTGACCTATACATAGGTCCTGATTGTTTCCTATAAAGGCTCAGAAACTAGGTATAATTCTGAACTCAAGGATTGGACATCTGACCAAGCACTTTATCCTCTTCATAAAAAATCATTTAATATTTCAACCCATGGATATGTTACTTGAAATAGGCTAGAAAAGTATCTACACCAAGTATCACTCAACCATGCATTCTATCATTGTTGTAGGAAAGAAATGTTGGAAAGAAACTATCTTATGATTGCAGGAAATAAATGCTAGAATGATTCTTAAACTAAAGTTGCAGAAAAGTAAGTACTAGAATGGAAATTACAGAAAAGTAGATCCTAAAAAAACATAAATAATCTTGCAAAATATGCCATAATACTTCTAATGTTCTACTACTTTTCCTACAAGAAGCGTCAGCTAGCCTGTGGCTTTGGTTGCATGAACAGTTCAACACCTAATATTGAAATACCAAAAATGCAAGAAATGTTTCTAACTAGTATGAATCTATCTAACTATGGATTTCTCACCAAGTGGGCCCCCTTGGATGAGTATTCCAATCACAATTATGAAAAGTTAAACCTGAACACTTCATTTTCTCATTGATTGAATAATTGAGTATAAAGATTCAAAAACCAGAAAATAACGAAAAACTATATTTCCAGTAAAATTGATAATGTCCGCTTTGGCTCATGCAAGAGAGGGGCTTTATTTAAAGGAAAACTTCTAACAACTTATCTAGTCATGCCATAAAAATAGGTGGATCTATATTACAACACTACTAACTGAAAAGAAGGAAAGCTATTAAAGCTAGAATAGATAAGATCTAGCAAAGAGGAAAGAGTTGTCATGGCAAGAAATCTAACTTCCCACTCTTGCCTATATTTTCTCAGGGAATTCATCATGCCACCTTAGTCTTCGATGGATGACTGTCACCTTGTTCTTCTAGAAACCCTCAACTAGTGTTGTGCTTAATACTTTCTCTACTGGAACTTACTGGAAGACCAGGTTGAGCACTCAGTGAATGAATGTTCTTTACCTGGTCAAAACAACATTTTCTATTTTGATGTGCTACACTTTAAAGGTTAGGATAAGACATTCATGGAAATCAATTAAAAAAATATGCATAACCATTCATATTCAAATGACTACTTTACTTATTAAAAACATAACTATAACTTCAAAACAAGTAACATAGTAGTCTATCCAAGTATAGCATATTTAAGTACATTTAAACCATGATATAAGTCTGATGGATGCATGCCATATAATAACAGGAAAGAGCATAAAAGTCTTAAGGAAAATGTATCATAATAGGGGAAAAGGTCTAGAAAATATCATCCTAAGGCATCTTAAAATATGGCATTAATATGCCTCATCATTTCCCCCTACGAGGACTAGTGCCTACCCTTAGGCATTCAAGTATTCATAATTTTTGTAAGCACTTTGAGGTCTCCTTCTTTTGTCTCTCCAATCATCAAACTACCCACTTTCTAGTAGAATCCATTCATTCTTTCAATCCTGATGGGATGAATCAGCTCCAAGTCCTCATCAATCTCATTATCTACACAACTGTATAATGGCCATAGGAGGAGAGGAGGCTGGAAAGTGAGAGACATCCACCTCTCTGGTCATGACTGTTGTCCCAATTCTATATACCATTGGACCCTCTGCATGGCAGCTCAAAATTTGATAAGACTGTGTGGTTCTGCCTTTTTAGGGCCATTTTTAGCCTAGCCCACCTCTGTTGTAGCCCTTTCATGGCTCTGTATCCTTTGACCAATGACAACCTTTCAAATCTTGTGTGCACTTTTTCTTTGTTTCCCAGTATCCTTCTCCTATGTGTAGAATCATTAAAACCATATAAAATTTCTAACCAATCACAATAGAGCCTTTTGGGTGTTTTACTCTTAGGACGCAAAGGAAGTGTAATTGTGCATTCAAGTTCCCTATACCTATTTAATTTTTCTCTGTAATTGATTTCATTTCTAACCCAGGAAAGTAAAGAAGACAAATGAATATCACCTACAAATAACAGAGGATTCTAGTCGGTATTTGATGGAACATAATTATGTATGTACAATTCACAAAGAAGATTATTGATAAAATCAAGTGACGTTTCATATGTAGCCACAAAATTTTGAGGAGTTTCAATGTTAGTACTCAAATCTCTAAGACTTCTCATTAATTTAACCATTAAAAATTGTTCCCTCAACCATAGGGCATAAACCCTAGGTGGTGGTCTACATTCAATAAGTTTAGGAACTAACTCATTAACCAAATCCAAATTACCTTGTAGGAGTTGGATTTCCTATTTTTGCTATCCTATTTCCTTTTTCAACTTGTCCCTTTCTAATTCCCACATGTAATTTTCATATTGAACTTGATTGAAATAATCAATGGACAAAGAGTGAACTATTACCTTTCCTTGATTCTTTAGTGGAACTAGGCATTCTAGAATTGCCTCTTGATTATCCTATGGAACTAGCAGTGATGCGTCCAAAGTGTCATCTTTTTGTGCATCTCCTAGATGGGAAGAAGATGCATCAGAAATGTCCATTCTTTCTATTTCTTTACATTTTGTTACCTGGTCTGGTATAGTAGTTGCAGGTTCTTCTCCCACCATGTCATGACTACTTACGAATGGACTACCTACTTGTGGTTCTTTATCCATGGGCTCCTCTATAGGAACATCATGAATAGAACTAGTCATTATAGGAGATTCCTTCTCCATTTTCTTCATGTTCAAATGAACACTATGTCACAGAGGTGTATCAGTTGACACTGTTGGATGTTTCTATGGAGCCTTTCTTTTGGTAGAAGATGTGTCTACAGGAGGGACAAAGGTATCTCCCTCATCATATCCAGGCATTTTTCCTTTCCCTTTCTCCTTTTTCAGGGCTTCTTGTGGACTATGGGACTCTTTAGGAACCTTAGTTTTTTCATCCTCCAAATTAGGGTTTAGAACATTTTCTACCACATTTTCTTGGGGATTTTCTATAGGAGGGTTTCCCTGAGCCATCTCTAGAATAATAGGCTCCATATTATTAGGAATGACCTCGTTAGGAAGATTTTCCTATTCTTTTTGATGTTCAGGTTGTGGCTCTATGGCTTGTGGTCTATCTTGATTTAATTGTACATGTGGTACTGTAAGGAACTCATCCTCAGTCATGGGAGAGGTTTCATGTAGGGCTCTTTCTACCAGAAGTTTAATCAAACCATGATGGGTGATGACATTCTACCTCTACTTCCTGACCTCTTCAGAACTTAAATTTAACAACAAATACAAGACATTGGGAATATTTACTAAACAGTCATGTCGCAAATGACTTAAAATCTTGAAGTGAATGGGATGAAAGAAAGAGAACCACCCTTCACAATTAATATACCTTATAATATGCACTGCTTACTAAGGGTACTCACCAGGAAGAGACATTTTTTTAGCACTTTGTTTGTTTATTCTATTGCAGTGTTTGTTGGAAAAGAAAATTATTGTTGAGTTGTGTGAGTATCATGACTATGTGGAAATGCTTCACCTATAGCAAGGAGTCTAGACACTTCTACAATTCACACCTCTGAGGCCTCCACTCTTAATGTCATGCCCCGCAAGGGAACCAGGAAAGAGAACAAAGATTCTCTTTGTAAAAGAAAAACCTAAGTAATGATTTATGAAATATTTTTAATTTTTAAAAGAATTATGTGAACAAAACTTAAACGTAGTTAAACTTAGATTCCTCCCAAGGTTCCCTACTATTTTATGAAAAATTCATTTAAGTCCTTTAAGTATACTAATAACAAGATTTACTTCTTAAAGAAAACTACATCATATCATTTTAAGATTCTTTACAAAGAAATTCAAAGTACTTTCATTTCAATTTTCCATTTAAATCCATCTATTTTCCTAAGTACCCTTTATGAACAATATAACTTTTAAAGAAAATAGAATCATCTAGATCACTTGATACATTACCATTATTACATTTGATTTTCAATAGCTTTTCACTTAATAAAAAATAATGAAAAACATACTACTTAACTTGGAATGTTACAAAATCCTTTTCTTTTCAACACACATCATATACATAAAGTTCACATCTCCCTTTTCCCTTTTCCTAAATCTACCCATTCCAAATACATCATTTTGAACTACATTAATGATTATGTTACATTCATTTCCTCTTGGGAGGTAACAATAATTTTACATCATGAAAGATAAGTAAAATTCTTCAAAACTGGAACACTATGCAAGCACAAATCCATAAGCATTGCATCCGCAAAAGGTACCTCGATAAAAAGGATTTACCACCCAACCACATGGATACCTAAAAGGTATAGTCCCTCATGCTAGGAGATAAACACCAAGGTCCACAAAGAAGGAATAGCTAGGCCATACCTAGGGTTGGGTAACCTTTCCAAAATAGCAAAAGAAAAGAAGATCAAAGTATAAATATTTTTCCCAAAGTTTCTAGGGCTTGGTAGAAACTCTAAGAAACAACATAAGTGAGTGTCATCACATAGCCCTCACCCCTTGGGTTGTCTTGGTACTAGCCACTCTGGGCCCTGGCCCCCAAGTAGGCACATGCGGAACCGAATGCCTTTCATACAGACAAGGGCCATTCGATCGTACCTACGCATAGGCACCTTCTTCCACTCTCATCCATAGCCTTTACTAGCACTAATGGCATGTTCAAGGCACATATTAATATTTTTAGTGTTTGAACCCATTCCTAGAATTTTTAATTAAATTATCACTTGTTAAATAAATCTTTAGTCGGTTATCCTGGTTCTAGCCACCTAGGGCCCCGACCCCACATTGAGAGCCACTCACTTGGTGTTGTTAGGTTTTCTACCCTTAACCCACACATAATAAATACATCATACATGTAGTAAAAACACATCATAAACACATTTGATAACTACATCAAAGAATAGAAAATAATAAGATAGTCTAGGGATGTTTAGGAAAATTAGGAACGTTTAGGGAGGCCTAGAATGGTCCTGATCCTCCTAGACAATATTAAACCCTAATCATGCTTCCTACACACATCCTAACCCTATTTAAGAATTTAAATGCACCATATAACCTCTACCCAACAAGTAATGAACACATAAATTTTATACACAAATTTCATGTAGTTTATACAAAATTCCATATAGTTTATACAAAATTCAATCTGCTTGAAATTTAACTAAGTTTGATTTTTTTAGAAATCTAAAAAATTAGAAGTTGGATCTTAACTCCTAGGAAGCTGAAACCTATCTCAAACTTCCTGGAAGGTACCTAATTAATTTTTACAAGTATAACTTAAAGTATAAGTTACAATACTTTAATTTCTTATACTTTAAGTATCGTAAAGTATCGTAACTTAAAGTATAAGAAATTAAAGTATCGTAACTTATACTTAAATGTAATACTTGTATAAATAAACTATACATATTAAATGTTCTACTATGTTATACTTGTACAAATATTAAATCATCAAATTTTTGCCTAACCCTAACCCACGTGTATTGTTTTATGGCATAAATCCTGTGCATACTGTTTTATGAAAGACAAATAAATTCATGTTATACTTCTACAACCAGATGGCATAATACAAGAATAGGCTAATAGATGACAAAATACCAACCTATATTCCTACAAATAGCTAACACAATACAAACCTATATTTCTACAAATGGCTGACACAATAGCAATGTCTGACAGAAATACAATATTATATGAACACCTGATGCTATATTTGTATAAAAAAACTACTAACTCAGGATTATATACAAACCCTAATCCACACACGAGATCATAATAATACTACTCAGGATTAAATAAATAATGACAGATTACAAATGATAGATTACAAATGGCTGATTACAATGATGGATTACAATGACAGATTACAAATGGCTGATTACAATGACAAATTTCAATTCCTAATCCAAACATGAGAGATCAAAATCTGATTATAAAGGTAGATAAAATGAAAATACTATGGATTCTCCAGACTCTTATAGTGCAAGTAGTATTCATATTCATAATGCATAGGAAGTAATCCATATTTGATATTTACGATCATATTCTCTTTTCCAACAATAAAGACACAATGATATATATAACATAAACGTTCTAAAGCTATATAAGCAACAAGCATACAAAGAAACATCCAATGGTATTTTCATCATTTCATATTACAAAGGAGAGTTAACTCTTAGGATGAATTCTAACCTGGAGTCCTGTGTGGATTCAATTGATGAAGATTAATTTGATCCTCTCAAACTTTTCCAACACTCCTTCAAACCTTCCAGATGCAATCTTCAGCCTCTACCTGTAACCACCAAATGCCAAACTTAGAGAATAATAAATTATCTCCTCACAATAATAATTTTTCCTACAAGCATAATACTAATCTTGTTATCATCATTTTTCTTTTTCAAATCAACTCATCTCTCTAACTTTTTTTTCATAGGAAATCTTTCCTGTATATAGATTGGAGGAGGTGGTTGCATGGGAAATCCAACTGATGTAACCATCCCCAACTATCTATCAGTTAATAGTTAGACTTAAATAATATTATTAAAGCCTTTCCTGGAAGAAGTATAACTATATGTATCTATTACCATAATCTAATTTATGTTTCCTTTATTCAAGGAAGGTAATAGTAATTATTATTTATAACACATTTACCATACCATTAACTTATTTAATTATTTATTAATATAACACAATAATTAATTACTCACCAATAATTATATAAATATATGTATGCATATTCATATGTGTGCACCCATATTCCTATGTGTACATATATTATTATTATTATAAATATTATTGAAAACATAATATTATTATTATAAAACATATCATTTATTTGTACACTAATGCATATTCTTTACAAAATGTAATAGTGATATATAATATGAAACATACCACTATTATTAAAACATTTATTGCTATAGACATTTTGTTATTATGAGTATTATAAAATATTATTAATACCATAAAATTCTTTATTATTTATATTAAAATCACATGATTTAATCACATACTAACTCATTCCTAACAAGGTACACTAGTACATAAGTAGCTACTAATAAAAATAAATTACTAAATCATACCCTCAAATGAACAATAATTCACATCAATAATCTACTAACCAAAATCGAACATACCATGAAGACAATTAGAGCTACCATACTCAAAACCTCATACTCAATGAAAGCATAAGACAAGAAAATAGCTACAAGATCCACAAAACCAATAAACTGAGAGGACACAAAAATACATCACCCACACAAGGGACTGACTCAGGAACTCCCCACCTAAGGGTAAAAGGATCAGAGGTAGAGTTCCTTCTTGTGGAACCTTGTGATATCTCTGTAACAACAACAATGATCAAGGATTTTGAGGGATCGCTTAGACCTATGAATCCAGGTGGAGATGATACTTGGTACCTGCAATCCTACATCACCAAAAAGAGATACATATATATACATATGGATATACATACAAATTAGATATATGCAAACAGATGACCAGGATCGATACATTGTGTGGACCTCAATTAAGTGAGTAACTATGACTTCATCCTAAGTCATGAAAACACATCAGACACATATACATGAAACATAAAACATCATGATAATGGTTAGATTCAAATCCTTGGGTTAGCTCCATAAAACATATAAAGATAGATAGTTTTCTCATTTTATAAACATATAAATCATAACCATAAATGAGCATATCAATCATTTGATAAACATATCATCATCCACAAAACATAAATGTAAATATGTAGTCCTAACCATCATAATAGGATGTCCAAATCAGAAAATCCAAGTATCACCATAGGAGATGGTATTACACTTAATCCTTTTACATATGCCACTCCATTACTATATGTTTGTAGGAATTCTAATGATAGAGCCTCATCGTGACCATTCACCCATACAAAATATGTAAGCCATCCTACACAGTCAAATTTTTGAACACTAGCCTGGCTTTGCAATAAAGATGCATGATTTTCTGGCTCACAATGTATAGGTTGTCCACCCATCCTGCTAGGGCTTCTGTAACCTTGATTCTTCTAGTTCTAGTGGCTTCCTCAACAACTTCTATTCTCCATTCTTCTCAGAATTTAACTGTACTAGGTGTATCGTCTTAAAATGGAAGCACTTCCATGTTAAGAATGTTTAGCCCTCTAAGTAAGTGGTTTGGGGTGATGTTGAACACCTTGAATGGTTATTCAACTTCGATCTAGCTTTTTCCCTTGTTCTGCCCCATTTTCCACTTCTTCCTAGCATTTTCTTGGTATTTTGGATTATGAACCTGAGATTCTTGACCTCAGGGTCAAGGTCGACCTTTTAGGTCAAGGTTGACCTCGACCTTGACCTAGGTCAAGGACAATCTTCACCCTGACCTAGGTCAAGGTCAACCTCTTCCTTGATGCTAGGGCCCAAGATCCTTGGGGTTAGCTTCCGATTTTGGGATTTCATCAAAATCTTGTCTTTTCCCTCTTCAGCGCCACTATTTCTCAAATTAAGTGTCGAATTCTCAAATTAATATTTGAGGTGGAACTTTATATATATTTGTATAGGATTCTTAATTTATTATTGGAGATTAGCCTTTCTCAATTTTTGTGCCTAATACTCAAATTAACTTTGGGGTTCGCCTTACCTCAAATTTTGTAACAAGGCTCTTAAATTATTCTTTAATTTCTATATTAAGGGTGGTCCTCTCCTAGAGTTTTGTGTCAAGACTTTAATTTAATTTCCTATCTATGTGCACCTCTCTAGAGTTTTGTGCCATGGGCCTTTAATTATTATTTTCTACGAGGCCCCTCTTGTGCCCTAGATCACTATAAAACGGAGCCTTCCTCTCTCATTTTCTCCATCTCTCAATCAAGTTTTCATCTCTCAAGCTCTCAAGTGCAAGAAAGAAAGAAGATCAAGCATTCAAGCATTCAAGAATTCTAGCCTTCAAGAATTCAAGATCCAATTCATCAAGGAGATCCATTAGTATCCATTGAAGGATTCAAGCTCTATGGAGCTCTATTGTTGAAGATTCCTCCATTCCCATTCAAGCCTCTTCCTAATTCAAGATCCATTCAAGATTGGTGTTGAAGATCTAAAGACAATTGATTGGAGATATCCTACATTTGATTCTACATTCATCCATTCTTGTGGATCCAAGGATTTGAATCCTCCACAAGGGTTTCAACTCAAGCAAGGTGAATTGTTTGATTCTTTGTTTATTTCAGCAATTTCAATTCAATTTCAAGGTTAATTCTTAAATTAGGGTTTGACTGAGGAAAACCCCTCCCCCCAACAAACAAAATCATTTTTCTTCCAAGTACAAGTGTGGAATTTTAGATCTGAGATTGGATTTGGATACCCTTCTTGGTGAACTTCCAAGATCTACGAATAAAGTCAAAATTGACCTTCAGAATAAAAATGTAGGCTTTTACCTTTTATGAGGGTCAAATTTGACCTAATCTCATCTTGGAAAAAGATTTCTAGGTTTTTTAGATCTCACAGTTTCAGTTTCAGACATGGAGAAATCAATAGTTTTTGAGATCGTTTGACAGGGTTTTCAACTGATTCTTTTTCGGAGGTAAGTAACTTTATTTCTTAATTTTAATATTAATCATCTACATTTACTTTCCATATCAATACAATTTCATGTAAGTGTAAAATATTGGTTTTGAGGTCTCTTTTATGTGCAAACCATTGTTCTAGGACCTCATCCATATTTTTTTGCTATACATTTTGGTGAACTCAACACACTTACCATCCTTTCTTTTGTGGATTTAGATTCTCTATCTTCCTTTGTATTCCCTTGTGTGTTCACCTTCACTAATACATTTTGGTGAACCTGACATGCTTACTCTCCTTTCTTTCATGGATTTAGATGCTCTATTGTGTTAGATCGACCTTTGCATCATCTTGTGTGTTCACCTTCACTATACATTTTGGTGAACCCATTTTATGAATACTAGATTTATTTTGTGGAATTAGATGCCCTATTGTGTTTATGGTGTTTGATTTCCTTTTCATGCTTATAAGTTTTCATGCTTATGCATTTGGATATATCTAGATCTATTTTCTATGCATTTCTTTATTCATTATCATGACGCACAAGTTGTTTCAAGTGTTTTTCAAATGCCTTATTGTTAGAGATGATAATCCTCCTATTTGGGATGAACATTTGGATTTATATGTTGATTACTCTCTTCCCCATGAAGACATTATGAATGAATCTACTTTTTGGAATGAACCCTTGGATAAAGACATTTATTTATCCCCTCCTCATGAAGAATCTTTGATACAAGAGGGTGATTTATTAATGGATGACATATTCATACATGATGATAACTATTTTTCTACAACACACTCCCCTTATGTAGACATTTTAGTGAAAGAAGATGATATTATAGATGCTTTACCTCCATTTGAGATTCCTTCTAGTGATGAGACATTAGTGGAGAATGATATGAATTCCCTTAATGCTCTCCCTTTTAGTGATGATCCTATGGAGAATCAAGATCTTACCTCATCTCCTCCTAGGATGTCCTCTTTTCTTCCTTCTTGTGAATCTATTTGTAGTGTTGAGATAACTAAAATGGTTTATCCTAAACCCTTGTTGACTATCAAAGGTTGTCCTCACATTACTATAAAAGGAAATCCTATGGAGTCTTTTAACGATCAAGATTCAATAGCTCAAACATATCATACAAGGAATAACCCTCAACCCAATCTAGTGATTTCTACTTCTTTTCCACCTTCTCAACCCATTCTTCCTCCTCCACCTCATCTTCCTAGTAGGGTTTATGATTTGATAAACCAATTGCAAAATGCTCTTGCTAAGATTTCTTTATGGGAGCTTCTTTAAAATTCACCTACCTACTATGAAGCCTTGCAAAAAGCTCTAGCAACTCTTCCTACTCCACCTCCTAATCAAGCTAACATCAATAACTTCTTACAATGCATGCATGCTACCCCGGCTCCTCCTGACATTGTATTTACTCAAAAGGAGTTACCTTCTAAAGAAGTTCAAAATCAGTATGATGCTCTTATGGTTGTTGTTTCTATCAATAAAAGTATCATTCATAGGACCTTGATTAATAATGGATCTGGTCTTAATTTTTGTAGCATGGACATGCTCAAAGTGATTAATGTCGATCTTTCAACTATTCAACCTAAAAATGTTCCTAGATGTTGCTTTGATAACATTTCTAAGAACACTTTAGGCATCATTACCTTACCTATCAAAGTAGGACTAGTCATCCTGAATACACCTATTCATGTTATGCTTGGACCTCTCAATTATAATCTTCTTTTGGGTAGACCTTGGTTGCATGAGATGCACATTGTTCCTTCCACCCTTCATTGTAAAGTCAAGTTTATATATAACAATGGGATGTATACACTTCATGCGGATGATGCGTTGAATCCTTATTTGAATATTCAAACCCACACTAATCCTATTTATAATAGTAATCCTTCCTCCTCTAATGCTATTCCTAGCAATGATTGGGGAACCTTGGATTTTAATCCTACCTTTATTGGAGAGTATAAGGTTAATGATCTTGATTTTATGAAGAAACAAAGAGAATTTGAACAATGAGTTTTTACTTCTACTACCCTCAGTAATAACTTTGTCGCTGCTTCTACCCACAATGAATCTGTCAAACCTACTAATGATGACATAGTGACTAATAAAGCTCCATTGACTCCTTCTAATATCGCTTCTTTTTATGGTCCTGGTTATCACTTCCTAGTTAAAAAAGGATTTAATGGTCAAGGATGTCGTAAGCATAAACAGGGAATTCAAATGCCCTTACACACTAGGGGGCATGAGAATTCTTATGGATTGGTATTTAATCCTCGACAACAAATCAATGTTAACAACATCTCTAATAATACTTCAAAACATGATGAACCTATGAAGGAATTTGACCAAGAAGTTATTTTGCCTAAACTCCTTCGTAGTAAGATGATTACTAGACCTAAACACAAAAAGAAATGTAGTCCATACTCGAAGACTCTTCCTTTTTTTTAATATCATAGATTTCATGATCACTTTACTAATGAATGTCAAGCTTTACATTATAAGATTAGGAAGCTCATTGATAGTAATGTTATTTATATATCATGTGGTAGTGGGTTGTATTTCAATACTATTTTCTCTAAATAACATATATGTTCCTATTATAGAGCTCCGCATTATCTAAAAAATCTTAGCCTAATCCTTGGGTGCTCATTATCTTTCATAGTGTTATGAGTTATATAATAGGTCCCCTTCCATCTTTGTTCCTACACTTGGGGGGCAAGGATGTCATCTCCTTCTTTTTTGTCTTTTCAGGATTCACCTCTTTCCTTGGTTAAGCAATATCTATCTATTACATGATATCTAATCATACATGAAAATTTTGGTTTGCATTGAGGATATTTTTCCTTGATCACAACCTATTTCATTGTTTGACATTGGGTTTCTATGGTTGATATATCTCTCACCTTGGAAGCTGAACAATTTTCTATCCCTCATAGGGGTTACTTTTTCACCTCTTGCATGATATCTCTTTGCATTCATCCCTTCATGGCCTCATAAGAGCTATGACCTTCTTGGCTTGGACTCAGTGTTGCCTATGGATATTGTCTTGATGTTGAAGAAGGCTTTATCCTTGTTCTTTTCTTTCCTTAACATGTCAAAATAGTATGTGTTTGCCATATTAAGTAGGGGGGCATATATACAGCCTCCCTCATTTTATATTATGTATTTTTGTTCTAACCTTTTGTTCTGCAATATGCTTAATCCTTTGAAGGTAACACACGTAAGTTGCTAAATCCTAAAGGGACACGCATTTCTAGTTTCAAATATGCTAAATCTTGGAAGGTAACACACATAAGTTTCTAAATCTTGAAGAGACATGCATTTTTCAATTTCAAATATGCTAAATCTTCTGAAGGTAATGCATGTAAGTTGCTAAATCCTGAGGAGACATGCATTTTGTATTCCATGGTGATACAAGAAGTTGGATCCATGGGTACTATATAAAAGCTATTGGAAGATGCACTAAATACATGCACAAAGCCATCAAAAGGCACACAACATTATGGGGTGACTATCAAGTATTTTCTTGGTAGGCCATCCTATCCTTTTGTGGTTCACAGTGAGATATACACATCTTGTTGGGTGAGATAGCCACTCCTCTCTCTCCTTTCCTCTATTTTCTCTAGTGATGTCTATCTTATTGCAATCTTGGAGTTGAAAAATACTCAAGTCCCTGGGGGCTTGAGGATTCCTTTGTCCCTTTGATTTCAATAAGATTATCTTTTTCTTTGTGATCTCCTTTACCAAGAGTTTGCATCGAGTCCATACTCTTGCTAAAGTGGGGTCTTAATGTATCCTCTTAAAATGGAAGCACTTCCATGTTAAGAACATTTAGCCCTTTGAGTAAGTGGTTTGGGGTTATGTTGAATGCCTTGAATGGTTATTCGACTTGGATTTGGCTTTTTCCCCTGTTCTGCCCCATTTTCCACTTCTTCCTAGCATTTTCCTAACATTTTGGATTATGAACCTGAGATTCTTGACCTCAAGGTCAAGGTTGACCTTGACCCTAACCTAGGTTAGGGATGACCTCAACCCTAACCTAGGTTAGGGATGACCTCAACCCTGACCTAGTGTAATACCCCAAAAATGGGCTATAAGTTCATTAATCTCCTACATCGACAATTCAAACGAAATCGACATCAAAGTCCTAATCTAAGGCACATCTAAACATCATCGAATCATAATTGATTATCTTAAATTTTGCATCGGGGAATATTCCTAGTAATATTCCTAATCATCTTAATTATCTTTAATTTAATGATTATTTGGCAATAAATCACATTTATCCTAAGTTTGATTAATTGAATATTTTCATATTTAATTAATTAGATTTAATATTTGCCACTTAATTGTTTAATTAAATTTAATTCTATCTATTATTAATTGTATTATTTAATTTTGACAATAGATCAAAATTCCTATCTTTAATTGATTAAATTCTTATTTAATTAATTAAAACATGTTGTCATTATTTAATAATATAATTTTTAATAAAAGTTTGGTAAAATAGTTAATTAACCCATAAATTAATTGTTTTATTTCAAAAATCAGTTGAGTTGAGGATAAATCACTTTATTTATTTATTTAATTCTTAATTATTATGCATATTCAAAAGAAACAATTAAACTCCCAATCAAAAAATCAATGCAAGTTATTGACTTTTTGGAACTCAACATCTTTTTGGAGTTCAAAAAGCTGATCTAAACTCTAATTTGGGTTAAAAAGCTATTTTTGCATGATTTTGAGAATTAACTATCTTTCATGATCAGATAACTCAAAAATCAAGATGAGTTAATTTGAGTGATTTATGGCTTTTCCCATGCACCTCCAAAGCCTTGGATTTCTATAAAACAAGGCTTTAGCTCTTCATAAATCATCTCATATTTGCACAATCACGCTGGAGAATTGGAATTGAAGAATCAAAGCTCTTGCGAATCGACATCTTTGTGAGATCAATCTTATTTTTGCATTCATATTTCATATCATTGTTAGATTAGCATAGCATATTAGTTTTCATATAGATTAATTTCATATCAATTTTTCATTCATTCTTATTGCATAGAAAAATCCAAAAAAATAGCTTAATTGCATTTATTTCATATCCATCTTTTGCATTCAAATCCTTCATTTAGGTGTCGTCTAGGTCACTGATCTCGATTACAATCTGAGAACATCAATCTCGCACCTATTAGAAGGCAGTAAATCGCTTGGTTAGATTAGATTTCAATTTTGCACGATTTTGATTATCACTAACCTCTAATGTTTTATTGAGTGGTGTCTACAGATCAGGTACAATTTTCACACACACACCTAGGTCAAGGTCAACCTCCTCCTTGACCCTAGGGTCTGGGATCCTCAGGGTTAGCTTCCAATTTTGGGATTTCATCAAAATCTTATCTTTTCCCTCTTCGGGCCCACTATTTCTTGAATTAAGTGTCAAATTCTCAAATTATATTTGAGGTGGAACTTTCTTGATATTTTTATAGGGTTCCTAATTTATTATTGGAGATTAGCCTTTCTCGAGTTTTGTGCCTAATACTTAAATTAACTTTGGGGTTGGCCTTACCTCAAATTTTGTAACAAGGCTCATAAATAATTATTTTATTTCTATATTAAGGGTGGTCCCCTCCTAGAGTTTTGTGTCAAGACTTTAATTTAATTTCCTATCCATGTGCACCTCTCTAGAGTTTTGTGCCATGGGCCCTTAATTATTGTTTTCTACGAGGCCCCTCTTGTGCCCTAGATAACTATAAAAGGGAGCCTTCCTCTCTCATTTTCTCCATCTCTCAATCAAGTTTTCATCTCTCAAGCTCTCAAGTGCAAGAAAGAAAGAAGATCAAGCATTCAAGCCTTCAAGCATTCAAGATCCAATTCATCAAGGAGATCCATTAGTAGCCATTAAAGGATTCAAGCTCTATGGAGCTCTCTTGTTGAAGATTCCTCCATTCCAATTCAAGCCTCTTCCTAATTCAAGATCCATTCAAGATTGGTGTTGAAGATCTAAAGACAATTGATTGGAGACATCCTACATTTGATTCTACATTCATCCATCCTTGTGGATCCAAGGATTCGAATCCTTCACAAGGGTTTCAACTCAAGCAAGGTGAATTGTTTCATTTACTTTGTTTATTCCAACAATTTCAATTCAATTTCAAGCTTAATTCCTAAATTGGGGTTTGACTAAGGCAAACCCCTCCCCCCCAACAAATAAAACCATTTTTCTTATAGGTATAGGTGCAGAATTTTGGATCTAAGATCAGATTTGGATACTCTTTTCGGTGAACTTCTGAGATCTATGAACAAAGGCAAAATCGACCTTTAGAATAAAAATGTTTCCTTTCACCTTTTATGAGGGTCAAAATCGTCCTGATCTCATCTCGGAAAAAGATTTCTAGGTTTTGTAGATCTTGTAGTTTCGGTTAAAATTAGTGCAAATCAACACTTTTTGAGATTGTTTGACAGGGTTTTTAGCTGATTCTTTTTCTAAGATAAGTACCTTTATTTCTTAATTTCAATATTAATCATCTACATTTACTTTCCATATCAATAAATTTTCATGTAAGTGTAAAATATTGGTTTTGGGGTCTCTTTTATGTGCAAACCATTGTTCTATGACCTCATCCATATTTTTTCACTATACACTAGGGTTTGGTAATTACCGAACAAAGACTATCCTAGCTCTCTTAGTGGGTATCTTAGGTGAAATGGTACTTATATTCAGAAAGATAAATAAAAACTAAAGTTGGGATTTCAGGCTGGAATTTTGGAATTCAAAAACAAACTTAAGCTTACAAATTCTAGGTATAGAGGTTGTTAAATCAATGGTTGCATAGTACAAGCTCGCAAATTTAAAGATGGTGATCCTAAGTGAAGATAGGTAGTACATCACACACTTAAATTGACTGCCCCCTATGAAAAATTTGCAGGTGTCGTCACATGCATGGCTAAAAAGTAAGTAGTACTTGGACATATTACTAAATTAATTGAAGCATTAGTTATAATAATGTTAAAGAAAGTAAACAACATTTGAAATAATAAATTAATGCATACCTAGAATATAATTGTCATAAATGCCAAAATCCAAAATGATTTAACCCATGTCAAACAAAAAGTAACACATTGTGTAATGATGATGTGATGGATGGATGAATATGGAAGATAAAGGTAATGAGATGTGATGTGATGTGTGCTTTATTATGACAAGAAATTTTTTCATGGGAAACATAAACTTTATTATGACTACACTCATGTAGAATTAAAGCAATGACCGGAGGGTGTTGTTGGCTATAGGAGAATCTTCAACTAGAGGAGGTTCATCGGTTGTAGAGAATTCTTTAGCTTAAGGAGGTTCATTGGCTTCAGAGAGTTCATTAGCTGTAGGAGCTTTATCGGCTATAGGGGGTTCATGTGCCGCAGGATAAATGTCAAACTATCACAAAAATTTGACCTTTGTTTCTAGTTTATGGTATAGACAAAGTCTGTGCCCATTTACCAATAACTTGAAATGTACAGGGTTGATGGTTGATAACTGAAGTGCACCATTAGCATATACATTTTCAATTTCATAAGGACCAAGCCATCTTGTAGTAAGCTTACCCCATGTCTCTTGATAATGAGAGTCATATAAGAGAGCCCAACCACCAGGAGTAAACCGTTTGTTGAGGATATGTGATTCATGCCACTTTTTTTGGTGTATCTAGATCATTTCAGTGTGCTATAGGGATGCCTTTCATGTTTCATCAAGTTGATTAAGCTACAGGATCATGTTGTGTTGCACTGTTGGAAGATCAATGTTTAGTTGTAATGTCATTCTCAATGTCTTTTTCTCAAACTCTATAAGCATGACAACGTTCTTTCCATAAACTAGTTCAAACGGTGTGAAATCGGTTCTTGTCTTCCAGGTTGTCCTATATGTCTAGGCTTCTTGTTGTAACCTTGTGATCTAGTCCTTTTTGTGTAACTGCACTATTTTGGTCATAATGGCCTCTATCTCCCTATTTGTAATTCCTGCTTTCCCATTCGCTTGTAGATGATATGGACTTGATTTCCTATGGTGAATATTATATTCATTCATAAGGGAAGTGATTAGTGTTAATGTGAATTGAGTACCTTGATCAGTAACCAGTTCTCTTGGTACACCATATCATGTGAAGATTTCTTCATATAAAAAATCAGCCACCTTATTACCCCAAACATGTTTCGTAGTGCATACCTCCACCCATTTCGTGACATAGTCAGTACACACAAGAATGTATAAATTGTCATTTGATGAAGGACTGATGGGTCCCACAAAATCTAACCTCTATTTATCAAATGGAGTGACTACCACTTGAGGAAAGAGAGGCATTTCATCAAACTTTTTTGGTCACCCCATCCATTGGCATTGGTCACATTTCCTTGTGTAGTTGACAACATCTCTATGGAGTGTTTTCCAGTAGTATCCTATGTTCAGTATCTTCATTGTTGTTCTTTTGGATGCAAAATTCCCCACACAAGGATCATCATGACATGCATGGAGGATGTCATAGGTTTTATTCTCCTTGAGAAACCTTCTCAATATTTCATCGGGTCCATTATATAATAAACAATAAAAAACCCATGAAAAGTTGAAATTTTTTTCTATGAGTAGTCTCTTTTCTTTTGGTAAAAAATAGGGAGGTACCTTTGAGAGACTTAGTAGTTGGCAATATTTTCATACCAGGGAGTTTTGGCCAAAATGGGGAATAGGTGATCATCTAGAAAGCTATCATCAATGATCTGTGATTCATCTACATTCTACAATTGTGAGAAGAAATATGCAACCACATTTGACTTGCCTGGCTTATCCACTATGGTATCATATCAAAGTCCTATAACAATAGAAGCCATCTTGCTAATATTCATGTGATTGCAGGCTTATTAGCAGGATACTTAATGGCTGCATGGTTAGTATGCACAAATATCTAGTAGCCTATGATGTAGTCTTAGAATTGTTTTAGAGCATAGATAATGGCCAAAAGCTCCTTCTCTGTGACTATGTAATTCAGCTCCGTTCCTTATAGATTTTTGCTAATGAAATATATGGCATGTTCTACCATGTCTTCTTTTTGTCCTAGTACAACTCCTATTACATGATCTAAGACATTGGTATGAATGTGAAATGGAAGTGCCCAATTAGGTCCTCATAAAACAAGAGCTTGAGTAAGAACTAACTTCAGTCGTAGGAAGGCTTGATCACAACTGGGGGTCCATGTAAATTATAAATTTTAAGTGAGCGGAGAATGAAGGGGACTGGCCATTTTACTGAAGTCTTTGATGTATCTTCTGTAATAACTAGCATTTCCTAGAAAAATTCAGACATCTTTTTTATTGGTTGGTGTTGGAAGATTTTGTATAACTTCAATTTTGGCTGGGTCTACTTGGATTCCAACAGCAGATTTATAGTGACCAAGGACTATCCCTTCTTACATCATCATGAATCACTTTTCACTGTTTAGAGATAGGTTGTGTTCTTCAAATATTTTTAGGACTTTATCTAGTTTTTTGAGGGCTTCCTCATAAGTTTCACCATATGTTGTGAAGTCATCCATATAAATCTCCATACAGTCATGAGAGATGTCAACAAAAATGTTGATAACCGCTCTATGGAATGTTGTTGGGGCATTACAGAGACCAAAAGGAAAAACTAAATAGACAAAAGTTCCCCAAGGGCAAGTGAATGTAGTCTTTTCTTGATCCTTAAAAAAGATTTGGATTTGGTTATACCCACTATACCCATCTAGGAAGGAGAAATACTTTTTTCCTGCCAAATAGTCCAATACCCGGTCAATAAATGGAAGGGGGAAATGATCCGTTTTTGTTTCATTATTGAGCTCTCTATAGTCCACACACACACACCATTTTCCTCCATTTTTTGCCACAATTACTAATGGAGAAACCCACTGGCTATCTGATATTGGATATATAAATCCGGCATTGATGAGTTTTTGTAGTTCTATTTTGACTATTTCTTTTAATGCTGGGTTTATTCATCTTTGAAATTGCCTCATAGGTGGTTTATCCTCTTTTAGATATATCCTTTGCGTACATAGTTTTGGGTCCAATCCTTTCATGTTAGAATAATCCTATGAAAATGTTGTAGTATGGTCTGTCAACATTTCAGTCAGTGATGTTTTTTGCTGAGGATTTAGTTGACTATTGATCTTTAGGCAAAGGCCAGGAGACCCCTCTATTTTCTTAGTCAACTCTATCATAGATGTGTCCATTAATGAGGGAACTTGTATCTCATGGGGAAGTAGCTGGTGATAGAGTTGTTTGGCTATTGGAGAGGGCTATTGGTAATTGTAATCATCCAAAAATGGTCATCGTGACTATTAGCCCCTTGCTAGCATTATTTGCTAAAATCATCAATTGCTTATTCTTGATCAAATCCCGGTTCTATCATTTATTCAATTATTTTCTATGGGCTAATCATCTTATCCTAAGTCTTTATTTAATTAAAAGAAGTTTCCTCATCTTTTATTAAATAAAAATCCCCCCACTTTTCCCCCTTATCCTAAGTTGCACAAATAAAGCATTATTCTTATTTTAATAAAAGAAGAAAAGCACTTTTTGTCTCATATGGACACAAAAGTCAACTCTTATTTTCTGATTGGAGGATACTTGTGCACATGGATTGTTCCTCTTTCAAGCTCCACCGTTGATTAAATCTTTTGCCTCTTAATCTCCATGGTCCATTCTTTCTCATTTCTTATAAAAGGAGAGCTCTCTTCCCATTTTGGCATCCATCTTCTGAATACTAATGTTATGCTACAAGTTTTCTAGGTGACTTTGGAGCTTTGGAGATTTGAAGCATTCTTAGCTTTTGCATTCACATTCTATCTTAGTTTCATTCTTGCATTTTAGTTTCATTATCATGGCATGCATAGTTTAGTTTCCTTTATGCTTTAGATTGATTCACATAGTCTAATTAGGAGGGTTTTTGTAATACTTGCATCTTTCCTTTCCATAGCTTAATTTGCATATTCATCTTAATATAGCTTGCATCTTCATTTCTAGCATTGCATTTCATTCACATTTTGATTCTTGAGGATATTGGCATTCTTGCCCTTGTCTCCTTTGAATCTCCCATTGCATGGTTTACTAGCAAGGTCATAGGCTTAAATAGCTCTAGCTGAGAGCACACTTAATTTCCTTGCACTCCATGCCTAGGGAGCTCTAGGTCATTTTTCATGGTCTCCCATTCATGGATTCCTTTGGAAGAAAAGAGTTAGAGAAGTGCACATTCTAGTGTGTACATTTTTTGAGCCCAGAAAGGAATAGAAGTAGACCCATAAAAGGTGCAAGCTATCATGGAGATACCACCTCCTCATAACATCAAAAAATTAAGGATTCTTCAAGGCTATCACCAATCTATGAGGCAGTTCATTTCTCAGCTAGCTGATAGAGCTCAACCATTCAATCAGAATATGCATAAGGGAGCTACTTGTATATGGAATGAGGAGTGTCAAAATAACCTGGACTAGCTCAAGAATTACCTAGCACAACCTCCTATCCTTATGCCACCTATCCAAGGAAAACCCTTGATATTATACATTTCTGCTAAAATAAATTCTTTAGGGGCTCTCCTTGCACAACATGATGATAAGGGAAAAGAATGAGCTATCTATTATATCAGTCGCACTTTGGTTACTTATGAACTCAACTACACCAGTATTGAAAAGGCTTGTTTAGTTGTGGTGTTTGCATCTCAAAAACTCAAACATTATATGCTTGTGCATACTACATAGCTGGTTGCTAAAATTGATCCTTTAAAATATCTCCTACGTAAAGCTGCGCTTACTGGGCACCTTGCCAAGTGGATGTTGATTCTTTCAGATTTGACATTCAGTATATTGAGAGAAAAGCTATTAAAGGGAAAGAAATTGCAAATTAATTGGCTGAGTTTTCTATGACTGATAATGCTCCTCTTCAGATAGATTTCCTAGATGCCTCAATCATGAATATCATAGGGCATACATGGAAAATGTTTTTTGATGGTTCTCACACACAGAATGGTGCCGATGCTCAAATCCTATTTGTTACCCTTCATGGATACACCATTCCTAAATCATACAAGCTTCTCTTTCCCTGTACTAATAACATAGCTGAATATGAAGCCTTGCTGAATGGTGTTAAGCTTGCCCTTGAATGTAGGATTTCTAAGTTGCATATTTTTGGAGATTCTCAACTTGTCATAAACCAAGTAAATGATGAGTACCAAACCAAAGATGACAAGTTGGTTCCCTATAAGAGGATGATAGAATCACTTAGGAATTATTTTACATATGTCATATTCCAACAAATTCCTAGAGTTGAGAACAAGGTTGTCAATGACATGGCTACTTTGGCATCCATTCTACAACTGGAAGAGCATGAGCCACACTTTGAGTTCCTGGTGGAAGAATTACGCTACCCTACCTACAATTCCCCTGATGACTATTTCATTTACACTATGGTCAGTCATGACTCCTCCCACTATGCCACCATCTTTTCCTATCTCCAAGATCAAGTTATCCTTGAAAATCTAACATGTAATGAGAAACACCAACTCATCCATAATGCCTCACACTTTACCCTCATCTCTAGTGACTTGTATAGGAAGGGTCTAGATGGAACTCTCCTTAGGTGTCTAGAAATAGAGGAGTCAGAAAAGGCACTAGCTAAAGTTCATGATGGCATATGTGGGTCACACTCTAATGGTCTTGCGTTCACTCAAAAATTGCTTAGGGCTGGCTACTATTGGCCTACTATACAAGCTGATGCTATTCGATATGCCAAGTCCTGCAAAAAATGTCAACTACATGGGAATCTCATTCATGCTCTAGGACATGAGCTCATTCCCTCTATTGCTTACTAGCCATTTCAGTAATGGGCCTTTGACTTGGTAGGTAAGATTTATCCTAGTTCATCAAGTGGGCATAAGTTCATCATTACAACTACTGAATATTTCACCAAATGGGTTGAAGTTGTCCCACTGTCTACAGCTACAAGAAAACATGTTGCCTTTTTTATTTTGAATCACATCATTTGCCGCTATGGTATTTCTTCCTCCATAGTCATAGATAATGGTGGCCAATTTAAGAACAAAGACCTAAAGCACTTGTGCAAAAAGTTCAAAATCAAACAACATTGGTCTTATGTTTACTACCCTCAAGGGAATGGCCAAGTTGAGGCCTCAAAAAAAACATTGCTGAAAATTCTCCACAAAATAGTGCACAAATCAGGTAAGGATTGGCATCTATAGATCAATCCTATGCTATGGGCTTACAAAACATCTATCCACACTCCTACAGGTGCAACACCTTTTTCCTTGGTCTATGGTTATGAGGCTGTCTTACCATTAGAGGTTGAAATACCTTCACTAAGAGTCTCTCTCCATGGTTTGATTATCGATGAAGACCAAAGGGCCATGAGAGTACATGAGCTTACCATGTTGGAAGAATGTCACAAGGCCACCTTTGATCATATGCACACTTATCAAAAGAGGATGTCTACTGCTTACAATAAGAAAGTTCATCCTAGAGAGTTCTAAGTGGGTGAACTAGTTCTCAGAGAAAATCCAAAAAGTCAGCAGAATAGGGAGCAGAAAGGCAAGTTTGAGCCAAATTGGTTAGGGCCTTACATCATCACAATAGTATTTGGGTCTAGAGCCTATCATCTATCTACACCTAAGGGAGAAGAGCTTATTGAGCCTATCAATGTTCTACATTTAAAAAAGTTCTATGCCTAAGGTTCTTGAGCTTTTTTGTACATATTCTTCATTGATCTTGAAAAAATCTCAAAAAAATTCATATATGATGCTGAAAACATCCTAAAAAGCATAAAATGTCCTGAAAAAATGAGCATCCTAGTGAAAACCTAGCAATAGGCACTTTGATGTCTCACCAAAAAAAATCAAAAAATGCAAAAAATTCAAAAAAATAGAAAAAGTGCCTTGGTGAAAACCTGGAAACAGGCACCTTGGTAGCAAAAATACAAAAAAATTGAAAAAAGTCCTCGAAAAATCTATCAAGTGGTGAAACCCTAGAAATATGCACTACTTGAGACCCTTGCACCTATGTCTATCAGTCTTGTGTGGCGCTCCTTCGCTCCGCTTCTCACTTTGCCTCTCCTAGCCTGGAATTGACTCTTATCTTAGTCTAGGGGGCATCTATTGTTTTAAGCTTATCTCAGGTCTCTTTGTGATCTTAGGTTTCTTGGGCCACTTGGTTCCAACTGTGTCTTTCAAAACCACCACAAATATGTTTTTCAACATGTCCCTAGTGTCAAGTGTTTTTCAACACTTATCAGATGTTTACCTGTAGTCCAGAACAATGTGATATTTCCACCGGAAGAGGTGATACTCAAAGATTGGCTCTATGACCTACACACACACACTTAAATCACTTGACTTGCTAAGACTCATTGGAATTTCTTTCTTTGTATGCTGTCTATGATGATTTCTTTGCTGAATATTCTCTCCCTAATAGTTTTTGATGATGCATAGCTAGAAGACTATGGCATGAGGACATGTTTTATTTCTTTCTCTACTTGTGGATATATTTTGTTGGTCTTAATCATCATTAGCATTTGTGCTGGTTCTACTTGACAATAGGACTTGCAAGGTATTATCCTTGATTGTGTTCACAAGTGCATACTTATAGTCATCTTGACTTTCCTTGTGTCTTGATGTGAGTATAATCTTTCCAAATTAAACTTAGGCAATCTCATTGCACTAGTCATCTTGACCTATATGTCTTTGGTGCCTAGGTGGGATTCCCACATACCCATCTAATATAGATCATATTCAGATTCACATAGTTATACTAGTGTGCATTGTATGATCTTACAATGCTACCAATAAAGCTCGATGATGAATATTAGAGTCTAAAAGCTTTGTGACCTTGCAAGTAAACCACTTTTAATAGTAGCTTGCATTCTTAGGTTCATGTTAGTTTAGTTTTGCATTTTGCATATGGAGAGAGCTCTCCTTTTCATCTTTCATGGACCTGTCGGTCAATTGCACTCATCTTTTCATTTCTCAATCATGTCTTTCACTCCTTATCTTTCACATCACATTCTATTCCTATCATTACAAGGGGTTAATCTTATCATCATATCTATATCTTGAAAGAGATCATTTTCAGAAACATGAATCTATATCATACACATGAGAATTAAACATACATTTATGAGAGAGAATATACATGAACATTTTATAATATACATTTTGAGCGAAATGAGAAGATAATATAAAAAATGATACATCCATCACAAGTGAGACAACTACATAGATACATCGCAAATCCAGTAATCTCATATATATAACAATGTCATGATACAAAATACAATATGAGATCCCCAAAATCTAGATCAAAGTCTCATGATATGTAAAACATCTAAACACCCTAAACCTAGGACTCGCTACCACCATCATGTGGACCTGGTGGTGGAGGAGGTGGTGCTACATTTAGTACCATATCTAATCTACCAGCTATCACTGAGTAGGGAAGAGCTCTCTGACCTACTGGTACTACCTATATATAGAGCCCATGATAGTATGCAACTCATACTGCCTCTCTCCACAACTCTATAGTAGCCACCTATATAGCCCTATCTTGTCACTCAAGCTTAGCTCTCAAATCCATCAGCTAGTGCTCTTTGACTGCTATGGTGATGTGTAACTACTACATCTCTATCTCTAGAGCCTAGATCTTGGCTCTCAGGTGCTCTCCTCATGTAGGCTGATCCTGCCTAGTGTGGCAAGATGGTCTCCCCCCATCATCATCCTCCTTAGCCAAACCCTATCCCTATGGCCATTTTTGGCCACTTGATTAAGAGATATGTCCATTATCTATCCCTCTCCCTCTCCCTCTCCCTCCTCCATCTCCTCCATCTCTGTCATCACCATCATCTCCCTAAGCTGCTAGGTATGCATTAGGTACTGTGAACCTAGGAAATGGAGCTCGCCGCCACTCTGCTCTATAGGCTACATCATCCCCTGCATTTGCCATGTTTGGGAGATAGTCCCATGGCTCTCTCTATATGGCTATTGTATCTTGTACTACCTTCTAGTAATCCAACATCGGCAACTAGCCCTGACCCTCCTCATCCCTAGCTCAGGCATAAATAGTAGTCTCTGTAGACACTCTCTACTGCTGCCTGAACTGCCTCCATACCTGAGTGATAACAAACCACTCCATGATATTTGGGTGTCAGCCTACCAATGGCTGGCTGCATAAAATATAGCTCAACTCATCCTCCGCATCACCCCATACCTCCACAGCCCTGTATGGCCTCTACTGGAATGAAGTCAGCTCATCCAATATCCTCCTATAATATATCACATCCTCGCTATGAGGCTGTGACAAGAATCTTACATATCTATAGATAATGGGATGTCTCCTCTCCCTCAGCTATACATGTGGACATACCATAGTGATGTGCTCCCATGCCCACACCTATGCTAGAATAGCACTACACACCCATGTCCTGCTCTCACGGTACATGATCTCATGGAGCTCATGGTACATATCAGCCAATATGGTCAGGCCCCATGCCATCCATCATGTATGTGCTACCAGATCTACTAACAATTTGCCCCGTCCTAGTGAAAAACCCTTCTAACTCCTGTCAGTGATAAGGGCCTGTGTAATAATGGAAGCAATAATACATGACACTGGGAAGTCCCTGCCAAAATCATCCATCAACCGATCCTAGATGATGTGTCTATCTATAATCATAACATCCTGGAACATGCCCTAGATGGCTTGCCATCCCTCAGTAGGATCTTGATTGTAGTATACCTATGCCAAAAAATAATCATGTCAGTTTCTATTATATGGAAACTTTACATCTATTACTATCTATACACATGATTATACTTACAGGATCACCATGGCTAGGCACTCAGAGAATCTGATAGATGTCCTCCAAAGTGATTGATGCCTCTTTAGTAGGAAGATGGAAGGTGTTGTGCTCGCTATGCCATCTCTCAGCTAGCATAGTCAATAACCCATGGTCAGCTTGAATATGCAGAAACTTCAGGAAGTAGCCAACGCCCATCGCCCTCAAGTCTACCCAACTTGGATCATCTAGATCTTGGACATACCATAGCCCAGTAACCTTCAGTGCTCTAATCAACAGTGCTGGAAAGAACTCCTGCAAACCATCAATCCAAAGCCAAATGTTAGTCATATCATGATGGATGTATAAAATCAGTACAATGCATCTTAAAAAGAAAACATTCTCTAGACCCATGTCATTTTTCTCAAAAACACTAAAACATGTCAACTTTTTCAATTGTGCAACACTATTTTTTGATAAAGTATCATACGATACTTCTTCCTATAGCAGTGTGATAGTATCTTGAAGTGCGATACTTTGCATAGCATCACATGACATTTCATCTGGTATCGTGCGATATTAGACTTAATGCCGGTGTGATATTATGTTGACCCACAAAGTATTGCACGACATTTTCCCTCAAAGGGTGCGATACTTGCAAAAGATTGCATGATCTTTCACCCAAGTTAAAAATTTGAAATTTCAAAAATATTAAAAACATGTGTCAAAATGCATTAAATGCTCATAATGACTAAAAAGGGCAAGTTTTTCTAAAAACATACTGGGGCACCATACTGTGGAGGCCAGTTGTGCAACCAGGCATGCTCAAATCAATGCCTATGAATCAGGACTGCTACTTGCTGGGCCATTTTCTCTCTCTAAGCTCTTAAGATTCTCAAATCACTAAAAGACAAATGATTTTGAAACTTACTTTTTTTACCCCTTTTATAGCATTTTGACTTTTTGACCTAATTTTCAAAACACCTCGAAATTGCACAAAAATTGCACCCCTAGCTAATTTCAATGTCCTGGATCCATTTTTGAGATCAAAATCAAAATCTGAGTTCATCTTGATAGTCAAATTTTCATTTCAAATTTTTCCCTTCTTCTGCGCAGTTGGCTGACCTTTTTGAGGCCTGATCCTTCGATCTTCACTGGGGCATTCTTTCCTTCTTCATTCCCATCTCTCTCACCCTTCTAGTCTTTCATTCACATTTCATTTCATCTCTCTAAGGTCTTCATTAGGGCATATCTTCTTGATGGTTATTCTATCATTCTTTATCTCTTTGATTATGATTTCTAGTGATTCAATCATATTGCTCCTGCTTCTACCTTCCCTCTACCTTATTTTGATTTTGATCCTAAGGGGGCAGGCACATCATATCCTATTGGCTATTCTCTAGAGCATATGCTTGAACTATTCCATTTTCTCTAATTGATCTATCTTTGCGCTTGACATGTTAGTTCTCATCTCGAGTCCTGATACTATCCATCTCTTTCCTAAGTGATTAGTACTGTCGCTACCAGGCTGACCATGTAGGATTTGCTATCTCTCTGCACTCCATACTTTAGAGTCAGATCTCTATTGCCTTCTTGGCTGATCTATTCTTTGACATAATGTGTTCCCAGATTGATCACACATTAGTCAAAGAGGGGAAAATGTAATCATCCAAAAATGGTCACCTAGACTATTAGCCCCTTGCTAGCATTATTTACTAAAATCATCAATTGCTTATTCTTGATCAAATCCTGGTTCTATCATTAATTCAATTATTTTCTATCTTTATTGAATTAAAAAGAGTTTCCTCCTCTTTTATTAAATAAAAAGCCCCCCACTTTTCCCCCTTATCCTAAGTTGCACAAATAAAGCATTATTCTTATTTTAATGAAAGAAGAAAAGAACTTTTTGTCTCATATGGACACAAAAGTCAACTCTTATTTTCTCATTGGAGGATACTTGTGCACATGGATTGTTCCTCTTTCAAGCTCCACCATTGATTAAATCTTTTGCCTCTTAATCTCCATGGTCCATTATTTCTCATTTCTTATAAAAGGAGAGCTCTCTTCTCATTTTGGCATCCATCTTCTGAATATTAATGTTATGCAAGAAGTTTTCTAGGTGACTTTGGAGCTTTGGAGATTTGAAGCATTCTTAGCTTTTGCATTCACACTCTATCTTAGTTCCATTCTTGCATTTTAGTTTCATTATCATGGCATACATAGTTTAGTTTCCTTTATGCTTTAGATTGATTCACATAGTCTAATTAGGAGGGTTTTTGTAATACTTGCATCTTTCCTTTCCATAGCTTAATTTTCATATTCATCTTAATATAGCTTGCATCTTCATTTCTAGCATTGCATTTCATTCACATTTTGATTCTTGAGGATATTGGCATTCTTTCCCTTGTCTCCTTTGAATCTCCCATTGCATGGTTTACTAGCAAGGTCATAGGCTTAAATAGCTCTAGCTGAGAGCACACTTAATTTCCTTGCACTCCATGCCTAGGGAGCTCTAGGTCATTTTTCAAGGTCTCCCATTAATGGATTCCTTTCGAAGCAAAGACTTAGAGAAGTGCACATTCTAGTGCGTATAGTAATCAGGGCTTAAAACTTGTAGAGAGAATTTATTGGAGGAATACTCTAGAGAGTCTGGGTTTGATCCATACTGATTATGCAGGATATTGGTGATCACTTTTTCTTCTTCCTAGAGCTAAAGGAAGGGATCTATTTTTAACATCATTAACTAAGATAATTAGTTTATAACCTTAGCTTCTTCTCCTATGTCAAGCCATATTGATGAGCCTAATTCCATTTGAGGTTGGGCTGGTGGATACAAGACTAGAGTCTTTGTATGCTAACCATCAAAGATGGTCATATCCCCTCAATGACATCCAATGTAAGCATCATTAGTTGCTAACCAAGGTCTGCCAAGTATAATTGGGTATCCCTCTAGTGTATATTTGTGTGATAGTATCATGAAATCAGCTGGGTAAGATAAGGATTTAAGGTCAACAACTATATCCTCCACCATTCTGTCAGGTTTCACAGTGGAACTATCTACAAGCTACAGGACAGTGGGTGTGGTTCAAAGGTTAGTTATACCAAGCTATTGCATTATATCCATGGTCATTACATTTATAGCGGCTCCAAGATCTATCAATGCATTTTTAATGGTTGTCCCATTAATAATGACTTTCACAGCAGGGCTTCTTGGGTTAGAATATTTTGGGATGTTAACTTTCCTAACATGATGTCAACTATCTTTCCCAATACATGTGATCAGGATTAAAGTGGGAAAATACTGAAATCTAATTTTTCCAAAATTTCATATGTTTTAGTAAATTGCAATTTTGACGGTCTTCAGTGCATTTTTGGGTAAATATGCTGCCCAGAAACATGATGGATCATTGATGTTTCTAAAATTTCATTCAATATTATTTGAATACCTTTCCAACACATCAAACAGTTTGTAATTTGAAGCTAGGATGAGAAAGTTATGCCTTCTCCAAGTGGACCTAAATTTTATATTTAGTTTTTTTGATAAATTTTGATAGTTTTAATAGTTTAATTGTAATAAACATTATGAGGACTCTTCATTTCAATTCCAATGGATTTGTGTGACCCTTGGGATCCATCCGACTTGTATAAACTCCAATTTTGAATAGAATGGAGACAGTTTTTGGTTTGCAATCTTGTTGTTCTCAATTTTCGTGTTGAATTCTACAATACTGTAGGTATCACACTAGGTATTGTAATCCGGTTTTCATAAATCAGATCAGTGGTATCAGAGTGGGAACGCTCCTTTATGCCAATTTACACAAGGTCTTCCTAGCAAAGATTAGGATTGGATATACAAGATTTGTCAAAATACCCACCTTTGAGACACACACGATCGAAGATGTCAGACGATGATGTTAAGAAGTTGGTCGAGGAAGCTTTAAATAAGCAATGAGAGGAGATGATGAGTCAATTTTCATGCCTCCTACAGAAGCAAAAACCCTCTAAATCTGAAACATCATTTTGTGGAAATACCCCTTTCAAAGTGAAGGTCAATTTTGACATCCCAGATTTTGAAGGAAAGGTTGATTCTGAAGCTGTTGATAACTGGTTATCAAAGTTGGATAGGTACTTTTCTATAAATAATTTCTCAGATGCTGAAAAGATAACATTTGCTCTCCTCAAAGCTGAAACCCATGTGAAATTAGCATGGGAAACCAGAGTAGCAAATAAAGAACAAGAATCAATTGATGAAGATGGTTTTATACTATCTCTTGATAAGAAGCCCACATGGGGAGAATTTGTGGAATACATAAAAGAAGCTTACCTCCCAGAGGATGTATATGAACAAAAATACATAGAATGGCAACTTCTTCGACAAAAGAGGGATCAGTCTGTGCAAGATTACACCAATACATTCCATTCACTTTCAGCAAAACTTGGTATTAATGATTCAGAGAAGCATCGAATTTTGAAATATCAGAGTGGACTTCACAGGTATATTCAAACAGAGATGGAATTTTTAAACATTGAGACATTGGCAACTGCCTATAAATATGCTACAAAAATTGGAGAAAAATTCAAGCAAAAAGGGAAGAGGGACTACTTTGCAAACAACAAGCCAAGGGTTGAAGGTGGCAATAAATTTGCAGGAAAATAGGTGACCAAGGAACTTCATTCAAATTCACCCAAGAACACATGGTGGTCTACTAAAAAGATAGACACAGGCATGTGGTGTGAGATGCATAAGTCCCCAACCCATAATACAAAGGATTGTCGAAGTATTAAAAATTTGATGATAGAAATACAAGGAGAGGAAGCTGAACTTGAATCGTCACCAATAGATAATTCTGAGAAAGAGGAGAATGATTCCATCATAGAAGCAAACCCATATGTCATAGTTGGAACTACTAAAGTATTGTCCCGTGAAGATGAAGAGAGACTTTTTCATTCACAAATGTGGGTTGATGGAAAGCCTCTACATTTTATTGTTGACAGTGGGAGTCAAAAGAATTTGATCTCTAGGGAGACAGTCAAAAGATTAAATCTGAAAGTCACAAGACACACACAACCATACTCTATGGGATGGGTAAATGAGGGACAAGATATTCAAATAAATGAACAATGTCATTTTCCATATTCAATCAAGCCTTTCAAGGATGAAGTGATATGTGATGTAGCACCATTGGATGTATGAGATGTCTTGCTGAGGTAGCCATACATGTATCAGAGGCATGGGGTGTATGAGTCCAGGCCACATAGAGTTACAATCAAGCTTGGTGGGAAGAGGTATCGAATACCAAAGGTATGTCCAACACAAACTACTTCTTTAATTAGTGCTAAACAATGTAAACACTTGATTGCTCAAACTAGAGCTTTTGTTGTACTCATGATTCACCCTAAACAAGCAAAGTTAGTTGTTCTTAATACACATGCTAAGGTAACAGAGAATCAACAAAATTAGATGGATAAAATTTTGAAAGAATATCATAGTGTGTTTACACCACCAGTGGGAGTACCAACACACTGTCAAGTCAAGCACTCTATTGATTTAATCCCAGGCACACCGCTACCAGATGAGCCAATATATAGGAGGTCAGTTTTGGAAAATGATGTCAATGAGGTAGATAAAGTAGAAAAATTCATTGATAACATTAGACACCTACAACAACAAGTTCATGAGATATTGGAGCAGAGTAATCAGAAGTATAAGGAAAGACATGATAAACATAGAACTCCTCATCAGTTTCATGTTGGTGACAAGGTATGGTTACATCTTCAGAAAGAGCACCTGCATGGACCAAATAGGAAGCTTCATCCTCTTCATTATGGACCATACACTATTGTGAAACAAGTTGGTGAGAATGCTTTTGAACTTAATTTGCCATCCTTTTTGGGACTGCATCCAGTTTTCAATGTGGAATTGTTGAGACCCTATTTTCCTCCTTTATTGGATATCTCCCAAGCTACTGAACACATTCAAGCTGTAGAGTTAAATCCCTCTACTACTACTCCAGTCCAGTGTGACCATGTTACTGAAGCCATTTTAAAGACTTTGAGAAATCAAAACATTCCTTTGTATTGGGTGGTTCGAGCTGGTTAGCATTCTCATCAAGGCAAGTGGTTTACTAAGGAACAAATTGAGGAACAATTTCCTCATCTGTTGTAGTAGATTAGTGCAATGGGGCCCATTTCCTCTTAAGGGGGGATGAATGATGAGGATTAAAGTGGGAAAATACTGAAATCTAATTTTTCCAAAATTTCATATGTTTTAGTAAATTGCAATTTTGAGGGTCTTCGGTGCATTTTTGGGAAAATATGTTGCCTGGAAACATGATGGAACATCAATGTTTCCAAAATTTCATTCAAGATTATTTGAATACCTTTCCAACGCATCAAACGGTTTGTAATTTAGAGCTAGGATGAGAAAGTTATGCCTTCTCCAAGTGGACCTAAATTTTATATTTAGTTTTTTGATAAATTTTGATAGTTTTAATAGTTTAATTGTAATAAACATTATGAGGACTCTTCATTTCAATTCCAAGGGATTTGTGTGACCCTTGGGATCCATCCGACTTGTATAAACTCTAATTTTGAATAGAATGGAGACAGTTTTTGGTTTGCAATCTTGTTGTTCTCAATTTTCGTGTTGAATTCTACAATACTGCAGGTATCACACCAGGTATTGTAATCTGGTTTTCATAAATCAGATCAACATGGATAGTTTAGGGATCCTTTTTCTTGTGGCTAGGTTTCTTGAAGTAGGCTTCTTTGATGGCTTTTCCATATGTAGGAACATCCTTAATTGCTTGAAATAAAGGTATTTAGACATTAATGTTCTTTAACTGATCAAAGATATTAAAAGCTACTTCTTCAATAGGCTTTGGATTGTTGTACTATGGTCTTTGTGGAAAAGGAGGTCCAGTGTGTGGGCTTTTATCAGGTATAGAATATGGTATTGGTAAAGGAGAAGTGTTTTTTAGCTTTGGTAGGCTCTTCCTAGGGTACTTCGATTATGATTGGATGCTCAGGAGCAGAGAGAGTAGTTCCAGACCTTAGGTGTATATCATCAAGTGTGATTGCATAGGTAGGATATTGCATGGGGTACTACATTTGGTCAGTAGCATACACACTTTGTTGAGGTGTGGAAGGCATGTTGTTTGGGTTTGGCTGTAGTTGCGCAGGGGTAAAAACATAAAGTTGTGTCATGTTTCAGGCTAACTTATCAGTACAACTAAATTTGAGTATTTCTAACTAAAATTATTTTTTGTCAAACATATGGTCTAGCTAGATTCATTCTAGCTAAGTTAGATAAGTACTTCAACTTTTCCAATTGGAAATATCTATTAAATACATTTTTTATATCGATTACTAAAGAAATTAAATTATTTCAGAAAAGCGATGTTTCAATAACTCCTACTCTTTTTAATGATTTTTTTTACAAATATAAAAATACTCTTTTTTAGAGCACAAAATCAAGATTATCATCATATAATTTTTATATTATTTTGATTAGGTCTAATATATTATAATTTCAAAATACTGCAAGTAGGTATTTTAACATTCGAGAAGAAGTTGCTTCAAAAATAGGAAAAATAGTAAAGCTTATCAAAAAATTGAAATTTTATATTTAACACTAGAGGAGAGAGTTCTCTTCAAGAATGTGTAATTTTTTTTCTGAATGGTGTAGATTTGATCGGGTAAATTTGGTGGGAGATGAAAACTAACGATTTTAGGTATGTTCAACTTTGAGTAGTTATAACGGAGAAAATATACATTGAAAACTAATTTTTCTTCTTTGTTACACTACCTATACATTTCATCTATAACATATTTTGAAATCAAAGGAAAAAAATATTATTTGCATATACTTTTTTGGTGGTAACAAGACCCTCATTTTTAAGCAAGTAAAAAATGGACCTCAAAAATTTAAAAACTATGTGAATTATTGTTCAAATAAAATTTAAAAAATTATAAGCATAAACTTTATCCACTTTTACACATTTCATTAGTTTACATCATCTCCAAATTCTAAACATAAATGTCATTGTTATGTCGTTAAAGTTAAAAATTTTGTGTGTTGTTGACCTTTTCCTTTATAAAAGTGTGACACAGATTTGTACTCTTACCCGCAGGAAGTTGTGTAGGCTATAGAGGCTAATTATTGGTTTCTAATGGTGGCAAGAGTGCTTGCTATTGTGGAGGCTAAAGAGGTGGAGGCAGATATCCTTGAGGCTGATCTAGCCATTGATGACCTCTTCACTATTGAGGGTTCTACTGGCAGTTACCCTATGGTGGCTGCCATGCCCCCTGGGGTTGTTGCCAATTCCCCTAAGGGTTTTGCCACTATGGATTAGGGTAATTTTTCTATTGATTCTAAAAGTTATTCCAGGGAGGATTTAGATAATTCATTGAAGATTTCTATTGATTGTTATCAAATGGATTACTGAATGTAAGTGGGTCCTAAGGCATACCTTGTCTTTGCACCCATGGTCGTCACTGAGCGATGAAGAAAAACTGCTCATCTGTTGGTTTAATTGGCTTGTATTCAGTTCACATCTGGGTAGTCTCCACATTAGCAACCAATTTACACTGACAATCTCTCTTCTTTTGTCTACAATGTGGACAAAATTTAGCTAGCATGGCCTCTGCTTCCTCATGCTTCTTCTTTGCCTGCAAGGTATCCATCTGTGTGGCCATGTTGTTGATGATATCTTGCTTAAAATCTAACAAGAGATGCATTATCTCTATTCTGGAAGTGCCTACACCATTTTTCTTTCCCATTGTGGACCTATATCCCCTTCCTCTCTTACTAGCGGCTTTGGAGTACTTGAGGCATATCTTCTTTATATCATCCCATGTAGATTGGGTTATATCACCTACTGCCATCAAGTCTAGTGCTTCAGTACATCCATCATGTATGCCTCTCAAAAAGGGAAGCTTCTGAGATTCTTCATTAAGTGCATGCTTTGTGTTCCTTTGTAGGCTAAACATGAAGTGTGACACATAGTCCTCGAGAGTCTCATCCTCTTTTTAAGTCATTTTAAAGATGTCTTCCCCTTGCATATCAATTCCTTGACAACACACCTTATATTTAAGCAAGAATGTTTCCTATATTTCTTCCCAATCATGGAAAAAATCCCTCCCCAAGCCCATAAACCAACACAAAGTAGACTCCTTAAGGGTCCCATGGAAGAGTTTGAGCTTGTGGGCATCAATGGTGTAGTCATAACTTCTACATAGGATATCAAACTCAAAGAGAAAGGTATCTAGATCTTCTATCACCAGACCATAGAATTTTGGAAGGATAGGGGAAGGTATATTTTTAAGGTTGTTAGTGTCTCCCTAGTCAATGATGGGAAATGGAAATGTGGTGGGATTCACCATCCTTGGAGGATTTCTAGGATGTGGAGGTGGTGGATGATAGATGACCAATTGTAAAGAGTTTTCCCATCTAACAAGATTCTCATGGAACCGAGCTCTTAGATGAGAGAAGACTTTAGCAAATGCATTAGTTCCAGGTTTCTCTTCAAAGGAAACAAGGTGTTCTTCTTCAGAGCATGAGGATGAAGATTTAGTCTTAGAAAGGTTAATGGTATCATCAACAAATGAGCTCTCCTCTTCAAATGGGTGATTGGATTGATTTGGCAAGTACCTTCCTCTAGCATCTCTTCTTCTATTATGCATGTAGGTAGTAGGGAGTGATGCAAATTCCAATGTTTCTCAAAAAGAAATCTATTCTACTTAAAGCTAGAAATAAAAGAAAATCCTAAGAATGACTTAGTGAGGACTCAGTTCGGCACCATCCCCAACAAAGATGCCAAAAATTATCACTTCTTATAAAAGCTTAGAAACTAGCTATAATTCCAAACTCAGGGATTGGAAATCAGATTGAGAAGTTTATCCTCTTCATAAAACCTCATTTAATATGTCAACCTAGGGATGTGTTACTTGAAATGGGTTAGAAAAGTATATGCACCAAGTATCACTCAACCATGCATTCTATCGTTGCTACAAGAAAGAAATGTTGGAAAGAAACTATCTTATGATTGTAGGAAATAAATGCTAGAATGATTCTTAAACTAAAGCTGTAGAAAAGTAAGTACTCGAATAGAAATTAAAGAAATTTAGATGCTAACAAAACATGAAGACTCTTGCAAACTATGCCATAATACTTCTTTTGTTCTACTACTTTGGTTGCAGGAAGCGTCAACTAGCCTGTGGCTTTGGCTACAAGAATAGTTCAACACTTGATAATGAAATATAAAAAATGTAGGAAATGATTCTAACTAGTAGGAATCTATCTAACTATGGATTTCACCAAGTGGGCCTTGTTGGATGAGTATTCCAATCACAATTATGAAAAGTTAAACCTCAACACATTATTTTCTCATTAATTAAATAATTGAGTACAAAGATTCATAAACTTGAAAACAACAGAGAACTATATTGCTAGTAAACTTGATAATGCCCTCTTTAGCTCACCTAGGAGTGAGGCTTTATTTGAAAGAAAAATTCTAACAACTTATCTAACTACACCATAGAAATAGGTAGATCTTTATTACAACCCTACTAACTGAAAAGAAGGAAAGCTATTAAAGCTGGAACATATAAGATCTAGAAAAGAGGAAAGAGTTTTTGTGACAACAAATCTAACTTCCCACTCTTGCCTATATTTTCTTAGGGAATTAATCACACCACCTTAGTCTTTGCTGGATGACTGCCACCTTGTTCTTCTAGAAACCCTCAACTAGTGTTGCGCTTAATACTTTCTCTACTGGAACTTGCTAGAAGACTAGGTTGAGTACTCAGTGAATGAATGCACTTTACCTGGTCAAAACAACATTTTCTATTTCAATGCACTACACTTTAAAGGTTAGGATAAGACATTCATGGTGATCAATTAAAAAAATACACATAACCATTCATATTCAAATGACTACTTTACTTATTAAGAACATAACTATAACTTCAAAACAAGTTACATAGTAATCTATCCAAGTATAACATATTTAATTACATTTAAACCATGATATAAGTCTGATGGCAGCATACCATATAATAATAGGAAAGAGCATAAAAGTCTTAAGGAAAATGTATCCTAATAGGGGAAAAGTTCTAGCAAATATCATCCTAGGGCATCTTAAAAATATGACATTAATATGCCTCATTAGGTCCTTGGAGAGAAAGGGGCACTTAATGCAAAGGAATTAGAAGTGTTCTCAATAGGATCTAAATTAATCCTTCAACCTTTCTTAGGTTTTTCTTCTTGAGTAAATCCTAATCACAAGCTCTTTCTTCTCCTAAAATAACCTTAAAGGTCATACCTGCATGCTTAGGGATACCAAAAACTCACTAATGAAGTGTTTCAACCACTCACTAGGTCTTTTCCCTAGACACTAATCACATCTAAGTTTTATTACAACTTCAACATAAATTTATTCCACTCGATCTTTCATCACATGGACTTGTTGACTGATTGCATACTTTGTACATGATCTATGTTGTTTTCATGTTGAGATTTATGCCGAGAATGTGAAGATCTTAGACATGAGTCAAATCCATTGTGTTGTCACCTTGGGGGAGATTTTAGAGGTGTGTTAATTTCATTATTTCCAAAGAAATTGGCATTGATTTTTTTATCCAAATGATTCACTTGTTCCTCCATGTAATCTTTTCTCCCTAACTCACTTTATCTTGACATCTCATTTTTCTCAAAAAGGTCACTCAATCACCTGTTATGTTCTTCCCTAGACATGGTGAGAGATAAAATATTTTTAGATCTTGATGAGGAAATAGGTGTCTCAAATGTACTATCAAAGGTACTTCCAAGATTACTAAAAGGATCAAACCAAACTTTAGTATTATCCTGATGCAAGGGAAGATGAGGAGAGGGGTCAAAGGCACACCCTAACCAAATCCACTTTGCATAGATCAAACGCAAAAGAAACAAACACACAAGTGAGAGAGAGAATGAAAATCAACTTCTTATTATTATAATCAAATAGATTCATACATTTTGGGCTGCAAGGCCTTCCTAGTTTAGGCTAGATATTACAATTCAAGTACATAAGTCCTCCAACATGTGAGGATTTGAAACTATCTTCAAACATCTATCTTCTACTCTCTACTAAAATTGATTCCCCTCAACTACAACCAAAGATTACAATATATACAAGAGGATATTGAACAAGTGGGCATTTAGATCCACCATCAATGAAAGGAATGACAAGATCTAGGTCTACACTCTTCCCAATGATAGATACCAACATTAAATCTGTGACCATAATTAATTCCACAAGTCAGCCTCAATAGGAAACTAAAACAAACACCTTGGTAAGAAAGGGTAACCAAGTGCTAGACAAGCATCAATGAGCACCAGGGAAATAACCGAGCGCTAGAGAGATAACCGACCAACTCTAGTTAACAAAGGAAACTGAGAAACTACTGAGGGAACTCAGTCAAGGAACTAAGAAACATAGGAAAATACAATTTTTTTTTTGGTAATACAAGATTGCAAAGGACCCAAGATGCTCCTGCATCAAATACTTGGGGTTATTTGAAATGATTCTTTGAATCATGCAGTAGGTAGAATCCAAGCTGAATCTAACTCAGATTGTGAAATCCATGAACTATCTTTAATTGGTATATTCTTCCAGTTTACCAGATATTCCATATATCATTTTCCTCTTGCACTTCTACCAACTCTTTGTTCCAAAATCTTCTCAACTTCTTCTATCTATTTCTTAGGATAATCATTTGGTACTCTCATTTCTTCATCTGATTCATGGTACTCATATAAATCAGCAATGTTGAATATAGGTGATATATCCATGTCATTAGGTAACTCAATCTCATACGCATTTCCACTGTCAATTTTTCTCAAAATCTTGCAAGGAACAAACTTCTTCATTTTTAGCTTCCCATATGTTCCAATAGGAAATCTTCCTTTCTTCAAATGAACCATTACTTCATCACCGACTACAAAATTATTGTGCCTTCTAGATCTATCAACTTTGTCTTTGTATTTCTAATTACTTTTCTCCAACTTATGTTTCACATCTTCATGCAATGTCTTCATGTACTTAGAAAACTTTACTCCTTCAGCACTTCTCTTTCCTTCATCATCAATATCACTCAAATATGATATACCTCTCCGTTGTATGCCATTTACAATCTCAAAAGGTGTTTTTCCAGTACTCCCATTCATTGAATTATTAAATGCAAACTCTTCTTGTGCCAATATAGAATCCCAATTACTTGGTGTGTCTCCAACTAAACATCTCAAAAGATTACCCAAGCTTCTATTCACAACTTATGTTTATCGTTTAGTCTGTACGTGAAATGTAGAACTATATTTCAACTCGGTGCCAAATTTTCTCCAAAGGGTCTTCCAAAAGTATCCAACAAATTTACTATCTTGGTCATAGATGATACTCCTCAGTAATCCATGTAATCTGATAATTTCCTTAAAGAAAAGATCTTCTATATGTACTGCATCTGATGTCTTTCTACAAGGTATAAAATGTGCCATTTTGAAAATCTATCCACAACAACAAATATCTAGTCATTACCTCTTACTGTCTTCATTAGGCCAAGAAAAAAATCCATACTGATATCAATCCAAAGCTTCTTAGGAACAAAAATTGGTGTATACAATCCAGTATTTTGACTTACTCCTTTTGCAACTTGACAAATTCCATAACTTCTCAAAAATTTCTGAAGATCCTTATGTTAGAAAGTAAAGTCCACCAAGATAACTGAGAGAGGGGGGGGGGGGGGGGGGGGGGGTTAATTAGTTATCTGATAATTATAACTTTTATCAATTTCAACAACATTTAACCATGTAAGCAATATAATTACCAACCATAGACAGATATTCATACACAATAACACAATGACACAAGATATGTTGACTAGGGAACCTCTTGATCAAAGAGTAAACCCCGGTGGGAATGATGCCCAAAAAAGATGCACTAATATGAATATTCCTTGTGAAAGGATGGAATCTATTAGGAGTCTTATGAAATACATTTAGTACATATGAATCCCTGTTAGGAGATTTTGAATCCCTGTTAATAGATTCCAACCCTATTAAGAGTTATGGAAGACAAAAGGACCCACCGCCCAAACAGCTTCAGGGTAAGATCATTGAACACACTATCCAACTAATATTTGTATTACTCAACCGAATAATATGTTACCTCTTCTTTGACTATGCCAAACCGCACTCACTGTTACACCAGATCTGAATTTCAGATCTTTATACCTCGCATGTCTTCCTTCACAAATTCACTTTCAAAATTAGCTCTTTTCTTCACTTCATGCATACATCAAAACATCCAACCATTAAAACCATATTACAACAAGGAAAAAAATTCCTTTCTTTATACCACACTCAAGTAATTACAAATGAGTCAGCATACAATTACAAAATAAAAGTTTCCACACGCTACATCAAAATTACACAAAACTGTCAGCTTCCAACTACAATAATTCTTCACTTGTGTGACCTCAAAGTTTGAACTATCATCCACATCACTATCAATGTGTCTTCAACTTCCATTTAACTGTGCAAAATTAGATTCCATCCTGATTAGGAGATATCATCTGATTTCCCCAAACTGCTACTCAAGAACACTACCTGAATACTGCTTCCACCAAAATGCTCATAACTTCCATGAATAAATGAATTAATGTCTGCACTCTTAACCATAAACATATTACACATCAAATATTATATCCTCAACATCATATAGCTCCAACTGCAATATCCCACATGTGCTAATCCAAACACTATCTGCTTCTCTACAACTCTCTGGTAAATCACTGTGTTGACATCAATGACAATCATAGTCATGAATGCAACAACAACTACTACAGAATGATTGCCAAACATTTAGCATTCATTCCTAACAATCTCCCCCATTGGAATTGATGGCAACATAGATGAAAAATCATCCAATGTTCCAAAAATCTAATACTGTAATACTGTTGATTCAAGAAAATATTTCAAGTCCTCTTCATCAATCAAATCTTGCTTTGTTTTCCTATTTAGATAGTACAAATAGTTTTTTTCATGTACACTTCTCCCCCATTGACATCAATGAGATAAATCTCATCATTATGTCAACAAAAAATCCAATGTCAAAAGATACTATTTAGAAAATACATTCACTAGAGTCCTCATGACTCAACTCAGATACACATACTCCCCCATAGAGTAAGTACCGACATCTAGTGCAGAAGAAAGATAAGGCTCATATACCACTGGATGGATGGAACCAACTGCATCATTTCTCAAAAGTAGGTTGTGGCATAACCCCAAGAATACCTCTTAAATAATCAAATGTATCCTTAGGCAAAGGGTTTGTAAATATGTCTGCTATCTTCTCCTTTGTACTTATGCACTCAAGTCTAACTTCTTTCTCAGCAACTTTCTCTCTTACAACATGATACTTAATCTCTATATGTTTTGTCTTAGAATGTAATATAGGGTTCTTAGACATACTAACCATGCTGGTGTTGTCACAATATATGACAATAGGTTCAATAAACTTTATTCCAATATCCTTAAGCATTTGCTTCATCCAAATTATCTGGTTACAATTGTTTGCTACTGCTACATATTTTGCTTTTGTTGTGCTCTGTGAGATACAATTCTACTTCTTGCTTAGCCAAGAAACCAATCTTCCTCCAAGGAAAAATGCTCCACCACTGGTGCTTTTCTTATCATCAACACTGCCTCCCCAATCAACATCTTTATATGCACATAGGGTAAAATCATCATATTTTTCATACCACAATCCATAGTCCATTGTGCCTCTTAAATATCTCAGTATCCTCTTTACTGCTACATAATGTGATTCTCTAGGTTCAACTTGAAATCTTGCTACAATTCCATCTGAATGTGCTATATAAGGTCTTGTATGAGTCAAGTACTACAATCCTCCAATCATAGATCTGTATTTCTTTTGTTCAACTGCAGGAGTCTCATTTGTGCTAGATAATTTATGTCCAGTTACCATAGGTTTTCCAACTGGTTTACAGTTCTCCATTCCAAATCTTTTCAACAATTCATTCAGGTACTTTGTCTGACTTACAAAGATACCATCATTGTTCTGTGTTATCTGTAATCCCAAAAAGTGTTTCATTTCACCAATCATACTCATTTCAAATTTAGTCTTAATTTCATCAGCAAATTTATCACTAGCTTCATCTTCTCCTCCAAAAATAATGTCATCAACAAAAATAACTATAACCAATAGACCATTTTCAATTTCTTTTGTGTACATATTGCTATTAGTTGTTCCTTTTGTAAATCCCAACTTTAACAAATACTTGTCCAATCTTGCATACCAAGTTCTAGGTGCTTGCTTTAGTCCATATAAGGCTTTCTTCAATTTACATACCATGTCTCCTTCTTGAGTTAAAGGAAAACCTTCAGGCTGCTCAATGTCGACTTCTTCTTTCAATTCTCCATTCAGAAATGCTGACTTCACATCCATCTGATATACTTTGAATTTCTTGTAAGATGCATAAGCCAAAAACATTCTTACTGCTTCAATTCTTGCATAAGGTGCAAAGGTTTCTTCATAGTCAATTCCTTCTTACTGTGAGTATCCCTTACATACCAATCTTTCTTTGTTTCTTACTACTTCTCCTTGTTCATTCATCTTGTTTTCGAATACCCATTTAGTTCCAATCACATTCTTTTCTTTAGGTCTAAGGACCAATTCCCATGTCTTGTTCTTTTCAATTTGTTTTAGTTCTTCTTTCATAGCATTAGTCCAACTTTCATCTTCACAAGCTTCATTAGTAGTTTTAGGTTCAATTTGAGAAATCAAACATAACTATTCTTGTACCTTATTCTGAGTTAGAAATCCTCTTTTGATGCTTCTAATAATTTTCCCAATGGGATAATTTTTTGATAAACTCTTGTTAGGTGTCGTTGTCTCAAATCTCACTTTAGGTGTAGGTTCTTCAATGACTTCACTATGGCTTTCATTCAACAAATCACTGTCAGTCTCAAAAAATAATTTAGTAGATCCAATGTTAGGTTTAGGATGAGCTTCTTCATCTGATTCATAATCAAGCATTCTTTCCTAAATTTTGAACTTTTCATCAAGTTTAACATTTGCGCTTTCAACAATAGTCTTAGTTCTTTTATTGTAACATTTATAGGCTTTTCTTTTCAAAGAATATCCAATAAATATACCTTCATCACTTCTAGTATTAAACTTTCCAATATCATCATCTCTCTTTATATAACATTTGTTTCCAAAAATTATAAAATACTTAATTGAGGGTGCATGTCCAAACCATAATTCATAGGGTGTCTTGTCTATGTCTTTTTGATTTGTAATCTGTTCATTGTATATGCTATTTTGATCACTGCTTCTCTCAAGAATATCTTCACCAAATTATTCTCAAATAACATAGCTCTTGCTATTTCATTCACTGATCTATTTCTTCTTTCTGCAATACCATTTTGTTTAGGTGTCCTAGGGGCTAAAAATTGTCTCTTAATGCCATTTTCTTCACAAAAGGTGTTAAACTCTCTAGAAGTAAATTCTCCACCTCTATCTGATCTCAAACATTTAATCTTCATTCCAGATTCATTCTCAACTTTATTCTTAACGATCTTAAACTTATCAAATACTTCAGACTTTTCTTTAAGAAAAGTAATCCACATCATTCTTGTAAAATCTTCAATAAGAATCATAAAATATCTTTCTCCATAGAATCCTCTAGTCCTAGTAGGACCACTCAAATCTGTATGAACAATCTCCAACTTTTCTACAGCTGTAAACTTCTTACTGGGAAAAGAACTTCTCTTTTATTTAGCCATCACACATTCTTTGCAAACCATGTTAGTAGGCTTCATATTTTTAGGCAAATCCCTTACTACAAGTGTAGTACTTACTTTTACAATGTTGTAAGAGTTTATATGATAAAACCTTCTATGCCATAACCAACTATCATCAATTTTAGTAATCAAACATGTCATCTCAGTAGGATTCAACTGAAATACATTACCTTTGGTTCTAGATCCAATTCCAATCAGATTTCCATCTTTATCCTTAATCACACAAGTTTTCTCAGTAAACTAAACTTGATATCCCTTATCAACTAACTATCCAACACTTAAAAGATTATGTTTCAATCCATCCACAAAATAAACATCATGAGTATTAGTCTTTCCATCAAGAGTAATAGATCCTATACCTTTAATCAAGCAAGGTGCATTGTTTCCAACACTAACAACTCCTCCATCATATTCATTAAAATTTATGAACTTTTTCATGTCTCCAGTCATATGATGTGAACAACCACTATCTATAATCCAGTCAAATTTCTTTTCAACTTGAGAAACTAAGGGTTTTTCTTCCATAACATCAGTTTCAAAATTTTCTTCTTTAATTGCTACAAATCCTATATCATCATTATTCTTAGTATGACTTTCACTCAGAGTTCTCTCTATACTTGTTTCAGGGTCTTCATCATTAGCATAATAACATTCCTTATATCTTCTAGGTTTGAAATTTTTTCTATACTTTTTAAATCTCTTAGGACACTTAGATGCAAAATGACCATATTCTTGACAAGTCCAACATTTAAAAATTTTCTTACCATTTGGTTCTCTCTTCACAAGCAAGGCAATACCTTCTTCAATCTTCTTCTCTTCATTTCTAGATCTACTGCTACGAGAATAATCTCCGCTCACACTAATGCTTCTTGACAAAGTAGGGTGAACACTAAGAGCACTGAATGTTATCTCCATTCTAGGTAAGTCTCCTGATAACCTCATTTTCATCTCTGCTGCTTCCAATCTTCCAAGAAGAGTCTCTCTTGTAAAGTTTGTAGTACAAGGTATAACTTGTTCAATCATCTATGTTTTTTGCTTAAATACAAGAGTCAATATCCTCAAAATTTTCCATATCACTTCATTCTCTATCTTTGTTCCTCCACAAGATTTTATACCTGTAACAATTTTTGACATTCTAACAATATAGCGTCTAACATATTCATCTTCCAACATTCTTATATCTTCAAATGCACATATCCAATTATGTAATCTAACTCTTTTTGCATGTTCATCACCTTCAAAAGTAGATCCTAAAGCTTTCCAAATTTCATAAGATTTTTTCAAACATTTTACCTGACTGTACTCATTCTCCAGAAGGGCTGTCGAAAGTGCTTCTCTTGCAAGTATGTTACACATGAATAGATCTCTCTCATTAGCAGTACATGTTTCAAGATTGTCCTCTTCAATGATAGTCTTATCATTCTTTGTAATCAACCAATAACCTAGTCCTAAACATAGTAGGTGTTTCTTAATCTTTTCTTTCCATCTGTCAAAATTTATTCCATCAAAACTTAGGGCTTTCTTTTCTGAAATTTTCCATGGATCTCCTTAAGTTGTTAAACTTCTTTTTCAAGGACCTCCCACTCTGATACCAATTGTTAGAAATTAAAGTCCACCAAGATAACTAAGAGGGGGGGGGTGGGGTGAATCAGTTATCTGATAATTATAAATTTTATCAATTTCAACAATATTTAACCATGTAAGAAAAATAATTACCAACCATAGAAAGATATTCATACACAATAACACAATGACAGAAGATATGTTGACTAGGGAACCTCTTGATCAAAGAGTAAACCCCGGTGGGAATGATGCCCACAAAAGATGCACTAATATGAATATTCCTTATGAAAGGATGGACTCTATTAGGAGTCTTATGAAATACATTCAATATATATGAATCCCTATTAGGAGATTTTGAACCCCTGTTAAAAGATTCCAACCCTGTTAAGAGTTATGGAAGATAGAAGAACCCACTATCCAAATAGCTTCAGGGTAAGATCACTGAACACACTATCCAACTAATATTTGTATTACTCAATTGAATAATATGTTACCTTTTCTTTGACTGTGTGAAACCACACTTACTGCTACACCATATCTCAATTTCAGATCTCTGTACCTCGCATGTCTGCCTTCACAAATTTGCTTTCACAATTAGCTAATTTCTTCACTTCATGTGTACATCAACACATCCAACCATTACAACCATATTAAAACAAGGAAAAACATTCCTTCCTTTATACCACACTCAAGTAATTACAAATGAGTTGGCATACAATTACAAAATAAAAGTTTCCACACGCTACATCAAAATTACACAAAATTGTCAGCTTCCAACTACAATAATTTTTCACTCATGCAACCTCAAAGTTTGTGTTGTCATCCACATCACTATCAATGTTTCTTCAATAGCCCTTTAACTGCACAAAACTAGATTCTATCCTGATTAGGAGATATCATTTGATTTTTAGAAACCGCTACTCAGGAACACTGCCTGAATACTGCTTCCACCAAAATGCTCATAACTTCCATGAATAAATGAATTACTATCTACACTCTTAACCATAAACATATAACATATCAAAGAGTATATCCTCAACATCATATATCTCCAACTGAAATATCTCACATGCGCTAATCCAAACACTGTTTGCTTTCTCTACAAGTCTCTGGTAAATCACTATGTTGACATCAATGAGAATCATAGTCATGAATGCAACAAAAACTACTAGAGAATGACTGCCAAACATTTAGCATTCATTCCTAACACCTTATACAACTACGGCCAAAATTATTTCTCTTTAAGATAATTTAATGACTTCTCAACATCAAAGTGTCCAACTAAACCACTACTATATTTCTCCTTTATCAAATTATTTCTCATTGATCCTCTCGGTATATAGAACTAAATACCTTTAAACAACATACCTCCTTGAATGAAATATTCTTCCCATTTAGTACTCGGTTGACTTGAAAGGTGCTCTACACTTTCTCCTTAGCTCGGAAAAATTAGGATCAAATTCATAAGAATCTCTCATGTCATCAAAACCAAGAACTTCAATTTTCATCTTGGTCATTAAAGATATTCTTCTACTTAATGCATAAGCAACTTAGTTACTGACTCCACTCTTATGCTTTATTACAAATTTATAACTTTGTAAATATTCAACACATTTCATGTTGGAGATTTGCCAACAAGCCAATCCTGACTATATGTTTATCATTGATGAAAACATATGGGAAGTAGCATGCATGGAAAAATTATGTAGTAAGATTTGAGTATATGTATCATGGACATGTTATCAGCATAATATCATGGACACAAAGGTTAATTATTAGTACAGATAGTTATATAGCAGCTTGTGTCAGGAGTGTTCATGACAGAGTTACATGAAGTGTTATATAAGTTATTGTCCACATAGTTATCATGGAGCCTTGCAAGTTTGGATATATGATGGAGACATGTTAGTGTTGTTACATTCATGGAAATAGAGTTTGATGTGCAATAGAAGTGAAGTTATACAGTCACTATTCACTAGTTGCAGTTTCTTGTGTTTATTCAGAAGAGCTGACAAAGATTATATTGGTATAGGAGTTGTGCCTATCATTTCAATATGCATTCTTGGATTAGTGACTAGAGAAGAATTAAGAATGTATTTTTAAGAGTGCATGATGTAATTCAGCTTGAGGAGAAAGTATCAGTTAATTTGGTAGAGCTGACTATGTGTAGCGTGTGTCTACACTTATTGATTTGTACAGGTCCCAGTTTGTGTTGCATTATTAGTAGAGCTGATAGAGAAGTTATTGGAGAGTGTTATTGTTTCTCTAATATGATTTCAAGGTGGTTCTAATAGGCCAACTTGATTATATCATTTAGAGGAAAGATACTTATAGCCAGTCATTTGTGATCACTAGAGGAATGGCATGGAGATGAAAGTTTAGAGTAGAGTAGAGAGTGTGAAGTATTGTGTCATCAAGAAGAGGTCTATGTGATAGAAAAGAAAGAGTGTACTATTCATTGGAACTGATCAAGATAGCAGGTCTACCTTGTAGTTCACCAAGATCCAGATATAGTGTGTATTAGTTATTCAGAAGGTTGCAGCCTTCACCACTTTGACCAGTGAGGTCTTGGATAGTGTGTCCTCACCCCTAATAGGGTCAATTATAAAAGACTCCTAATAGGGTCTGACCTTTAACTAGGTCATTGTAATTATTGCACTGTAAAGATCATCTCCTAGTAGGGTTGTAAGATATTCTAACAAGGATCATTATACACTAGTACAGTTTATTAGTGGGTGTTAATTTCCACTAGGGTTTTTACCTATTTGGGTTTCTCCATAACCAAAATATTGGTGTTGTGTTCAAGTGTGCTTTCATTATGTTTATGATTAAATTTTAAGTATACTTAATTGGATAAAGAATTGAAACTTGTAGATAACTAATTCACCCCCCCCCCCCCCCCCCTCTTAGTTATATCTTGGGACTATTCCTAACAATTGATATCAGAGATATGTGCCTCGGAGATAAATTTTAACAGCTTGAGGTTGATCAAATGACATTCTTTAGAAAAGATAGTCCTAAGTTTGATGGAGAGAACTATCCTGATTGGAAGAATAAAATGGTGACACATCTGCAGTGCATTGCTTTTGAAGTTTTTGAAGTGGCTATCAAAGAAGTTAAGATCCCCTCTCTAGAAGATTTTGAAAAGGAATATGCTACTGGAAAGCAAAAGGATTTTTTCCATTAGAATGCAATAGCCAAAGAAGTCCTTATCAACACCCTATCTGATAGTGAGCTTTTAGAGATAAAGAAAGTAAGCATAGCTTACAAGATATGGAAGCACCTAGAAGACATGTTTGAAGGAGATACACAAGAAAAGAATGCACGTAGAAAGACATGGAAGAAAAGATACAATGCATTAGAGATGCTACCTGAAGAAGACATCAGAGCTTACAACTAAAGGATTAATGAAGCAGTTGCTGGAATCAGGAACAATGGTGGAGAGATCTTAGAGGAAGACAGTATGGATAAGTTGATGACTACTCTTACAATGGAGTATGAAAACAAGATCAACATCCTTGATGAGACCATGAAGCTCACAAAAAATTTCAAGAGAGAAACCTTGATCAGAAAAATTTCAGCTTTTGAGATTTCAAGATTGAAGACAGAGCCTAAAAGTGAGACAGCCTTCAAAGCATTAGTCCATGGTAAGAAATTTGTGAATACTTCTGGTAATTTTGATGATGAAGATGAAGAAAAAGAGATAGATGATATTATTGCTATGATTGCTAAGAAATAAAGAAAAGGAAAAGGAAAGTATGAAGGTTAGTTACCATTCAAATGTTTCTCATGTAATAAGATTGGTAACTTTGCATCTAAGTGTCCTACAAGAGTTAAGAAATTCAGAACTAACTACAAGCCTGAGTATAAAAAGGAATGTTACTATGCTGGTGATGGAGTTTCTGATCATGATTTAGTTGAAGATGAAATTGGATTCATTGCTATTATGGAGAAGATGTATGATAAGATGAATTGTGAAGATGGGACAAAGGAACAAGAGCTAGCATTGATTTCATAAGTAGACATAAGGATAGATTGGATTATAGATAGCGGTTGTTCACATCACATGACAAGTGATAAAGATAGATTTTCTTATCTGGACAAATATAAAAGTGGCATGGTTATATTTGGAGATAACACTCCTAAACCTATCATTGGTAGATGAGCTATCACATTGGATGGAAAGAACAACACTGATGATGTTCTTTATGTAGATGGTTTGCAGCATAACCTTCTTAGTGTTAGATAGTTGCTTGAAAAAGGTTATAGGTTGGAGTTCAAAGAAAAAAAGTGAAACATTAACAACAAGGATCGTGTAATGATTGCTTCAGGTTCAAAGACTAAAGGTAATGTTTTTCAGCTTAATTTAGAAGCAAGTTTTTTTGTTGCTAAAGTAGATGATAGTTGGCTATGGCATAAAAGACTATGTCACATCAATTTTGATAACATAGTAAAGATAAGCAATGTAAAGGTAGTAAGAGATCTACCTAGCATAGAAAAGGCAATTGATACTATTTCTAGGGAATGTGTGATGGGAAAGCATGTGAGGAATTCATTCAAAAGAAAGCATAATTCAAGAAAGAATAAATTGAATCTGATTTATACAGACCTATGTGGACCAACTCAAACAAGATCATACTATGGTGAAAGGTATTTCATTTTGTTTGTTGATGATTATTCTAGAATGATGCAAGTTGCATTCTTGAAAGATAAGTTAGAAGAATTTGAGAAGTTCAAAATATTCAAAGCTAAGGTTGAGAATGAATCTGGACTAAAGATAAAGTGTCTAAGATCATGTAGAGGAGGAGAATTCACCTATGAAAAATTCTATCAGAAGAACATGGCATAAAAAGATAGTTGAGTGCACCTAGAACCCCTCAGTAGAATGGGATTGTAGAAAGAAGGAATAGGATCATCCTTGATACAGCGTGCACCATCATGATTGAAGGAAAAATTGCACACACCTATAGGAGACATGTGGTCAACACAATAGTCTATACCATCAATATAATACAATTGAGGCCTGGCATGGACAAGAAACCTTATGAGCTATGGTTTGGTAATGTTCCCATAGTAAAATACTTCAGAATCTTTGGAAGAAAGTGCTACATCAAGAGGGCTGAAGCAATAGGCAAGTTTGATGCAAGAAGTGATGAAGGTATTTTCCTTGGTTACTCTACTAAAAGCAAAGCTTATAGATGTTTCAATTTGAGATTGAAGAAGATCATTGAAAGTACTCATGTTAAGATTGATGAAAATTTTATGGTTCAAGAAAGATATCATGATTATGCACCTATGATTGAAAAAGAATCCAGTCCTTCCACTAGTGAAACAGTTGTTGAAGAAATGTTTGACAGTATTGATGTATTATTCAATGACCTTGAAACAAGTGAAGAAGAAACTCAGAAGGTAGATGAGACAGTATCACCTAAAGTTCCAAAGGTTACATCTAGATATCACTCTAAGGATGACATCATTGGATATCAGAGAAACAAAGTCATAACAAGATCAAAAGAAAAGAGTTTAGCAGGTAATGAAGTGGTATGTTTACTATCTTAGATTGAACCTTTAAGTGTTGAAGATGCATGTAATGTGTAGTGCCCCTTCATTTACCCTTTGCATGAACATCCTTATCATGTGGTGTTGATTGTCATTCTCAAAGGGTAAGGTCATGTTGTTTCCTTGTGAGGGAGAATTCTCCAGGAGGATTGTTTTGGAGCGTGTATCGATGTTTTGCGTGAACTAGGAGATGTAGGATATGGTCTTGAATCAAATTTTAGAGACCCTTAGAGTAGGGATGAGTCATTCATGTGGGTGCAAAGATTGTTACCCGCTTTATGGTCGATGGAGTCATGAGATGCTCTTTTCCTAGATTTTCTATTATGTTTATTAGGATTTTATCTTTGGAAGTCATGTTGGGTGTTTTAAGAGATTCTATCTTGGTATTATCTTTCTACATAATAAACTCAGTAATTAGAAATTTATGTTGTTTCATTATGATTTGTGTCCTGGTGGATAGAGGTTTGATTACCATTGTGATGTACTCTTTTCATGTTACTTATACACTCAAATCCTAGGATGCTCTATGTTTAAAATGAGCTTAATTGAATTCAACTGATCTTTGTGATAATACTATCAATTGCATCTTTTTATAGAAATTGTATTGGAATAATGTAGTTTAAATAATAAAAGGGTGAAGTATATATATATATATATATATATATATATATATATATATTCTAATGTAGTTAAATACTATTCCCTGTGTGTATGTAATCTCTAGAAGAAATGTAATAAGGAACGTGCGAGTGTACTGCTACTGAATGTTGAAGTGTTTCTATTTGGATATGAATGCTTACATAAAGGAACATTTGAATTTATTTTATGTTGAAACATGCATTAATAGAAAAGTAATTATTAGGTCCTAATGTTGAGTGGGAGATTTTGCCTAAGAATGCCTTGATGTTATAGTAATGCAAGAAGAGCGATTCATTTGAAATGTAGCTTGTAAATAATTTAGGACTTATTTTCATGCTGAATTATTAGGTCTTGACTTATGAAATTGATGAATTATTTAAGTTAGAATATTATGCCATTATTTCATGTTTGTACAAGAAGAGTTTATGTGAGATAATCATGGTTAATAAATTAGGTTAATTGATATATTTATGTCCTTGGGATAGATTGATTTGAAATTTAGAATGTATTTTTGGAAGTAGATGATTTTCTTGTGGTAAAGTGTGGAATGCAGTTGGACTATATGATGTACTAGAGTTTGATTATGTCATGATGATATAGGACTTCTACTTTCATGCTACTTATTAGGTCATGAGCATAATAATAGATAAATCCTTGATTTATATATGATAATTTGATGTTACATTCATGTTAGGAAAATTTATGAGAAATGATCATGACTATTATGTTAGGTGAATTAACATGTATCATTTTATTCTTGACTATATGTGTTTTAGAAATGCAATGTTGAAAATGATGTTTCATGAGCTACTGATATTTTATCAAGTGTGCAGGTAAGACCATGGAATTTTGGGTGAAATTAAAGATGGATATTTGTAAAATCATGTTAAGTCAAGGTTATCTCCAAGGGGAGAAATTAACCTCGTTGTAAAATGTAATATTTGTAAAGTGATGCATGAATATAATTTTTCATTATGTTTATTTTAGTCTACTTGGCATGCCATGTGTATTGTGTTGTAATGTGATTTTCTTGTGGTGTCAATTGACACATGTTATGTGAGTTGGCATGCCCAAGTGCTTTATGTGTGTGAGCGGTCTCTATTTTTAGGGGCCATGAGTGGGAATCTCTTTCATTTTCGGATTGAATCTTTAGGTGGTCTTTTGAGTGGATTTTAATGACCATTTATGATAGTGGAGGTTAAAAATAGGCTACCCCATAGTGGTGCCATGTGTTGGGGGTCAAATTTTGACCATTATGATGTATTTTGACTATTTTTGCCCTTCCAAAAGATGCTCTTTTGAAAACTGACGAAATTGGAAGAGGCATGTCAAGCCCACTCTTCATTTGAATTTTGAATTTGAATTTCCCTCTTTTGGTTTGAAAGGTTTAGGGTTTGTCTTCTTAAGGAGATGGAGGGAAAATTGGAGGCTAATTTCCCACTCTCCAATTTTGGAGACTTGTGAGAATTGTGAAAATTGCTTCTTGGAGGATTTTGAGTTGCATAGAAAAGGAGGAGACTAGTTGGAAAGCTCATCTCAACCCTCCTGCCATTAGCTTGGATCAAGGTTGGATCTTGAAATTCTCTTGTTCTTATTGCTATGTAATTTTCTTTACTTCTTTCTCTATGTTGTGTGAATGATAGTTATAAATGAAAAGTTCATGAATTCTTGTCTTTGCATGTATGTGTATCTTCCTTTATTTGTTGCATTGTTTTCTTGGGGGTGTGCAAGGCCAAACTCACCCTGGGGAGGGAAGAGATCCTTGATGGGTGAAGGGCATAAGTTGGGACTACTCTTCTAGTGTAGAGTCCTTCCTCTAGGAGGAAGGGGATAAGCATGGATGTATGGGCATCCATGTTACCATATTTTTGTATACTTATTGGGGGTCATAAGGGTGTTGTTACTGTGATCAGTATGAGAAGGGTGGATGGTTGTTTCTATGGCCTTGGAAAGGCATTTTGAGCATATTTTAGAGCCTTGTTGAAGGTTGGTTTTCTTTTGTACTTTGGCATTCTCCTAGTTGAGTAGCTTCCACCTTCACCCCTACTATGGGTATAAGGTGAATCATGTTGTGCTAAGCCTTGGGAAAGGGAATTTGGTGTTATGTGTTGTTTCTGGTTTTGCTTGTTTATGTGTAGGTTGCATGCATGTAAACTCCATATTCATCTTTGTTTCCCCTAGCTCAGGGGTGGCCATGAAATGGCCTAGGTTGGGAGGTGAACCTCCATGGTCTGCTTGTTTTTGTTTTGTAGATTTCGAAAGGGTTTATCTTGCTGAATTTAGTGGAGCTTGAAGGAAATATGAATACCTCTACTTCATGTTATTTGAGTTTGTTGGCCTTGTCCCCTTTGTGAAAGTTGTTTTATTAAGACTATGTTAGAAAGCCTAGCATTTAAAATGCTTGTAAAATAAAATATGTTTATTTATTTATCCTTCATTTATTGAACTAAGATGTTTTGAGGAAGATACTTGATCTATCCTTACATTGTAAGGACATGTTAGTATAGTGCTTTTAAAATAGATGAAATGAATGGGTATGAAAGAAAGCTTGTTGTTGATTTTGATACTTACAAGATATGAAAAAATATCTTTACTCTATGATTTCGTTACAAAGGACTTATATCTAAGCATTCTTTAAAAGAAAAAAGGATATGATCTCATTTTATGGAAGGTTTCCAGCAAAATAAAGGTCCATTATTATTGTTGATTTTTTTTCTTGAAAAGATTAGGTTCATTTCTCTTTAAATGGTTGCTTTAAAATGTATCTTGAGCTAGCTATGTTAACTCTATGATAATCTAGAAGAAAACAAATTAAAATGGGTATGTGCATAATAATGTATATTGATAAAGTTTTCTTATTTTACTATAATGTCTAATCTTTTACTATAATGTCTAAGCTTCATCTTAATCCCTTTATTTTATGAATGTATATTTTCAGTATATTATGAACACATAAAGATATATAAATGACTCGGTATATACTTTTGTATATTAATATATTGTAAATTAATTTGATGCAACAACTATAAGTTTATTGTACCTGTTTAAATTTTATTTTTAATAAAGCAAGTATGGTGTATGTAGAAAAACTTTACTCTTGTTTCCTCAGTACATATACATAGGTTTAATTCATACATATACATATGTAGAAAAACTTTACTCTTGTTTCCTTTTTGAGTCAGTTAAATTCATTAGTATATTTTGACTGTTATTTAATCTCATTTTGTTTCGTTAATATTTATATAGTTTTTTATTTTATTTTATGATGCTCTTTGTTATTAAGTAGTTTCCCTATTATTTGAGACTTGAGTTGACTTATGGCTAGGTGTTGTATAGGTATTTTATTTTCAATTATTCTTTTAGAGTGTTATTGGGTCCTATTATTTATTAAAGTATTATTCTTTTTTTTGTGCTAGTTAAACTTTTATTAATGCACTAAAGAAATTATGTGGAATATTTGAAATTATTCTTATCCTTTAGTGCTTAGATTAGGGACTTCCTTCTATTAATAAATTATCTTTTTAGACTCTTTTTACTCACTTAATAGTTATTTATTTGGTGTTGATGGACCTATATTAGTGTATCTTCATTTTGTTTACTTTTATATAAATTGTAGAGCCCATATTATTTCTAACCTATTGTTTTACCTCATGGACATTATTTCTTGAGGGGATTAATTAGTCCTTGTCCCTTGGGGAATTAGTTAATTGATAACCACCCCTAACAGATTATTATCAAATTAATGATTGTGACCTTATTGTAGTGTATTAAATACTTTGTGTCATGCTTAATTCTTTATTTAATTATTTTAGGCAAGGTTAAAAATCATTTAGTTAAATCCTTTAAATCAAGTAATGAAGGTCTTTATTCTTTGAAGTGATTTTGTCTAGGGTATCATTCCTCATGCCCTCGTTTGGTTGAACCCTAATTAGTGATCACTCAACCTCGTGCACTTGATAAGTTAGGGAATGTTGGCAAGCCAGCGCATGCCTTGAATCCCCTTGTCATGTGGGTACATCAGTTGATGTTTGATCTAAAATTTTGTATGTAACCTTGTAGTTAGTGTCTTAAAAAAAAATAAAAAATTGTTGTGTGTGTGTTTTGCCCTAATTTTGGGCATGACATAATGATTCTGATTAGCATGATGCTATGAAAGAAGAACTAGATCATATTATTAAGAATGATACTTGGGAACTAGTCCCAAGACCTAGTCATAAGAATGTAATTGGAACCAAGTGGATATTTAGAAACAAAATGATTGAAGGTGGTACATTAGTAAGGAATAAAGAAAGGTTCATATGCAAGGGATATGTCAAAGAGAAGGTATTGATTATTCAAACACATTTGCACTTGTGAGAAGATTAGAAGCCATTAAGTTATTTCTAGCTTATGCAACATTCAAAAACTTCAAAGTTTATCAGATGGATGTTAAGTTAGCATTCTTGACTGGAGAGTTAAAGGAAGAAGTATACATTGAGCAGCCAGAAGGATTCACCTTATTAGACAAACACGATATGGTATGCAGATTGAAGAAAGCCCTCTATGGACTTAAGCAAGCCCCTAGAGCTTGGTATGAGAGACTTGATGGATATCTAACAAAAATTGGATTCAAGAAAGGAGCAACAGATTGTAATCTATTTATAAGAGAGACTTCTGAAGGTTTACTACTTGTAGCTATATTTTTTGATGACATTATCTTTGGGATTAAACATGTAGCAGACAAAGAAATGTATTTTCATTAATCAGTCTAAGTATGTAAAAGAGATATTGAAGAAGTTCAAGATGGATGATTGCAAGCTAGTGGGTACACCTATGATAATAGGATGCAAGCTTACAAAAGAAGATGATTCTCCAGTAGTAGACATAACACTGTACAAGTCTATGATTGTTAAACTCATATATCTTCCTCAAACTAGACCTGATATTTCTAATGTAGTTGGCATAGCTGGAAGATTTGTAGCAGAGCCTAAACAAAGTCACCGCATTGCAGTAAGGAGAATATTTAGATATTTTTAGGGCACTATAAATTATGATCTATGGTATCCTAATTTAGAGAATGTTGAGCTTCATGTATATATAGATGCAGATTGGGTAGGATGCATGGATGATAGACATAGTACATCAAGAGGAGCAATATTTATTAGTGATAGAATAGTCACCCTAACAAGAAAGAAGAAGAATTGTATTTCTCACTCAATAGCAAAAGCAGAGGATGTTGTAGCAGCTTTGAATTTTTCTAAAATTGTTTGGATCAAACAGATGATAACAGATTTTGGAATTTATATTGATTATCCTATTGTTATTCATTGTGATAACACTAGCACTATCAACATGTCAAAGAATTTTGTGATGCATGCAAAGACAAAACACATAGAGATAAAATATCACTTCCTAAGAGAGAAAGTGGTAGAGAAAGAAGTCAAGTTGGACTATGTGAGTATAAAAGATCAGTTAGCAAACATATTCAAAAAGCCTTTACCAAAGGATACTTTTGAGTATCTCAAGGAGAAGCTGAGAGTAATTCCCTTCCTTGATTCTAGTTAGAAAGGGTGGAGAGAGCATTATTCCTCAATGACTAATGGATGGTTGACTACTCTACTTCAGGAGTAGTACCAGTGCTTAATTGATTGGTGCTCTTTTCCATTGATATCAAAGGGGGAGTAGTATTCATTCATGGAAGTAGTTTAGTTGAGGAAATGGAGAATATTAAATAATATTGCAGCAGATGGAGGATTCTATTAGAAAGTAAAGTCCACCAAGATAACTGAGAGGGGGGTGGTGAATCATTTATCAGATAATTATAAGCTTTATCAACTTCAATAGATTTTAACTATATACTCGATGTAACCAAAAACCATAGAAAGATATTCATACACAATAACACAATGACACAAGATATGTTGACTAGGGAACCTCTTGATCAAAGAGTAAACCCTGGTGGGAATGATGCCCACAAAAGATGCACTAATATGAATATTCCTTGTGAAAGGATGGAATTTGTTAGGAGTCTTATGAAATACATTCAGTACATATAAATTCCTATTAGGAGATTTTGAATCCCTGCGAAAATATTCTAACTCTGTTAGGAGTTATGGAAGACAGAAGGACCCACTGCCCAAACATCTTCAATGGTAAGATCACTAAACACACTGTCCAACTAATCTCTAGATTATTCAATAGAATAATATCAAAATATTTTTGATCTCAACAATATGTTAACTCTCCTCTGACTTTTCCAAACTACACTCACTGCTACACCAGATCTCAATTTCAGATCTTTGTACCTCGCATATCCTCTTTCCACAAATTCTCTTTCACAATATCATTCACTCTTGCATTACTAAAAATTTCATCATATTACAATAAGGGAAACATTCCTTCCTTTATACCACACTCAAGTAATTACAAATGAGTCAGCATACAAATTACAAAATAAAACTTTCCACATGTTACATCAAAATTACACAAAACTGTCAGCTTCCAATTAGAATAACTCTTCACTCGTGTGAGCTCAAAGTTTGATCTATCATCCACTTCACTATCAACATGTCTTCAACTACTCTCTCACTATGCATAACTAGATTCCATCCTGATTAGGAGATATCATTCGTTTACCACAAACCGCTACTCAGGAACATTGCCTGAATACTGCTTCCACTAAAATGCTCATAACTTCCATGAATAAATAAATTAATATTTGTGCTCTTAACCATGAACATATAACACATCATAGATTAAGTCCTCAATATCTCATAGCTTGATCTCTAATATCCCATGTGCGCTAATCCAAACACTTTTTGCTCCTCTACTAATCTTTAGTTGATCACTATGTTGACATCAATGACAATCATAGTCATGAATGAAACAAAAAATACTATAGAATGGCTACTAATACTCCAATAGGATATATTCAGGATTCATTCCTAACAATCTCCCCCATTGGCATTGATGGCAACATAGATGAAAAACATCCAATGTTCCATAAATCCAACACTGCAACACTGCTGCTTTGAAAAATGCTTTAATTCCTCGTCATCAATCAAATTTTGCTTTATTTTCCTATTCAGTTCTCCAACATATGGTACAAATGGTTTTTCATGTGCACTTCTCCCCCATTGACATAAATTAGAGAAATTTAATCATTATGTCAACAACTCCAATGTCGAAAGACATTGTTTAGAAAATACATTCACTAGAGTCCTCATCACTTAGCTCAGATATACATACCCCCTCATAGAGGTAGTATCAACATCCAATCTAGAAGAAAGGTAGGGCTCATATACCACTAGATGGATGCAACAATCTCCATCACTTCTCAAAAGTAGGCTGGGGCATAACCCCAAGCATACCTCTCAAATACTCAAATGTATCCTTAGGCAATTGTTTTGTAAATATGTCTACAATATGTTCCTTTGTGCTTATGTATTCAATTTTGACTTCTTTCTCAGCAACTTTCTCTCTTACTACATGATACTTTATCTCTATATGCTTTCTCTTAGAATGTAATACAGGGTTCTTAGACATACTAACTGTGGTGTTGTTGTCACAATGTATAACAATAGGCTCAACAAATTTTATTCCAATATCCTTCAGCATTTGCTTCATCCAAATTATCTGGTTACAATTGTTTGTTGCTGCTACATACTCTGCTTCTGCTATGCTTTGTGAAATACAATTTTGCTTCTTTCTTAGCCAATAAACCAATCTTCCTCCAAGGAAAAATGCTCCACCACTAGTGCTCTTTTTATCATCAACACTTCCTCGCCAATCAACATCTGTATATGCACATAGGGTAAAATCATCAGATTTTTCATACTACAATCCATACTCAATTGTGCCTCTTAAATATCTCAGTATCCTATTTACTGCTGCATAATGTGATTCTCTAGGTTCAACTTGAAATCTTGCTACAATTCCAATTGAATGTGTTGTATCAGGTCTTGTATGTGTCAAGTATTGCAATCCTCCAATCATAGATCTGTACTTCTTATGTTCCACTACATGATCTCATCTATGCTAGATAACTTATGCCTAGTTACCATAGGTGTTCCAACTGGTTTACAGTTCTCCATTCCAAATCTCTTCAACAAATCATTCAAGTACTTTTTCTGACTTACAAAGATACCATCATTGTTCTATGTTATTTGCAATCCTAAAAAATATTTCATTTCAACAATCATACTCATTTCAAATTCAGTCTTCATTTCATCTGCAAATTTATCACTGGCTTCATCTTCTCCTCCAAAAATGATATCATCAACAAAAATAACTACAACCAACAAACCATTTTTAATTTCTTTTGTGTATAGGTTTTATCAGTTGTTCCTTTTGTAAATCCTAATTTCAACAAATACTTGTCCAATCGTGCATACCAAGTTCTAGGTGCTTGCTTTAGTCCATATAGAGTTTTCTTCAGTTTACATACCATGTCTCCTTCTTTAGTTAAAGGAAAACCTTCAGGCTGCTCAATGTAGACTTCTTCTTCCAATTCTCCATTCAGAAATGCTAACTTCACATCCATCTGATAGACTTTGAACTTCTTAAAAGTTTCATAAGCCAAAAACATTCTTACTGCTTCAATTCTTGCTACTGGTACAAAATTTTCCTCATATTCAATTCCTTCATGCTGTGAGTATCCTTTACATACCAATATTTCTTTGTTCCTTACTACTTCTCCTTGTTCATTCATCTTGTTTCTAAATACCCATAACATTCTTATCTTTAGGTCTAGGAACCAATTCCCATGTCTTGTTATTTTAAATCTGATCTAGTTCTTCTTTCATAGCTTTAATCCAATGTAAATCTTCACAAGCTTCACTGGTAGATTTAGGTTCAATTTGAGAAATCAGACATAACTATTCTTGTACCTTATTTCAAGTCAGAACTCCTATGTCTATGCTTCTAATAATTTTCTCAGTAGGATGATTCCTCAATAAATTCTTGTTAGGTGTCACTATCTCAGATCTCACTTTAGGTGTCAGTTCTTCAATTACCTCATTGTGGCTTTCATTCAAAAAATCACTATCAGTTTCATAAAATAAGTTAGTAGTCTCAATGTTAGATCTAGGATGAGTTCCTTCATCTGATTCATAATCAAGCATTCTTTCTTGAATTTTGAACTTTTCATCAATTTTAATATTTGTGCTCTTAACAATAGTCTTAGTTCTCTTATTATAACATCTATAAGTTTTTCTCTTCAAAGAGTATCCAAGAAATATACCTTCATCACTTGTAAGATCAAACTTTCCAATGTCATCATCTCTCTTTATATAACATTTGCTTCCAAAAATTTTAAAATACTTAACTGAGGGTGCATGTCCAAACCATAGTTCATAGGGTGTCTTGTCTGTGTCTGCTCTAATTTGTACTATGTTCATTGTATACATTTTTGTGTTCACTTATTTTCTCCAGAATATCTTCTCTAAGTCATTCTCAAATAACATAGCTCTTTCTTTTTCAGTCACTAATTTGTTTCTTCTTTCTGCAATACCATTTTGTTCAGGTGTCCTAGGGGCTGCAAATTTTTTGTTTATACCATTCACTTCACAAAAGGTGTTAAATTCTCTAGAAGTAAATTCTCCACCTCTATCTGATCTCAAACATTTAATCTTCATTATAGATTCATTCTCCACTTTATTCTTAATGACCTTAAATTTATCAAATGCTTCAAATTTTTCTTTAAGAAATAAAATTCACATCATTCTTGTAAAATCATCAACGAGAATCATAAAATACCTTTCTCCATAGAATCCTCTAGTCCTTGTAGGACCGCTCAAGTTTGTATGAACAATCTCCAACTTTTCTGTTGATGTAAACTTCTTACTGGGAAATGAGCTTCTCTTTTGTTTAGACATCACACATTCCTTGCACATCATGTTAGTAGGCTTCATAATTCTAGGAAAATCTCTTATTGCAAGTGTAGTACTCACTTTCACAATGTTATCAAAATTTATATGAAAAAATCTTCTGTGCCATAACCAACTATCATCAATCTTAGTAATCAAGCATGTCATCTCAGTAGGATTCAACTGAAATACATGACCTCTGGTTCTAGATCCAGTACCAATCAAATTTCCATCTTTATCTTTTATCACACAAGTTTTCTTGGTAAACCAAACTTGATATCCCTTATCAACTAACCATCCAATGCTCAAAAGATTATGTTTCAAACCATCCACAAAGTAAACATCATCAGTATTAGTCTTTCCATCAAGATTAATAGATCCTATACCTTTAATCAAACAAGGTGCATTGTTTCCAACTCTAACAACTCCATCATAATTGTTAAACTTTATGAACTTTTTCATGTCTCCAGTGATATGATGTGAACAACCATTGTCTATAATCCAATCAGATTTATTTTCAACTTGAGAAACTAGTGCTTTTTCTTCCTTAACCTCTGTTTCAAGATTTTATTCTTTAATTGCTACAAGTCCTATATCATCATTATTCTCAGTTTCACTTTCACTTAAGGTTCTCTCTATACTAGCTTCAAGTTCTTCATCATTAGCATAATAACATTCCATAGATCTTCTATGCTTAAAATTGTTTTTGTACTTCTTAACTCTCTTAGGAAATTTAGATGAAAAATGACCATATTCTTGACATGTCCAACATTTAATTTTTTTTTTTTATCATCTGGTTCTCTCTTCAAAAGCAAGGCAATACCATCTTCAATCTTCATGTCTTCTTCATTTCTAGATTTGCTACTACCAGCATAATCTCTGCTCACACTGATGCTTCTTGACAAAGTAGGGCAAACACTAAGAGCACTGAATGTTGTCTCCATTCTAGGTAAGTATCCTAATAACCTCAGGTTCATTTCTGCTACTTCCAATCTTCCAAGAAGAGTCTCTCTTGTAAAGTTCATAGTACAAGGTATAACTTGTTCAATAATCTCCATTGTCTACTTAAATGTAGGAGTTAATGTCCTCATAATTTTCCATATCACTTCATTCTCTATCTTTATTCCTCCACAAGATTTTATACCTACAACAATCTCTGGCATTTTGCCAATATAGCTTCTAACAAATTCATCTTCCATCATTCTTATATCTTCAAAAGCACATATCCAATTATGTAATCTGACTTTCTTTGCATGTTCATCACCTTCAAAAGTAGACTGTAAAGGTAACCAAATTTCATGAGACATTTTTAAATATTTTACTTGACTATACTCATTCTCTAGAAGGGCTGACAAAAGTGCTTATCTGGTAAGTATGTTACACATGAATAGATCTCTTTCATCATTAGTACATGTTTCAATATCATCCTCATTAATGACAGTCTTCTCATTCTTAGTAATCAACCAATAACCTGGTCCTAAACACAATAGATGTTTCTTCATCTTTTCTTTCCAACTATCAAAATTCACTCCATCAAACTTAGGGCTTTCTTTCCTAAAATTTTCCATGGATCTCCTTAAGTTGTTAAACTTTTCTTTCAAGGACCTGCCTCTATGATACGAATTGTTAGAAAGTAAAGTCCACCAAGATAACTAAGAGGGGGGAGGGGTGAATCAATTATCAGATAATTTTAAAATTTATCAACTTCAATAGATTTTAACCATATAATCAATGTAACCAACAACCATAGGAAGATATTAATACACAATAACATAATGACACAAGATATGTTGACTAGGGAACCTCTTGATCAAAGAGTAAACCCAAGTGGGAATGATGCCCACAAAAGATGCACTAATATAAATATTCCTTGTGAAAGGATGGACTCTGTTAGGAGTCTTATGAAATACATTCAGTACATATGAATCCTTGTTAGGAGATTTTGAATCCCTGCTAAAAGATTCTAGCTTTGTTAGGAGTTATGGAAGACAAAAGGACCCACTGCCCAAACAACTTCAATGAAAAGATCACTGAACACACTGTCCAATTGATCTCTAGATTATTCAACAAAATAATATCAAAATATTACTGATATCAACAATATGTTACCTCTCTTCTGATTGTGCCAAACCGCACTCACTGCTACACTAAATCTCAATTTCAGATCTCTGTACCTCGCATATCCTCTTTTCACAAATTCTCTTTCACAATATCATTCACTCTTGCATTACTAAACATTTCATCATATTACAACAAGGAAAACATTCCTTCCTTTATACCACACTCAAATAATTACAAATGAGTCAGCATACAAATTACAAAATAATAGTTTCCACACGTTACTTCAAAATTACACAAAACTATTTGCTTCCAATTAGAATAACTCTTCACTCATGTGACCTCAAAGTTTGTGTTGTCATCCAAATCACTGTCAACATGTCTTCAACTACTCTCTAATTGTGCATAACTAGATTCCATCCTGGTTAGGAGATATCATCTGATTACCACAAACCGCTACTCAGGAACACTGCCTGAATACTGCTTCCACTGAAATGCTCATAACTTTCGTGAATAAATGAATTACTATATGCGCTCTTAACCATGAACATATAACATGTCATAGAGTAAGTCCTCAACATCACATAGGTTGATCTCTAATATTTCATGTGTGCTAATCCAAACACTATCTGGTCCTCTACTAATCTTCAGTAGATCAGTATGTTGAGATCAATGACAATCAGAGTCATGAATGCAACAACAACTGCTATAGAATGGTTGCTAATACTCCCATATGATATATTCAACATTCATTCCTAACATATTCATCCTTGGGGAAGTTTTGATGAGGAAATAGAGAATGTTATAAAAGAATTGTTCATTTGGATTAGTGGTTTTTTTCATTCCATATGTTGCCATCAATGCCAAAGGGGGAGATTGTTGGAGATTTGCCAGCAAACCAGTGCTGACTGTATGTTTGTCATTGATGACAACATATGGTAAGTAGCATGCATGGAAGACTTATGTAGTAAACTTTGAGTATATGTAGCATGGACATGTTATCAGCATGATATCATGGATGCAAAGGTTAATTGTTAGTATAGACAGTTATGTAGCAGCTTGTGTCAGCAGTGTTCCTGACAAAGTTACATGCAGTGTTATGTAAGTGATTATCCATAAAGTTATCATGGAGCCTCTAGCGCATTTGGATATATGATGGAGATGTTGGTTCCTGGATAGGATTTTACACTCCATGAGATACCAATATGCTTATGACTGATGTTAAGGAGTGGTTAATTCCAAATGTGGGAAATCTATAAGCAACTAGACCAACTATAGGGACAAGACTACCCTTTTCACTTCTGGCTCTGCAAAACCAAGGCGGGTGCACCTGATCCAATATATATAACTCTATTCCTTACTCAATACTAGATCTAACAATAGATGACAGTGAGAAAGTACTAAATAACAACCTATTATTCATTGACTCTCCATCACTAGGTAGAACAACTGTAAATGTAAATAAAAGTAAAATAACTAGTAATGATTTAATGTTTTCTTGCAGAATGTAAACAACCATGCAACACATGTAACAGTACAGGGGATACTAGCTTATGATTAGTGCCTCATCCATTGGGTATCACACCTAAAGCAAACATGAAATCCAAGAACAACTACTAAATTCATCTGAGAATCCAAGCCATAAACATAGTTAAACATCCCTTACACTACTTACAAATATCCTTCCTGATTGAGCCAAATGAATCTATGCTTCACTTAGAGATTTTTAACCTGATCCTAGATCAAGGTTGAGAGATAAAACATATACACCAATAACCTAATGCAATGAGTTGGAAAACTCAGAATTTATCAAGGACGACTAAAGGAGAGATCCAAGAATGAGAAACTATATTGAGTATGTGGACTCAAATCCTTATATTACAAATTGATTCAGTAATATCATAGACAATATGCAAAAGATGCAAAAGGTTTCTCCCTAGTATTGATACAACTAGCAAGAAATGTTACAATCTAGACTGAGGATACACACTTAGCTTTTCAGCTTCCTGTGTCAAGAATTTCCAGCCAGCCCCTTCTAAATGATCACAAAATTCCTTTTATATGAACAAGGATACAACAAGAAAATATCATTTAGGGCAATTTTAGGGGAACACAATCAACCCTAAGACTCCCAAAAATATCCTAGACAAATTTGATTTCAAAAACATTCCAGAAACATCTTTTACAAAATATCTGCATTTCTTACCCAAATCTGAACCCGGAAAACACAGTCCATTACTGCTCTCACCAACTTTGTTAAAAATGAAAATAAATGCCACTATTATGTTCCTCATCTTCTGGCATTTCCGAAAACATATTATACTGATATATTTTGACAAAAATCAAGCCTCTAGGAAGCATTTCCGTGAGTAGCCTGTTACCATTTAAAATTTTTGAATTTACTATATAGTTGAAACTATATTACTTATTTAATTTGTTTTCTGCAAACTTTGAAATTTGAGGGTGGGCCCACATGCCAGATGGCATGATCTGATTTGTCCGACGATCCAAATCACTACCTAGCTGGACCTATGTACATCTCCCTGCCACATGGTGCTCTCTGATTAGTCTATTAATCCACTCGGGCGCTCTGATATATCATCTCACCATGTCACTGGGCTGATAGGTGGTGTGTTGTCATTGAAGCACAAGTGTAAACTTCGGGCACCTTTATTTTAATGCATCAATGATGACCATTAGATCTTGGGCATGTATCCCGAGGAAGTCAAGCTGCATATCAATACTCATCAAAATTTTATTACCTTCGTGTGTGGGGCCCGCTCACCATGTCACTTGTCCCATTTTCCAGCCAAGAACTTCATTCAAAATATTCTCTGTAGTGCGTGCCAACTGAGCACGCACTACATGGGCCTACACAAAGCCTCCGGGCCTTCCTTTCTACTCACTTTACAAGTTATGCGAACATCCTTTATTTTAAACAATTGTCTTTATCAAACCACAGTGCATGTGGGATAAAGGAACTTAATGCACAACCCCCATGGCCTAGCCTGCAAGCTTCTTTTATTTACCATTCACCTCTTATTTTTTGTGTTTGTGCCCACCCATGCATTGATCTCTCAAACAATTGTACCTTTGCTACTATGTGCTGGCAATCCATACCAACCACACAAATTCTATGCAAACCCTCTATCTCATCTCAATACACAAGCCAATAAATATATATGCTTGCCCAATCATGCAACAGACAACTCCTTCACATTGCATTGGCTATGGTTTTACTTCGTGACTGGCTACTTTGCAACACTCCTTCAATACGCCTTTGGCTCCATCTTATATTAACGCTGGCTTCTTCTCTGTTAATTCATGTGCTGATATCTATGCTATAGAGGCATCCTCTAGTCAATGCGTAAGTCCCTTTGTACATCAATTTCCCTTATGCTAGCATCCATTTTTAAAATGTTGGTTGTGTTTCCTTATTCAAACACTGGTCCTCCCCTTTGGTCTGCACGCAACACTAGAATGTGTTGCTTGTATTTGGTGTATATATCCTCCACTTCTCATTTATTACGATGCCCCTTTCAACTGACATTTACGCAACTTTGTGCTTGGATGACACTCAAAAAAGTATGCAGCACTAAACCAAGTACGCACATAGCACAGCCAAAATGTTTTTATTTTAATACAAAACACACACTGCCAAGTTGATTCTACGCACCCTCTTAGAAATTCAGCTCTCTGATGAGTGTGCAACCCACAAGGGCCTACGCACACAACCTGGATTTCATGTGTGCATCTCATTTAAAATTTGTACAGCCAATTGAAATGTGCATTTCCATAATGGTGGTGCATGCAATACCTTGGAGAAACATATGCACCTTTAGGAGTATACAATCGCATTGCATTTGGTGTGTGCCTAGAGCACCATTCATGAATGGAGGCTTACGTGGCACAAAGGGAAAGCTACGTAAGGCATCAACTTTATGCAGCACCCAACCAACACTCACGCAACATTCCCCAAACTCCTTTCCCCTCAATTTTATGCAAGGCTTCCTCTTTTATCAAACATTTGCTATGTTTAAAACAAATTTTGGCATCTACATTTCTTATTTGCCTGTGCATGTTTCTTAAGACATGGCGTGCCTTCATTCCTCTTGCAGGCACTCACCTTATGTTCTGATTTGATATTCATTTCATCATCACTTAATTTCTTCTGAGTGTCTCTCTTTAGCACATTATCAAAAATGAAGAGACTAAGTCTGTAGTCAAGATACCCTCATATGCTTTATCATAGATTTTAACAAATGCTTCCTTTAGAGCCTTAATAAATTGTCCGTTGTGCTTAAAATACTTGAGGACATAATGCTGGTACGTATCATGCAATTCAATTAGCTTTCTTATGAATCCGCTTGGTTGGCATCCTTTTCATAATTTAGTTGATGTGCACTTTCAACATACTCTCCTACACTTATGTTGGCTTCTTTGCAATACTTTGGTAGCCAAAGAGACTATTAAAATGGTAGTGCTTCATTAATTTATGCACCAGCCTAGCAATAACGCACCCTTCGTTGTTTATACAACAATCAGAGCTTCCCCCTTCATCCAAATTTGTAGCCTCTTTAAAAGGTTCTCATAAAGATGTGTCGTTTCTTTCTTTGTCATGACAATGGCCAATCTTTTGTCATCAAACAGTGGACTTCTTTCCCTTGACACATACATTATTATTCCACAAGACCACACATCTGATGCTTCTGAAAAATAATCATTAAAATTCCTTGTCTATGATTCCATAACTTTGTATGTACGCCATTTGCATCCTGCTTGAAACTTACACGCCATCAGAGGTTGTTTTCAAAATAATGAGGCAGGCTAGACCCCAAGCGGGTCTGGCTAAAAAAATTTTTGATTTCATTCAACTGGACCCCAAATATACCTAGAATGATTGACGTCTGCAACTGGATCCAAACTGGATAACCGGATACTTAAAAACCTCAATTTTTAATATTTCGCTAGTCGACAAATTTAAATAAAATGCCTCCAATCATCTTTTAAAAACACCGATCAAAACAAATCACTGGAAGCTGAAAGTTGGCGAGCATGAACTTTGTAGTACAAACAACAACCTTGTCAGACGCCTTTGCCTAAAAATTAATGAGGTGAGAGATTTTAAAAATTGAAAATGCCTGTTCAAAATTGCCAGCTGGCAAAAACTGAAAATCACTATCAACTGCCTCGGAAGGAGCTGAATGAAAAATATCAAATGACGAGTTGGAGACAAGCCACTTGATTTGGTAGAAGAATGATCAACAAAGATCACAACAAAACAATCCTCAACTAGAGATGATCACCCGCTCAAAGGCTATGAATTTTCAAAAATAGCCACTTTGCAAAGTTTTCTATCTGTACTTTTCAACATTATAAACACATTTTTACTGATCCTTACAACCCGATGAAACGGGACCTTCATGGCATGAAACCTTGGGTAAATGATCACTCTCATACATAGAAAAAAAAGGCTATAACTAGTTTCAACACATGATCAATTGACTATCCAGAAATAATCCCCAAAGTTGTGCCCTCAGAACACCCTGAACCGGAAGATAGTGAAACTGTAGAAATCGGTCTTTGAATTGATCAAGCAAAGTGATCAATCAGATTCGTCATAGTCTGAAACTCATCAAGGTGAGTCACTTTCATGTCTACATTATGGATCAACCTTCAATTATGATTGACCTTGATCCGGGTGCAACTAGCAAGATCCCAAAGTGAGCCACTCGCAAAACTGAACCATGCACTGCTGAAGAAACTTAACAATCTGCAAACCGAATGGCTTTGGCAAACATGTCAAATGGGCACATGGGGGGTTAAAAATTGGTGAGATGACTCATTCCCATGCCTACAACATGATGCAACAACCAGCACACCTTGATCAATCACAGGGCATTTAATACACTTATCTGAACAGGGCCTCCGACTAAACTGTGCAACTGATCCTCATTATAAATGTTAGAAATTGCAAACGGAAATAGATTGGCAAACTGGGCAAACGGATTCATCATGGCCTCAAAACTGAAACACAAGGAGTATTTGACCACTAGAATACAGTACAAAAGGAATTTTGTCAATTGGGCCACAGGGTCAAAAGTTATAACTAGTCAAACAAGGCCATTAAGAAAACTGGGTAGATCACAGAAATAGGACATTTCTGGAAGACCAACTTTGGGGGATCCAAAAACTAATCAAACGGACTCGAAATGGCTTGAGCTTTGAAACATAAGCTCTTTGATATACATTTTAAACATTCCCAAAGTGGTGGGCTATGAAACCTAACAAGATACAAGATATTCAAAAGCAAACAAGGCCTGCTACAATAATTTGACACTTGGGCAGAAATGCAGATTTAAACGAACACCTCAAAATGACTACTCCTTAAACATCTCATATTTAAAATTTAGGAGCTGGAACCCACTACATATGTCAAATGAAAAGTGTTGAACCTGTTCCCCAAGCTGTATCACATGAAATTCACCAAGCCCATTTCTATATGCTCTTGAACTAGGTCCTTTTAAACTGCTCTTTGAATGGCACAAACTTTGACTTAGTAAAATTCTCTGAATATGGACTCAAAATTTTATAGATTTTTTAGGGTACCAACAGGATACATGTTAGTGTTGTTACATTCATGGACATAGAGTCTGATGTGTAGTAGAAGTGAAGTTATGTAGTCACTATTCACCAGTTGTAATTTCCCATGCTTATCCAAAAGAGCCGACAGAGATTATATTGGTACAAGAGTTGTGCCTATCATTTTGCTATGCATGCTTGGATTAGTGATTAGAGAAGAGTTAAGAATGTCTGGTTAAGAGTTGATGAAGGGTGCTCCCCTTAATACCACAAACACATAACAGAAATAGAAAAACAACAACAATATGCAAGAACAAAAAAATTGGCTTCTTATTATCTCCACAAATGTGGAATTACAAATTTCAGAATTACAATATGCAAAGCCACATGGGCATTCCCTTTACAATATTCTGTAGGACAAAGCCTCGAATCAATATCCAGATCTACTACCCAGAACTGTCCCGAACTGCCTAAGACTACACTACAACCTTCCTTATATAGGCAATTTTCCACCAATTGGGAAGGTTCCAAAATTTTATCCCTAAGGGCGTACCAAACTTAGAATTATTTATTTTTACAATTACATCAAAGTCAGCTCAAAATAAATTTTGATACCCAAACAAAATTTTTGAAGGAAAATCAGTTTCCGCCATTTCAGGTGACCCAACTTTCGAAGACCATAAGTCATCACCTGTTGACCCGATTGACTATTATAACCCCATTTCAGAAAGGGCGTGAGGAGCTCTACAATGGTTGAATTAAGAAAGCTTCATTCAACCCAAAATTTGACCTCATCTAGGGCTTCTAAAGCCTTCAAAACTAAGTTCAAAGTTTCTGTACCCTGCTGCCAATACCAAAAATCTGCAATATCTTCAAAACTAGACTTGATCTAGCAACGAAACTTTACTGGTAGGCTGATATGCCCGAGAACCTCGAGGGAAGAAATTAGAACATTCTGAGATCAGATGACCAACTTACTAAAAATAGCAGGTTTCCATAAATAGAAGCTCTACACAAGATATCCCTTATTGAAAAGAAACCAAAAATATTTTGGGTGATGCAAGATTGCTCTTACACCCAAGATGCTCTTGCATCAAGAGTGCATGGTGTAATTCATCTTGAGAAGAAAGTATTAGTTAATTTGGTAGAACCGACTGTGTGTAGTGTAATACCCCAAAATTGGCACCTTACAATGTTAATCAATTTTGGTGCATTTCTTCAATTTCTACCTCTTCAAAGTCCTATTGTACTAGGAAATTATGTCTCCTAATTGACTTTATTTGACTAGGTGTCAAATGCAAAAAACCCTAAAGTTGCATTAATCACACACTATATTTTATTTTTAAATATTTGACATTTATTGGATAAAAATCCCTATGATTAATTAATTTAATTCTAAAGTCCTAGTGCTTTTAAATTAAATTAATTCAACCCCCTTTAGCTAATACACATTAAAGGAAATAAATAAAATTTGGTTATTTGAATGGACATCTCTATTTGAATTTAATTATTCAAAATAAATCAAAAAGCCACCCATGTGGCAATATTCATTCATTTATTTAAATAATTCATCAATTTGTCTCACCTTCCTCCATGGAGATGAAGAGTCAGTCGTTTCTTTTCAAGAAACTCTTCATCCTTCTCTCGGGCTCTTCTATATTATGAACCTTCTTTTCTTCATTTTGGGGAAGCAATTTTAGAGTATCAAAACTATAGTCATTTTTTGTCTCAATTCTCTCATGCGTTCAAGCTTTTTATTGGATAATTAGAAGTAATTTCTCATTCTAGTATAATTGCATCCTCATTTTAATATAGTTGGCTTATTTTTTTAGTAGCTTAATTCTAAATTTCTTTCAAGTTTCTTAGATTAAATCTGCACTTTCAATTCTTAGATTACACTTGCATTCTCATATAGCTTAAATTCTCATTTTCAATCATTTTTAAGAATTTTAAATCCTTCTTCTTAACTTGGTCTATTGTTGTTGGCTCTCCAATATAAGAGTAATTCAAACACCCCAACTAATTAGGAGGCAACATGTCGATTCACTATGAATCCGTGAAGTGGGTAATTCATACTCATTTTCATAATTCACTTTGTGAGCAATGACTATGTTGTGTCTATGGCTGGATTAGAGGTCCACATTTAGCTATAAAAATTTTGGCACCCATCGTGGGGCAAAAAATTGATTTCTGGTCTCACTCTCACAAATTTTATGATAAGAAATTTGCACTCTACCATACATTCGTACTTCACTGTGTACAGATTTTCGAGCAAAACTTCTGAGCATACCACACAAAGTTTTTCTTTCATTAGAATTCTCTCACACGACAAAGCACTTTCTCGCCCAGGTGCCTACATTTTCTTGCATGATGCCTTGTACTTCCTCACGCGAGACTGGCCATCAGTTTTTAAGAATTTTTCTCAGTTTCTACAATTTACCATTACTGTTTCCTGACATCTTTCATTTTCTATTATTTTCATATCTTTGATTTTTCTGACAGCATAACAGTGGGCTGCAAGATGATTGTCAAAGACATAAAATTGCTAACGGTTTTATTGCAGGATGGTTGTCAAAGATCAATCTTAAAACGTTGTGCTTGTTTACTATTTTTCATTCACAGTATAACTAGGGCCTTGTTAAAATTTCTTAAGGATCTTGATAGTGAGCTAGGGTAATAAGCTCTTCATTACATGGAAGTGATGCCCATGGATGAACTCAATACCCAGATCTTGATAGCATGATAGATACTTGGGGAAGCAAGGAAAGGTAGTGAATCTTTGACATGTCTACTTATTAGGGGATTATGCTCTTCTCTCTTTGAGAGAACCAGAAACCCAAAAGCTTGTGGATTGGTTAAGGAGGAACTAGGTCGGTGATGAATATGTCTTGCATGTTTGGGTAAGGTGAAGAGGTAGAGAAGTATGCTCTTCTCTCTTTGAGAGAATCAAAAAATTTGACCCTTGAATCCAAGCCAAGTTGTGTCACCTTTAGAAGGCCTGCAGGAAGTTGTACCTCCAGGAATGACCCAAGTTGTTATCTCTATTAAGCCTTCTAAGGTTTTCATTAGTACCAAAGGTATATATAGATATCGGTCGGTCACTTACAATGAGCTAATCAGTAACATAAAGTAGAATAGACTAGTTAGTAAAGCCTATACACGGAGCAACAAACAGTTTACCGAGTACCAGTAGACACCGACACTGATAGAAAGTAAACACCGAGCATCATAGTATACACTGATCAGTTTACACAGTGTTTATTGAGGATCACAAGAAATAGCATAGTAATCAGGAATGACACATTCTTCTATGAAAATGGTTACAATGGTTTGTAAAATGTTTTACCAAGATTGTCGAACATTTAATGTAATGATATTCATTAAATACAATGTATATCTTTTGTAATAGATGATCTAGGTTATTATTACACACCGTAGATCTTAGGGTTATGATTATAGTGTGTAACCTAATTGTGTTAAAGCAGTAAAAATAGAACACTATATATTTATGTGTTCACATCATTTTTGAAGGGAGTTGATATATGAATCACAGAGCACTTGAAGCACTTTGTCTATCTTCAAGTCTATCAGTTTACAGAGAAAAACTGAGCATAGTAGAATTCAGTTTGAGCAGAATTAGCAAAGGCTACTAAGTAGATTCAGAGCAGAGATTCATCACAAGTAAGGTGATATTTTTATCAAAACTTATAGATCTGTAATAGACAATTGAGTGTCAAACAAGTAGATAAATACCTATTGCTTTCTAACAATTGTAATAGAGTTTTTGGATAAAATCTCTTAACATAGTAAACTTAACAGTCTTATGTAAATCTTTTAATCGAGTGCACACTTCATTAGTGTTGCTAAAATCCTATAACTAGGTAGATCTAGCTGATCTAAAATGTCACTCCTAACAAGGTGAGATCACTAGAAGTGATCAAAACTTGTAGCCCTAACAGGAAAACCATTTCTATCTGCAGTAGTGAAGAATTTGTGGGTGTCATCCCCACTGTTGTTTTTACCTTCTAATAAGGGTTTCTGCGTTACCAAAATACTTGTGTCATGTGATTGTATGATCGATTTCATGTTTTTTACTTACTAATGTTAAGTAGATAAATGATTCATGCAATTATATTGGTCGGTTATCACTATTTATAGTTTTAGATCTGAAAGGTATTATAAGTAAAATTTTGAAGGCACTGATTCACCCCTCCCCTCTCAGTACCTGTCTCTCCTAATTCCAACAATTGGTATGAGAGCAAGTTCTCATATTGAATAGTTTAACCACTGAAGGGTAAAGATCTAAGTCATGGAGAGATACAAGCTTGACAAGACTATTGAGAATCAGAAGATACAAATGAAAATGTATGTGGAATAGTATAATCAAGCCAAGGAAGGACTGAAGAAATTACTGAATGAAAGGAAGAATCTAGCAAGACTACAGAATGAGATTGATTATCATGAAGAACCTATTGATGACATATTCGAGCACACTAGATCTAGTTCTAGAACCATCTTCGATGGATCTAAAGCATACTCATTGATCTATCTGAAAAGAATCAGTATTTAACTGATCAAGTGAAAGCACTACAAATCAGTCAAGAATCTCAAATGGTAAGAATGATAGAAACAATGAACAAAGAAAATCAAGCCGAGCAAGAAAGAAATATAGCAATTAATGACCAAAGATAGATGAGTGAACAAATTCAAACTAAAGAAAGTGAGATACAAAGACTCACTGACTGACATTTTCAAGTAACTAATCAAGTGATGACTGTGAATCAAGAAGTAAACTGAGTGAATGCAGAATTGTCAAGAAAACTAGAAGATGTTGCAAGACTCAAAGAAGAAAATGAGAAGCTGAGAAATGAAGTGAAAATCAACAGCAACAAAATGAAATGAAGAAACTTGCTGAGGACAGTTCCAAGAAGATTGATGACTTTTTAACTAATCAAAGAAGATTTGGGAGAAAAGCCAATATAGGCTACACCAATGAAGGAGAAACATCACAACAAGCTGAACAAGTCAACATCAGTCAAAATTAGAAACCTAAACTGTTGACATGTTATTATTGTGCCAAATCGGGACATACATCTAATGTGTGTAGAAGAAAAGCACAAGGTAAACCTCCTATCACTCCTAAGTTTAATGGATATTGTTATTATTGTGGAAAGTTTGGACATCCTGCTTATGAGTGTAGAGCTAAGAAAAATGATATTGCTAACAATACTATTATGGAGAAAATATGCTATACTTGTAACAAGCCTAGACACACTGCACGAGACTGCAAGGAAAAAATGAAGAAAGTCTAGACACCTAAGGAGAAACCACAACACAGACCATATCAACTGAAGAAACAAGGTAACTCTAATGTTTTGGATTATAATACATGGACTAACTATGTTGTATGTGGTAGATATGGACACATTGCAGAAAACTATTATAGAAAGAGTTAGATTGGACAATCAGGAAATTGGACAAACTCTTGGATGGCTTGTATGCACTGCCATAAGGTTGGTCATTTAAGCAAGAACTGCCGAGATAGAGCACTAGATGAGAATGATATATTTTAAAATGGATATACTATTATTGATATCAGGAAGTTAAGGAACACTATGTGGAAGAAGGCATCTAATGAGAATGCTAAGTCAAGTAATGTTGTCGGTGAAACCTCACCCACTGGATTGGGTGACATCGGTACCTCCACTTAAAGTGAAATAGGTATGTATGGGACTGATATTTCAAAAGATCACATTTTACATACAGTTCCTTATGCATAATGTTTTTATACCAAATCAACATGAATAAAGATGCACTATGGTTTAGTTTTCATGAGCTAACAATGTTATATAGTCGGTAAAAGAGAGACTGAGAGTTGGTTACCCATCAGTAATCACTATCTAAGGTTAACCAAGCATACGCATCAACCAATGAAGAAAACCTATGTTAATCAAGTGGATGAAATTTTTAGTAGTCACCGAGCTGATAGCTGTGTCATACCAAAAGTTAGATGGAGCATTTATTACATAAAAGTTTGAGCGGGAACATCGAAAGTCTATAAATACATGGGAACAAAGTTCATTTCTACAATGTGATTTTGAAGAGCGGAGAATTCAAAGAGAAGAGTTCAAGCTAAAGGATTTTCTAAAGGATTCAAGGCTATGCTAGATCGAACCGACATCACTCTTCATGATATGGAGTAAGTTTATTTGTGATCAAACACTTCCTACTCTATTGCTTGCTGAAACCCTAGAATCAATTTATCGCATCAACATCTTCTGCAAGCAAAACTCAAAGTGTTGAAGAGGAAGTTAACCTAATCGTTAGGGAAAATTTTGTTGAACCAAAGTTTAAACCACATCCTAAGGTTGTAGCATAGATAGATTCAATGGGTGAATTTTTTAGCATACTAGAAAGGGTTTTACTGACAGAAGACGTAAGGTCTTATATTCACTACAAAATCGGAGAAGTTGGGGACTTTGAAACAATTGCAACATATCAACCACCTTGTGGCCCCAATGGAAAAAAGAAATTAGACTACCAGAAGATTGAGGAATCAGGTTTATCCTATTTTATGCACTTTCCACAATCATTCAAATTGAATTGGATTAGAATCATTCTAAGCAGAAATCATGATGACAAGTTCTGGCTGGATAAACCAATTGAGGTCACCAAGAAAGTAATCAATAGGGTTACTAGGCTCCCTACAACCGACAAAGCTAAGGCTTTCCAAATTTCTTCATGATCGAATGTTGAGAAGTACACTAGAGAACAATGGGATGGTTGGACATTAAAGATTTCAACTATCAAGGACCCAGTAGTAAAATTTGCAGCACGTGTGATCGTGTATAAGCTATTTCAATTGAGCAGACTCAACAGCGTACCCTACAATGCAGTAGACATGGCACACAAAATTATAGTGAAAGGTCACCAAGTTGATCTTTCCAAGGTACTATTACATCAACTCCAAGAGAATATGAAGACTATAAGGAAAAATAAATCTAACACATGTAAGTACGGATCTCTACTTGCATGCATATTCTTCTATTTACAAAAGTTTGTGCCTGGCACTGGTAAAGTAAACTGGATACTGGATGTATTGATAACAAAAAAGATTGGTGAAATGATGAAAAAGTTAGGAGATAAGTTGAATGTAGATTTTAATGTTTACTTCAATGAATTTCAATCTAAAATGCAAAAGAGAAGCAGAATTCCAAGGGAATTAGTTCAAAAATTTGAAGATGACATATGTTTTGTGGTCGACACCGATTACACCATGATAAAAGAAATGGAGCCTAGGATAAAATGGTTGGTGCCAATGGGATATGAGATGAATCATGATTTCACGCTAAAATCTATTAATGCACTACTTGCAGTACCGAAGGATCCCATAGCCACTAGGTTCAGAGTATATGAAGAAGCTAAATCTAGAATATCTACTAATATTGAGATCGGTAAAATTCACAGAAAGGTAAAGAAAATGAAGAAGGATCTCACTGCTAAATATGGAGATAATTTAGAAACATCTAAAGGGATACTGGTTGAATAGGCAATCGAAGGTCAGCTATAGTTAGCTGACAAACCATATGATAGTGAGGAGATTGAGTCAGACAAAGAAGTAGATCCTACACAGGTTCCTCCACCTAAAATTCCTACAAAGATGCAGTCACCAATACATGAAGGTATGAAGACATGTTCATCAACTGTAGCACCACCTACTGAGAAAGAAGAAGCAGTAAAAGTAACAAAAAGAAGATCAACTACACCAATGAAGAAATACATTAAGAGAAAGAACAAGACAATAGCTGAGCCACCGAAAAAAAAGAGGAAATACATAAAAAATAAGGAAGATTTAGAGGATACAGAGACAAAGGATGATATAAATCAATTCAAAGTGGTTAGTAGCAAGACCAAAACAATAGATGAAGTTATTGAGGACATAATTGAACATGGAGACCTCGCTAATCCTTTCCTAGACAAATTTGACAAAATGTCAAAAGAAGATCAAAATAAAATTGAAGAGGCTGTCACCCAAATGATGATAAAGTTTAAGAAAGTTCCAATGGAGTTTGCATGTGCCTTACCAAAGAAATTGGATGATATAATTATTGAGAAATGGGCAGTTGCATTAGACATCTAGAAGAGAAAGAGAGAATGCTCTCTAGTTCGGGCAGCCGCATACCTAAGCTTTGGGCAAGTCAGTGAATACTTGACCAAGTACCAAGAAAATTTTATGATCAAGAATAGAGCTTTAATGATCATGGATGAGAATGTAGCAGATATGGATGTCACTATAGATTCTATATGGACATCAATTCTGAAAGCAGAAGAAAAAGCTTAGAAATAAGCATTTTTGAACCTATCTAAGAAGAGACAAAATTATAAAGGTAAAGGCATTTACATTGATGAAAGACTAGCAAAAAAGTCAAAGAGTACCGGTATATCAGTTACTGAGGCAATTGATATAACCGAGGATAAGGAAGAAATAAAAGTTTCACAGGATGCACCGGATAAAGTTGAAATCCAACTCGAAAAGAAAATCGATGATGATGTACTCATTGTAGACATCACACATGGTGATCCTGATGACCAAGATGATGAAGATGTAAATATTGCACCAAACAAAGATGAAGCACAAGACACTGCCAATCTATTTACATCTCTATTGGGTGAACTTCCTGTACTTGCCAAAGCAGCTAAATTCTTTGCCAAGTACAACCCAATGGCTTAGATTTCAGAAAAACAAAGATACAACTAGAGATCAACACACAAAAAAACCTACAGAGACAAATGAGCCTACACATACAGATGAACCTTCCACCAAACCAAAGGAAACATATGCACCAAAGGACACACAAGAACCATAGGCAACCAAGGTGATTCCACCAAACACCACAACTAAGACTCCTACTACAACAACTAAGACCACCACTACCAAGGAGAAGAAGAAGGAAGAACAAGTGCAAACAGGGAAGGACACTCCGAAGACTGGAGATATATCCATTTCTATCATTGAGAAGAAATCACCCATAGCACAGAAGAAGAAAAAGAAAGGAAAAGGGTCGGTCACTCTAGATGAAGTGATTATTTTACTTGAGTGTGACCCGCAGACCCTAAGCCCTGAGGAATTGAGTAAATATGGGGAATTATGTTCAAGAAAGGCAACGCAAGAGAAGCTAAAGAAAGAGCACAAAAGTAAAGAAGTACTAAATGATGTGCGAGATATCCTCCAATAGGTAGTACCTGAGATACACATTGATGAGGATACACCTATTATAGATCAACTTGCTACACTTGCCGAGAAGATCAACACCCTAGACATAGATGTAGATAAAAGAATTGAAGAAAGGGAAGAATCCAAAATACAACACAAATTAGTTGAGAAAATCAGCCAAGAAGTGGCATTACTTAAGGTCAAATTATCTAAGGTAATAACTGAAACAAAATCCATCACCCAGACAATTTGTCAATACTTATTGAAGCTATGTACTCTAGACACCTTCACTATTGAAGTCAGTGAAAAGATCAAAGGTTTAGAAGTAGAAATACAGTTGAGTAACAATGTAGCTATCACCAAGCCACATGCTTTTCTAAAGCATATTCACTGAGTTTAGGAACTCCAGCAGTTGATAGCAGATTTGAAGAAATAAGAATCGCACCTAACAGATCAAGTTACTGAGTTGCCGATCGAACTCATTCCGTACTTGAAATTTTTTTAAGCCAACATTGTCAAATCCAAGCTATTAGTTGCAACACCAGAAATTTCAGTGTTAGAAAACATCTTTGACATGCATGCACAAGTCGGTCTCAAGCACATTTCTCTCACCAACTTGAAAGAAGAATGGGAAAACCTCTTGGAATCACTAAAGAAAACCCATCAGTCAATTTTTGATAAGCTATGAGTATACTACCTCAAATCTTGTATTTGGCATTACTATCAAAAAGCGGGAAAATATTATGTTATCAGACATTATTATGCCAAATATTATGTACATGGATGCTATGTATACTATATTATGGGGAGCATGCACTGAGGGGGAGTACTTCGTATGTAGAAATTTTTTATGTGTATATGTATATGGGGGAGATATAAGGAGATATAAGTCACATAGAAATTTTTGTCTTTATACATTTGAGTTTTGATACTAATGCCAAAGGGGGAGATTGTTATCTCTATTAAGCCTTCTAAAGTTGTCATTAGTACCAAAGGTATGTATAGATATCAATCGGTCATTTACAATGAGCTAATTGGTAACATAAAGCAGAACAAACTAGTCAATAAAGCCTATACACCGAGCAACATACAGTTTACCAAGTATCAATAGACACTAACATCTACAGATAGTAAACATCGAGCATCATAGTATACACCGATCAGTTTACACAGTATTTACCGAGGATCACAGGAAATGACATAGTAATCAGTAATGACACATTCTTCTATGCAAATGGTTACAACAGTTTGTAAAACATTTTACCAAGATCAAGGAACATTTAATGTAATGATATTCATTAAATACAATGTATATCTTTTTTAATAGATGATCTAGGTTATTATTGTACACCGTAGATCTTAGGATTATGATTATAGTGTGTAACCTAATTGTGTTAAAGTGGCAAAAATAGAACACTATATATTTATGTGTTCACATCATTTTTGAAGGGAGCTGATATATGAATCACAGAGCACTTGAAGAACTTTGTCTATCTTCAAGTCTATCAGTTTATAGAGAAAAACTGAGCATAGTAGAATTCAATTTGAGTAGAATTAGCAGAGGCTACCAAGCAAATTTAGAGGAGAGATTCATCACAAGTAAGGTGATATTTTTATCAGAACTTATAGATCTATAACAGACAATTGAGTGTCAAACAAGCAGATAAATAGCTATTTCTTTTTCACAATTGTAATAGAGTTTTTGGATAAAATCTCTTAACAGAGTAGACTTAACAATCTTATGTAAATATCTTAACCAAGTGCACACTTCATTAGTGTTGCTAAAATTCTATAACTAGGTAGATCTAGCTGATCTAACATGTCACTCCTAACAAGGTGAGATCACTAGAAGTGATCAAAACTTGTAGCCCTAACAGGAAAACCATTTCTATCTGCAGTAGTGAAGAATTTGTGGGTGTCATCCCCACTGTAGTTTTTACCTTCTAACAAGGGTTTCTGCATTACCAAAATACTTGTGTCATGTGATTATGTTATGGATTTCATGTTTTTTACTTACTAATGTTAAGTGGATAAATGATTCATGCAATTATATTGGTCGGTTATCACTGTTTACAGTTTTAGATCTGAAAGGTTTTATAAGTAAAATTTTGAAGGCACTGATTCACCCCTCCCCTCTCAGTACCTATCTCTCCTAATTCCAACACAAGTGAGTACACACCTATTGTCAGTGATTGCACCTCACTATAATAAAGAATTCTTTGTTGAGTCTAAAGACTCCAAAGCCATGTTAGGTTCTTTCTCTTGATTTTGACTATCATCTTGAGAAAGCTCTGTCTATTGTACTGAGTGGCGCTACTCCTAGCCCTGCTTGCGGGGGTGTATGACTTTTAGTTGTTGGTGTAGTTGTGAGGCCCTAGCCCTGTATTAGGGGAACTTAAGGTTAGTGTGAATGGAAGCCCACTAAAAAATTTCTTAGTTAGTTGCCTACCCGGATCACCTCTGAAAGGAGACATAATCTTTGCATAGGGAAGGGGAAGAATTTCTCACATAGATTCTCACCATAGGCATGCACCTAGATGTTTGAAGGTGGTATATGACACTAGCCCCTACTTCAAGGGTAACCTTTGAACATATACTATTGAGTCCTTGGAAACACCAAAACACAGGTGCCCTCTAGGGGGTGACATGGTTGTGTGAGGTGAACGCATGCATGCAAGCTTTGACGCATGGATTTATTCTTCTCTACCATTTTTTTTGTAGGGGTAACTAAGTGATTGTTTTGATTCTTAAATTGTCCATCATGATTAAACAAAAACTCTCATGATTTTGCTAAGTTGCTTTATCCTTGGTTGATATGTTTGCGACTACTTCTTGAGTCACTATTGCTGGATCTAAAACTTTATGCTTGTAAACGAATGCTTGAAACCTTCAAAACTAAGATTATTGATTCAAATTGTCTTAAAACTATCTAAAAACTAGAAATTCTTTCAAAGAATAGTTCAGGCTGTGTCTCAAAAATTGACTTTTTACCTCAAAAACTGTGTCAAACTGTCAAACTTTGGTTCTTTCCTATGTAAAATTTCATTTTCTAGAGCACTTCCTCGCATGAGACTTCATTCTCTCACGTGAAGTTTGACATTTTCTCATGCAGTCCAGCACTTTCTCACATGAACCTGTACCCTAGTTTTCAAAATAGCGAGTTATTTCCTATTGACTGGTCAACTTTTTGCCTCATCTATTTTGTGTCTGATGTCTATTTTCTTGTTTTCCTGTCATCCACTATCTGAAACTGAGTGTCTCAAGCTGTGAACCAAATGATTACTACATAAAATCATATTGTCTCTCTATTATTTTTCCTATCTCATTGTGCTTTTGTACCTTGCGATGTGATAGTCACATCTCAACTGTTCTAGCCATACTCTTGATGATTCGTGTCAGGTGCATTTCACATCTTGGCTATTCTAGCCCCTTTTCTATCCTAGAGATAGGGTTATAGAATAATCCCAAGTCCTCTCTCATTACATTTTCATCTATTCTTATTACGACTAGAAATGACAACACATTCCCCATCTGTGGAATAAGACAAGGTAGGGGTAAACTTCGTAATCAAGAAATAGGTTGTTCTAAATCTATTATCCAATCTGAGTGTTGTCAGGGATCCACAAGTTCCTCTTCATTAAGTACACTGAAAGATAGCCCACCTCAATCCTCATCTCTAGTGTTCTAGGCATGTAATAATTAGTTGTTTCAAGCACAACCCGACTCATTGTTTCAAGAGTAAGACAACTCATTGTTTCATAACTTTGGGAGTCCACTTCCTCGGACTAATCCTATTGGCATTATTGAACCTACCAACTTTGTTGAACCTATCAACCCTTTCAATCCTATTAAAGTGCCAAAGGTTACCTTAGCCACACCCTTTCAGCATTGTTCATATCATTTTACTGAGTCTACGCTCGCTGCCCAATCCTACATTAACAAGATGGAAGATCCATATGATTTCCAACTAGGAAAATACAACCAAACTCATGAGCAATCTCAAAACAACTAGCATCCTGATCATTCTCAAAATGATCAATGCTATGATCAATCCCAAAATGATCAGAATCAAGACCAATCTCAAAAAAAACTTCAAGGCGATCGATAACTATATCACTATCGCCCTCCTCCATATGACCAAAATCAATCCCAGAATGATCAATCCCAAAAAAAATCTCAAGACGACCGATAGCCATATCACTATCATCCTCCTCCACATGATCAAGACCAAGATGACTAGCAAGAAGATCAAGTCCCAAGCATTTATGAGATTCTTGGTAATGAAGATGAGGTAATAACCCAAAATCACATAGATGTGGTGAAAGCCAACAAGGGTCTTATCAAGATGATGGAGATCCTCCTTCTAGAGGAGAAGGAGAAATATTTTCTAGAACTGGCCAAACAAGGGGCCAAATTACCCCGAGACTACCAAGTTGAAATGCTTGTGCCCAAAGAAGAAGAGACTGAGACTGCAAAGTTGCAAAAGATGATTCGAGACATGCAAGACCAAATTATCCAACTTGCGAGGGATAAAGATAAACCTATACAACAATTCACAATGGAAGGCATTTGTCCTTTCCCATTTGATAAGAGTCTTCACATGCCACCTTTTCCCAAATGTGTAGAGCTACCTAAATATGACAAATACTTGGGTACTACCGATCCACAAGATCACTTGAGTGAGTTTGGTGCTCTATCTATGGAATTCATACATGATCAGACATATCTTATGCACCTCTTTCCTCATAGTTTGGGTGGGTCCACTATGGAGTGGTTTTCTTGGTTACTCGTTGGAATCAAATCTTTGATGAGATCACTAATCTATTTATCCAACATTACTCACACAATATTCAAAATCTAGTCAATATTCAAGATCTTTGTAACTTGAAACAACAACAAGGGGAATCTTTCCTAGCATTTCTCCAGAGATGGAGACAACTTCGTACAAAATATCCCTACAAACTACATGAGTCTAAAAAACTCGACATCTTTTTAGACATTCTTGTCCTATATTTTAGATATCAAGTACAATTACAATGTCCCCTAACTTTTGATAGTATGATTAAGCAAGTTGTGTGCATAGAGGTATTTATGATCAAGAAAGGAGAGTTGGCTTTACAAAAGGATAACAAACAAGGGTCTTCCTCCTTAAATAAAGATAAAGGGAAGTTTGTCAACAAGAATAGAGATGATGTAAATGATGGAGTGGTTGAAAATGTAAACCTAAAGCCTATGAAATCTATTTTCAATCTTTCCTCTAGTATACAGGTGGTCAAAGCTATGGAAAAGGCTGCAACGGAGACTCAACAGGTTTTGAGATTTGCTAAAAAAAAACCTTGGGCATCTCGACCGAAGCATGAGTTCACATCCTTAGGAGAACCACTTGATGTGGTTTATAAGACTCTCATGCAAAACTAGATACTCACTCCTTTGGAAAAGTGTCTCTATGATCTGCAACCACAACCTCATTAGTGGAACAACAATGCATATTGTGATTATCACCAAAATAAGGGTCATAAGACTTCTACTTGTCTCCAAATGCACCATAAAGTCCAAGATTTGATTGACAATGGTGACATTATTGTGGACGACCATAACAAAAATTCAGATCATCAAGCACTTAAAGATCCCATTCTGCCTCATGAGAAAGGTGAATCTTCCAAGACTAAGAACACCAATGCTAAGATCAATTACATGTACAGTACCAATGACAATGTCATCAACATCATTGAACTTGTTGAGGTTGAGTATTGTGATGTGATTACTATTAAGGGGAGCAAGGATTATCCTACGACTAAGACTCCATTTGTCTTGTGAGGCCCTAGGTCTCATTCTTCCAAACCTGAATCATCTCAAGATTGCATAAACATTGTTACTTTCTCTCATGCAAAAATCACCATTAAGGGTCCTGACCCTCCTACATCCGCTCTAAAGCAACCTGTGGATAAAAGTGTTGTTGGCCCTACCAACAAGAACTCAAAATTAGTCCCTACGTCTAGCATAGCTAATTATAGCATTTTAGACCAGCTGCAATGTACCAATGCTCAGATCACTATCTTTGAGTTGTTGAAGATCTCACTTGCTCATATGGAGATTCTAGATAAAGCCCTCACTAAGGAAAACATCCCAAAAGATTTGGATCTCAATTGGTTTCAATCCATGGTGAATCACCTGAACTCACCACATTATTATTTTTTCTTCGAAGAAGATGAGCACTTGTTGAGCCATCTACACAATGCTCCTTTGCATACATAAGTCATGATAGGTCCAAAGTGAATCCACTGCATCCTCATTGATAATGGTACTGGACTCAATATTTTCTTTGATAAGCTACTCACCCAGCTAGGCTATGATGAAGATTGCATAGATGTCCATAAGAAAATTACTATTAAGGCATATGATGAAGAAGAACACAAATCCAAAGGTCTGGTTGTGCTGTCGATCCAAGTTGGGCCTGTTGAAAGAGATGTCATTTGCCAAGTTCTAGATATTCCCTTGGCGTACAATATATTATTGGGTAGAGCATGGATCCATGAAATGTAGTTAGTTTCATATACATATCATCAATGCATAAGTTCTCATTCCATGGTGCAAAAGTGATAGTTCTTGCCAATACCAATTATTCTTGCAACACACTTGCACAATTTGCAGATAGCCTTGTCCCAACTAATAGAGAGTCCACTGAATTCTATGATGCCAAGCTCAAGGAAATGGAATAGACTTTGAAACTTAAGGATACAAGCATTGGAGGGTATCAAATTGAACCTATATTATCATTAGTGGCTCTACCTTTGTCTTCGCATTCCCACGGGAGACCCTCTGAGAAAAAAAAACCTTCTGGTTGTTCTCCCCAAGTAATCTATGATGGTGCATTTGTCAAGGCCACAACACCATTAGAGGATGAAGATGAGGAAAGAGCTATTATAACTTGTCTTTACAAAGGAAAAGAAACATCTAAACAGATCACTCCTGCTTGTGACATAGAACAAGAACCATATAGTGAAGCCTTCAAAATCATGAAGTGCTTCAGTTATAAAGGGAGTGGACCCATAGGGGTGAATGACAATGGTTTGCTTAAACAAATTGAAGCCACAGGTCATCGCACCAAGGATACCTTAGGTTTAGGCTTCAAGAAAATCCTATTTCATCTAGGGATTAACAAGTTTGTACCAGTACCAGAGCCAGAACCTGAGCTAGAATTCTAGCCAGAATTTGAGGACATTACCACAACTGTGAAATCAAAGAACAACTCTGATAAAGATACTTTTCCATATCCTATTCCTCCAGACCTTGTTACATTCTTTGAAGGACCAAATGATCCTATTATACCTATCCACCTGGTAGGGACTGATAGTGATTCTGATGACATCGCTTTAGTGCATCGACTCACATATGACCAATGGAGAGAAATACAAATGGCTGATCCCAATTTTTAGGATGAACGGTACATACCACCGCATTTCCAAGAGCTATTTGTGTTAGAAATTAAAGTCCACCAAGATAAATAAGAGGGAGGGGTGAATCATTTATCTGATAATTATAACTTTTATCCACTTCAACAACATTAAACCATGTAAGTAATATGATCACCAACCATAGAAAGATATTCATACACAATAACACAATGACACGAGATATGTTGACTAGGGAACCTCTTGATCAAAGAGTAAACCCCGATGGAAATGATGCCTAAAAAGATGCACTAATATGAATATTCCTTGTTAAAGGATGGACTCTATTAGGATCCATATGAAATACATTCAGTACATATGAATCCCTGTTAGGAGATTTTGAATCCCTGTTAAAAGATTCTAACCCTGCTGAGAGTTATGGAAGATAGAAGGACCCACTACCCAAAAAGATTCAATGGAAACATCACTGAACACACTATCCAAATGATCTTTAGATTATTCAATAGAATAATATAAAATATGCTACCTCCTTCCTTACTGTGCCAAACCGCACTCTCTGCTTCACCAGATCTCAATTTTAGATCTCTATACTTCGCATGTCTTCCTTCACAAATTCGCTTTCACAACTACATTAGCTCTTTTCTTCACTTCATGCATACATCAATCCATCCAACCATATTGCATCAAGGAAAAACATTCCTTCCTTTATACCACACTTAAGTAATTACAAATGAGTCTGCATACAATTACAAAATAAAAGTTTCCACACACTACATCAAAATTACACAAAACTGTCAGCTTCCAAATACAATAATTCTTCACTCATGTGACCTCAAAGTTTTCAATATCATCCATGTCACTAACAATGTGTCTTCAACTTCCCTTCAACTGTGAAAAACCAGATTCCATCCCAACTAGGAGATATCATCTGATTTCCACAAACCATTACTCAAGAACACTGCCTGAATACTGCTTCCACCAAAATGCTCATAACTTCCATGAATAAATGAATTATTGACTATGCTCTTAACCATAAACATATAACATATCAATAAGTATATCCTCAACATCACATAGCTCCAACTACAATATCCCACATGCGCTAATCCAAACTGTGCGAGTCTCTGGTAAATCATTGTGTTGACATCAATGACAATCATAGTCATAAATGCAACAAGAACTACTACATAATGACTGAAAAATTTTTAGAATTCATTCCTAATGATCTCCCCCATTGGCATTGATGGCAACATATATGAAAAGCATTGAATTTTCCAAAAATCCAATACTACAATACTGCTGCTCCAAGAAAATATTTCAAATCCTCTTCATCAATCAAATCTTACTTCATTAACCTGTTCAGATAGTACAAATGGTTTTTCATGTACACTTCTCCCGCATTGAAATCAATGATAGAAACCTCATCATTATGTCAACAATAACTTGAATGTTAAAAGACACTATTTAGAAAATACATTTACAAGAGTCCTCATGACTCAACTCAGATACACATACTCCCCCATAGAGGAAGTACCAACATCCAGTCCAAAAGAAAAATAAGGCTTATATACCACTGGACATAAGTAATCAACTGCATCACTACTCAAAAGTAGGTTGGGGCATAACCCCAAGCATACCTCTCAGATACTCAAATGTATCCTTAGGCAAAGGCTTTGTAAATATTTCTTCTATCTGCTTCTTTGTACTTATGTACTCAAGTTTAACTTCTTTCTTAGCAACTTTTTCTCTTACAACATGATACTTAATCTCTATATGTTTTGTCTTAGAATGTAATACATGGTTCTTAGACATACTAATTGTATTGGTATTGTCACAATGTATGACAAAAGGTTCAACAAACTTTATTCCAATATCCTTTAGCATTTTCTTCATCCAAATTATCTAGTTGCAATTATTTGCTGCTGCTACATTTTCTACTTCTACTATGCTTTGTGAGATACAATTCCACTTCTTTCTTAGCCAAGAAACCAATCTTCCTCCAAGGAAAACTGCTCCATCACTAGTCCTCTTCTTATCATCAACACTGCCTCCCCAATTAGCATCTATATATGCACTCTTGGGAATGAATGTTGAAGCCTTTGGCAGTCATTCTGTAGTAGTGGTTGTTGCATTCATGACTATGATTGTCATTGATGTCAACACAGTGATATTCTAGAGTTTAGCAGAATAATAGGCACAGTTTTGTTTTGCACACATGTTATATTGTAGATTGAGTTATGCATAGTTGATGGTATGTTCTTTGTTGTGTTATTAGCCTATGGTTAAGAGAACAAAAAGAAATTCATTTATTCATGAAAGTTATAAGCATTTTGGTAGAAGCAGTATTCTTGCAATATTCCTGTGTAGTGGTTTTTGGTAATTGGAGGATATCTCCTAATGGGGATGGAATCTGATTCTGCATAGTTAAAGGGAAGTTTGAGACTCATTTTTGGTGATGTGGTTCACAATGCAAACTTTGAGGTCACATGATCAAAAAGTTATTGTATCTAGAAGTCGACAGTTTTATGTAATTTTGATGTAGCGTGTTGAAATTATTATTTTGTATTTACATGCCAACTCATTTGTAATTATTTGAGTGTCGTATAAAGGAAGGAATGTTTTCCTTGTTATGTGTGGATTGTAATAGTTGTGATATAAAGTTGTGAAAGTTGTGAGATGTGAATGTATGCATGAAGTGAAGAAAAGAGCTAATTCAGTGATGAAGGAAGACTTGTGAAGTATAGAGATCTAGATTTGTGATCTTGTGTAGCAGAGAGTGTGGTTTTGGCATAGTGTGAAGGAGGTAACATATTTCATATTATTCTATTAACTAATCCTAAGATCTGTTGGATAGTGAGTTCAAAGATCTTGCCTTGAAGCTATTTGGGCAGTGGGTCCTTCTGTCTTCCATAACTCCTAACAGGGTTAGAATCTTTTAATAGGGATTCAAAATCTCATAACATAAATTCATATGTACTGAATGTATTTCATAAGACTCCTAACAGGGTCCATCCTCTAACAAGGAACTTTCATATTAGTGCATCATTTTGTGGGCATCATTCCCACCAGGGTTTACTCTTTGATCAAGAGGTTCCCTAGTTAACATATCTTGTGTTATTGTGTCATTGTGTATGATTATCTTTTTATGGTTGGTTACTACATTAATTATATGGTTTAAAGTTGTTGAAGTTGATATTGAAGTTAATGTTGATAAATAGTTTAATTATCAAATAACTAATTCACCCCCCCCCCCCCCCTCTCAGTTATCTTGGTGGTCTTTACTTTCTAACAATTGGTATCAGAGTGGCAGGTCCTTGAAAGAGAAGTTTAACAACTTAAGGAGATCTATGGTGAATTTTAGGAAAGAAAGCCCTAGGTTTGATGGAGTAAATTTTGATAGCTGGAAAGAAAAGATGAAGACACATCTCTTGTGTTTAGGACTAGGTTATTGGTTGATTACAAAGAATGAAAGGACTATAATTGAAGAAGATAATCTTGAAAAAAGTTCTAAATATGAGGTAGATCTATTTATGTGTAGCATACTTGCAAGAGAAGCACTTTTATCAGCACTTCTAGAGAATGAATATAGTTAGGTAAAAGGTTTAACTAAATCTCATGATATTTGGAAAGCTTTACATTCTACTTTTGAAGGTGATGAACATGCAAAGAAAGCTAGGTTACATAATTGGATTTGTGCATTTGAAGACATAAGAATGATGGAAGATGAATCTGTTAGAAGCTATATTAGTAGGATGTCAGAAATTGTTGCAGGAATAAAGTCTTGTGGAGGTGAAAAGATAGAGAATGAAGTAAGATGGAAGATTTTGAGAACATTGACACTGGTATTTAGGTAGACTACATAAATGATTGAACAAGTGATACCTTGTACACCAAACTTTTCAAGAGAGACTCTTCTTGGAAGATTGGAAGCAGCAAAGATGAATTTGAGATTATTAGGAGAACTACCTAGAGTGGAGACAACATTCAGTGCTCTTAGCATCAGACCTACTTTGTCTAGAAGTACAAGTGTGAATGGAGATTATGCTAGTAGTAGAAAATCCAAATCTGATGAAGATAAGAAGATTTAAGAAGGTATTGCCTTGCTTGTGAAAAGAGAACTAGATGGTAAGAAAATCTTTAAATGTTGGACATGTCAAGAATATGGTCATTTTGCATCTACGTGTCCTAAGAGAGTTAAGAAGTATAGAAATAATTTTAAGCCTAGAAGATCTAAAGAATGTTATTATGCAAATGATGAAGAAATTGAAGTAGGAATTGAAAGACATTTGAGTGACAGTGATAATGATAACTTTGATAATATAGGATTTGTAGCAATTAAGGAAGAAAATTTTGAATCTGATATTAAAGAAGAAAAATCCTTTGTTTCCCAAGTTGAAAAGAAAGCTGATTGGATTATAGATAGTGGTTGTTCACATCATATGACTAGTGATAAAGGAAAATTCATAAAGTTTAAAAATTATGATGGAGGAGTTGTTAGAGTTGGTAACAATGCACCTTGTTTGATTAAAGGTATAGGATCTATTACTTTTGATGGAAAGACTAATACTGATGATGTTTACTTTGTTGATGGATTGAAACATAATCTTTTGAGTGTTGGACAGTTAGTGGATAAGGGATATCAAGTTTGGTTTACTGAGAAAACTTGTGTGATTAAGGATAACGATGGAAATCTAATTGGAACTAGATGTAGAACCAGAGGTAATGTAATTCAGTTGAACCTTACTAAGATGACATGCTTGATGACTAAGATTGATGACAGTTGGTTATGACATAGAAGGTTTTGTCATATAAACTTTGATAATATTGTGAAAGTAAGTTCTACATTTGCAGTAAGAGATTTACATAAGATTATGAAGCCTACTAACATGATTTGCAAGGAATGTGTGATGGCTAAGCAGAAAAGGAGTTCATTTCCTAGCAAGAAGTTCACATCTATAGAAAAGTTGGAGATTGTTCATACAGACTTGAGCGGTCCTGCTAGGACTAGAGGATTCTATGGAGAAAGGTATTTTATGATTCTTGTTGATGATTTTACAAGAATGATGTGGATTGCATTTTTGAAAGAAAAATTTGAAGCATTTGATAAGTTTAAGGTCATGAAGAATAAAGTTGAGAATGAATTAGGAATGAGGATTAAATGTTTGAGATCCGATAGAGGTGGAGAATTTACATCTAAAGAGTTTAACACTTTTTGTGAAGTAAATGGTATTAAGAGATAGTTATCAGCCCCTAGAACACCTGAACAAAATGGTATTGAAAAAAGAAGGAACAGATCAGTGACTGAAGCAACTAGAGCTATGTTATTTGAAGGTGACTTGGCAAAGACGTTTTGGAGAGAAGCAGTGAATACAACAGTATATAGAATGAACAGAGTACAAATCAGAGCAGACATAGACAAGACACCTTATGAATTGTGGTTTGGACATGCACCCTCAGTTAAGTATTTTAGAATTTTTGGAAGCAAATGTTATATTAAGAGAGATGATGATATAGGAAAGTTTGATCCTAGAAGTGATGAAGGAATTTTTCTTGGATATTCTTTGAAAATAAAAGCATATAGATGTTACAATAAGAGAACTAAAACTATTGTTGAAAGTGAAAATGTAAAAGTTGATGAGAAGTTTAAAATTCAGGAAAGAATGCTTGATTATGAATCTAATGAAGGAACTAACCCTCAGCCTAACATTGAAACTACTAAAAAATTTTTTGAGACTGACAGTGAATTGTTGAATGAAAGTCATGCTGAAGAAAATAGAGAAGAATCTATAGTTGAAGAAAGATTAGTGACTATGACACCTATCAGGTATATATCAAGACATCATCCTATTGACCAAGTTATTGAAATTTTGGACAGAGGAGTTATGACTAGAAAGAAGGTACATTTATGTTTGATTTCTAAAATTGAACCTAAGTCTACTAATGAAGCTTGTGAAGATGAACATTGGATTAAAGCTATGAAAGAAGAATTGGATCAAATTGAAAAGAATAAGACATGGGAATTGGTCCCTAGACCTAAAGACAAAAATGTGATTGGAACTAAATGGGTATTTAGGAACAAGATGAATGAACAAGGAGAAGTAATTAGAAACAAAGAAAGATTGGTATTTAAGGGATACTCACAGCAAGAAGGAATTGAGTATGAAGAGACTTTTGCCCCTATGGCAAGACTTGAAGCAGTAAGAATATTTTTGGCTTATGCAGCATTTAAGAAATTCAAAGTGTATCAGATGGATGTGAAGTCAGCATTTCTAAATGGTGAATTAGAAGAAGAAGTCTACATTGAGCAGCCTAAAGGTTTTCCTTTGACTCAAGAAGGAGACATGGTATGTAAACTAAAGAAAGCATTGTATGGACTAAAGCAAGCACGTAGAACTTGGTATGCTATATTAGATAAGTATTTGTTAAAATTGGGATTTGCAAAAGGAATAGCTGATAGTAACTTATACACAAGAAATTGAGAATGGATTGTTAGTTTTGGTTATTTTGTTGATGACATTATTTTTGGAGGAGAAGATGAAGCTAGTGACAAATTTGCTAATAAAATGAAGACATAATTTGAAATGAGTATGATTGGAGAAATGAAATACTTTTTGGGATTACAAATAACACAAAACAAAGATGGTATCTTTATAAGTCAGATGAAGTACTTGAATGATTTTTTGAAAAGATTCGGTATGGAGAATTGTAAACCAGTTGGAACACCTATGGTTACAGGACATAAACTATCTAGTAAAGATGAGACACCAGAAGTTGAGCAAAATAAATATAGATCTATGATTGGTGGATTACAGTACTTGACACACACTAGACCAGATATACAACATTCAGTTGGAATGGTAGCAAGATTTCAAGCTAAACCTAGAGAGTCACATTATGCAGTAGTAAAAAGGATATTGAGATATCTTAGAGGCACAATGGACTATGGACTGTGGTATGAAAATTTTGATGATTTTACCCTATGTGCATATACTGATTCTGATTGGGGAGGCAGCGTTGATGATAAGAAAAGCACCAGTGGTGGAACCTTTTTTCTTGGAGGAAGATTAGTTTCTTGGTTGAGCAAAAATTAGAATTGTATCTCACAGAGTATAGTAGAAGCAGAATATGTAGTAGAAAAAAACAATTGTAATCAGATAATTTGGATGAAGTAGATGTTGATGGACATTGGAATCAAGTTTGATGAGCCTATTGTCATATATTGTGATAATACAAGTACAATTAGTATGTCTAAGAATCTAGTTTTACATTCTAAAACCAAGCATATAGAGATCAAGTATCATGTTGTAAGAGAGAAAGTTGTAGATAAAGAATTCAGACTAGAGTACATAAGCACAAAGGAGTAGATAGTAGATATATTTACTAAGCCTTTGCCTAAGGATACATTTGAGTATCTAAGAGGTATCCTTGGGGTTATGCCCCAACCTAATTTTGAGTAATGATGTAGTTGGTTGCATCTGTCCAGTGGTTTATGGCCCTATCTATTTTTTGGATTGGATGTTGGTACTTCCTCTATGGGGGAGTATGTGTATCTAAGCTGAGTCATTGAGGACTCTTGTGAATGTATTTTCTGAATAGTGTCTTTTGACATTGAGTTATTGTTTGACGTAGTGATAAAATTTCTAACATTGATGTCAATGGGGGAGAGAATCATGAAAAACATTGAGGAACTACCTTTGTTGGAGAGATTGAATAGGATAACGAAGAAAGATTTGATTGATGATGAGCAGCAGTGCAATTGAGCAGCAGTGATTGGATTTTTGGAACATTGGATGTTTTTCATCTATGTTGCCATCAATGCAAATGGGGGAGATTGTTAGGAATGAATGCTAAATCCTTTGGCAGTCATTCTGTAGCAGTGGTTGTTGCATTCATGACTATGATTGTCATTGATGTCAACACAGTGATATTCTGGAGTTTAGCAGAATAGCAGGCACAATTTTGTTTTGCGCACATGTTATATTGTAGATTGAGTTATGTGTAGTTGATGGTGTGTTCTTTTTTGTATTATTATCCTATGGTTAAGAGCACAAAAAGAAATTCATTTATTCATGAAAGTTATAAGCATTTTGGTGGAAGCAGTATTCTGGCAGTATTCCTGTGTAGCAGTTTTTGGTAATCGGAGGATATCTCCTAACTAGGATGGAATCTGATTTTGTGCAGTTAAAAGGAAGTTTGAGACTCATTTTTGGTGATGCGGTTCACAACAAAAACTTTGAGGTCACACGATTGGAAAGTTATTGTATCTGGAAGCTGACAGTTTTATGTAATTTTGATGTAGTGTGTTGAAATTATTATTTTGTATTTACATGCTGACTCATTTGTAATTACTTGAGTGTTGTATAAAGGAAATTTTTTTTTCCTTGTTATGTGTGGATTTTAATAGTTGTGATATAAAGTTGTGAAAGTTATGATGTGAATGTATGCATGAAGTTAAGAAAAGAGCTAATTCAGTGATGAAGGAAGACTTGTGAAGTACAAAGATCTGGATTTGTGATCTTGTGTAGCAGAGAGTGTGGTTTTGGTATAATGTGAAGGAGGTAACATATTTCATATTATTTTGTTGAATAATCCTAAGATCTATTGGACAGTGAGTTCAAAGATCTTGCCTTGAAGCTATTTGGGTAGTGGGTCCTTCTGTCTTCCATAACTCCTAACAGGGTTAGAATCTTTTAACAGGGATTCAAAATCTCCTAAAAGAGATTCATATGTACTGAATGTATTTCATAAGACTCCTAATAGGGTCCATCCTCTAACAAGGAACTTTCATATTAGTGCATCATTTAGTGGGCATTATTCCCACTGGGGTTTACTCTTTGATCAAGAGGTTCCCTAGTTAACATATCTTGTGTTATTGTGTCATTGTGTATGATTATCTTTCTATGGTTAGTTACTACATTAATTATATGGTTTAAAGCTATTGAAGTTGATATTGAAGCTAATGTTGATAAATGGTTTAATTATTAGATAACTGATTCACCCCCCCCCCTCTTAGTTATCTTGGTGGTCTTTACTTTCTAACATGCACATAGGGTAAAATCATCAGATTTTTCATACCACAATCCATAGTCCATTGTGCCTCTTAAATATCTTAGTATCCTCTTTACTGCTGCATAATGTGATTCTCTAGGTTCAGCTTGAAATCTTTCTACAATTCCAACTAAATGTGCTATATCAGGTCTTGTATGAGTCAAGTACTGCAATCCTCCAATCATAGATCTATATTTCTTCTATTCAACTATTAGTGTTTCATCTATGCTAGATAATTTATGTCTAGTTGCCACAGGTGTTCCAACTGGTTTACAGTTCTCCATTCCAAATCTTTTCAACAAGCCATTTAGGTACTTTGTCTAACTTACAAATATACCATCATTGTTTTTTGTTATCTATAATCCCAAAAAGTATTTCATTTCACAAATCATACTCATTTCAAATTTAGTCTTCATTTCATCAACAAATTTATCACTAGCTTCATCTTCTCCTCCAAAAATAATGTCATCAACAAAAATAACTATAATCAACAAACCATTTTCAATTTCTTTTTTGTACATATTGCTATCAGTTGTTCCTTTTGTAAATCCCAACTTTAACAAATACTTGTCTAATCATGCATACCAAGTTCTAGGTGCTTTCTTTAATCCATATAAAGCTTTCTTTAGTTTACATACCATGTCTCCGTCTTGAGTCAAAGGAAAACCTTTAGGCTGCTCAATATAGACTTCTTCTTCCAATTCTCCATTTAGAAATGCTAACTTCACATCCATTTGATATACTTTGAATTTATTGTAAGCTACATAAGCGAAAAACATTCTTACTTCTTCAATTCTTTCTATAGGTGGAAAGGTTTCTTCATAGTCAATTCCTTCTTGTTGTGAGTATCCCTTACATACCAATCTTGCTTTGTTTCTTACTACTTCTCCTTGTTCATTCATCTTGTTTCTGAATACCCATTTAGTTCTAATAACATTCTTGTCTTTAGGTCTAGGGACCAATTCCCATGTCTTGTTCTTTTTAATCTGATCTAGTTCTTATTTCATAGCATTAGTCCAACTTTCATCTTCACAAGCTTCACTAGTAGTTTTAGGTTCAATTTCAAAAATCAAACATAATTGTTCTTGTACCTTATTCCGAGTTAGAACTCCTCTTTTAATGATTCCAATAATTTTCCCCATAGGATGATTTCTTGATAAACTCTTGTTAGGTGTCACTATCTCAGATCTTAATTTAGGTATAGGTTCTGCAATGACTTCACTTTGGTTTTCATTCAACCAATCACTGTCAGTTTCATAAAATAATTCAATAGATCCAATGTTAGGTTTAGGATGAGTGTCTTCATCTAATTCATAATCAAGCATTCTTTCATGAATTTTGAACTTTTCATCAACTTTAACATTTGCGCTCTCAACAATAGTCTTTGTTATTTTATTGTAACATCTATAAGCTTTTCTTTTCAAAGAATATCCAAGAAATATACCTTCATCACTTCTAGGATCAAACTTTCCAATATCATCATCTCTTTTTATATAACATTTTCTTCCAAAAATTCTAAAATACTTAACTGAGGGTGCATGTCCAAACCATAATTCATAGGGTGTCTTGTTCGTGTCTGCTCTGATTTGTACTCTATTCATTGTATACACTACTATGTTCACTTCTTCTCTCTAAATTATCTTCGCCAAATCATTCTAAAATAACATAGCTCTTGTTGCTTTAGTCACTGATCTGTTTCTTCTTTCTACAATACCATTTTTTTGAGGTGTCCTAAGGGCTAAAAACTATCTCTTAATGCCATTTTCTTCATAAAAGGTGTTAAAATATCTAGAAGTAAATTCTCCACCTCTATTAGATCTCAAACATTTAATCTTCATTCTAGATTCATTCTCAACTTTATTCTTAACGATCTTAAAATATCAAATGCTTCAGACTTTTCTTTAACAAATGCAATCCACATCATTCTTGTAAAATCATCAACAAGAATCATAAAATACCTTTCTCCATAGAATCCTCTAGTCCTAGTAGGACCGCTCAAATCTGTATGAATAATCTCCAATTTTTCTGCAGATGTAAACTTCTTACTAGGAAAAGAACTTCTCTTCTATTTAGCCATCACACATTCTTTGTAAATCATGTTAGTAGGCTTCATAATTTTAGGCAAATCCCTTACTGCAAGTGTAGTACTTACTTTCATAATGTTGTCAAAGTTTATATGACAAAACCTTATATGCCATAACCAACTATCATCAATTTTAGTAATTAAGCATGTCATCTTAGTGGGCTTCAACTAAAATACATTACCTCTAGTTCTAGATCCAGTTCCAATCAGATTTCCATCTTTATCCTTTATCACACAAGTTTTCTTAGTAAACTAAACTTGATATCCCTTATCAACTAATTGTCCAACACTCAAAAGATTATATTTCAATCCATCCACAAAATAAACATCATCAATATTAGTCTTTCCATCAAGAGTAATAGATCATATACCTTTAATCAAGAAAGGTGCATTATTTCCAACTCTAACAACTCCTCCATCATAATCGTTAAACTTTATGAACTTTTTTATTTGTCCAGTCATATTGTGTGAACAACCACTATCTATAATCTAATCATCTTTCTTTTCAACTTGAGAAACTAAGGCTTTTTCTTCCTTAACATTAGTTTCAGGATTCTCTTCTTTAATTGCTACAAATCCTATGTCATCATTATTCTCAGTATCACTTTCACTTAAAGTTCTTTCTACACTAGTTTCAAGATTTTTCATCATTAGCATAATAACATTCCTTAGATCTTCTAGGTTTGAAATTGTTTATGTACTTTTTAACTCTCTTAGGACACTTAGATGCAAAATGACCATATTCTTGACAAGTCCAAAATTTAAAATTTTTCTTACCATCCGGTTCTCTCTTCACAAGAAAGGCAATACCTTCTTCAATATTCTTGTATTCTTCATTTCTAGATCTATTGCTGCCAGCATAATCTCCACTCACACTGATGCTTCTTGACAAAGTATGGCGAACACTAAGAGCACTGAATGTTTTCTCCATTCTAGGTAAGTCTCCTGATAACCTCAAGTTCATCTCTGCTACTTCCAATCTTCCAAGAAGAGTTTCTATTGTAAAGTTTGTAGTACAAGGTATAATTTGTTCAATCATCTATGTTGTCTTCTTAAATACAGGGGTCAATGTCCTCAAAATTTTCCATATCACTTCATTCTCTATCTTTGTTCCTCCACAAGATTTTATGCCTGTAACAATTTTTGACATTCTACCAATATAGCTTCTAACAAATTCATCTTCCATCATTCTTATATCTTCAAATGCACATATCCAATTATGCAATCTAACTCTTTTTGCATGTTCATCACCTTCAAAAGTAGAGTGTAAAGCTTTCCAAATTTCATAAGATTTTTTCAAACATTTTACCTACCTGTACTCATTCTCCGGAAGGGTTGTCAAAAGTGCTTCTCTTGCAAGTATGTTACACATGAATAGATCTCTCTCATCAGTAGTACATGTTTCAAGATTATCCTTTTCAATGATAGCCTTATCATTCTTTGTAATCAACCAATAACCAACTATCATCAATTTTAGTAATTAAGCATGTCATCTTAGTGGGATTCAACTAAAATACATTACCTCTAGTTCTAGATCCAGTTCCAATCAGATTTCCATCTTTATCCTTTATCACACAAGTTTTCTTAGTAAACTAAACTTGATATCCCTTATCAACTAATTGTCCAACACTCAAAAGATTATATTTCAATCCATCCACAAAATAAATATCATCAATATTAGTCTTTCCATCAAGCGTAATAGATCATATACCTTTAATCAAGAAAGGTGCATTATTTCCAACTCTAACAACTCCTCCATTATAATCATTAAACTTTATGAACTTTTTTATTTGTCCAGTCATATTGTGTGAATAACCACTATCTATAATCTAATCATCTTTCTTTTCAACTTGAGAAACTAAGGATTTTTCTTCCTTAACATTAGTTTCAGGATTCTCTTCTTTAATTGCTACAAATCCTATGTCATCATTATTCTCAGTATCACTTTCACTTAAAGTTCTTTCTACACTAGTTTCAAGATCTTCATCATTAGCATAATAACATTCCTTAGATCTTCTAGGTTTGAAATTGTTTATGTACTTTTTAACTCTCTTAAGACACTTAGATGCAAAATGACCATATTCTTGACAAGTCCAAAATTTAAAATTTTTCTTACAATCCGGCTCTCTCTTCACAAGAAAGGCAATACCTTCTTCAATATTCTTGTATTCTTCATTTCTAGATCTATTGCTGCTAGCATAATCTCCACTCACACTGATGCTTCTTGACAAAGTATGGCGAACACTAAGAGCACTGAATGTTTTCTCCATTCTAGGTAAGTCTCCTGATAACCTCAAGTTCATCTCTGCTACTTCCAATCTTCCAAGAAGAGTTTCTATTGTAAAGTTTGTAGTACAAGGTATAATTTGTTCAATCATCTATGTTGTCTTCTTAAATACAGGGGTCAATGTCCTCAAAATTTTCCATATCACTTCATTCTCTATCTTTGTTCCTCCACAAGATTTTATGCCTGTAACAATTTTTGACATTCTACCAATATAGCTTCTAACAAATTCATCTTCCATCATTCTTATATCTTTAAATGCACATATCCAATTATCTAATCTATCTCTTTTTGTATTTTCATCACCTTCAAAAGTAGAGTGTAAAGCTTTCCAAATTTCATAAGATTTTTTCAAACATTTTACCTACCTGTACTCATTCTCTGGAAGGGTTGTCAAAAGTGCTTCTCTTGCAAGTATGTTACACATGAATAGATCTCTCTCATCAGTAGTACATGTTTCAAGATTATCCTTTTCAATGATAGTCTTATCATTCTTTGTAATCAACCAATAACCTGGTCCTAAACACAGTAGGTGTGTCTTCATCTTTTCTTTCCAGCTGTCAAAATTTACTGCATCAAACTTAGTGCTTTCTTTTTTGAAATTCGCCATGGGTCTCCTTAAGCTGTTAAACTTCTTTTTCAAGGATCTGCCGCTTTGATACCAATTGTTAGAAAGTAAATTCCACCAAGATAACTAAGAGGGGAGGAGGGTGAATTAGTTATTTGATAATTATAACTTTTATGAACTTCACCAACATTAAACCATGTAAGCAATATAATTACCAACCATAGAAAGATATTCATACACAATAACACAATGACACAAGATATGTTGACTAGGGAACCTCTTGATCAAAGAGTAAACCCTAGTGGGAATGATGCCCACAAAAGATGTACTAATATAAATATTCCTTGTGAAAGGATGGACTTTGTTAGGAGTCTTATGAAATACATTCAGTACATATGAATCCCTATTAGGATATTTTGAATCCCTGTTAAAATATTCTAACCCTGTTAACAGTTATGGAAGACAGAAGGACCCACTACCCAAATAGTTTCAATGGAAAGATCACTGAACACACTATCTAACTGATCTTTAGATTATTCAATAGAATAATAGAAAATATGTTACCTCCTTCCTTACTTTGCGAAACCGCACTCTCTGCTTCACCAAATCCCAGTACTTCGCATGTCTTCCTTCACAAATTTGCTTTCACAACTACATTAGCTATTTTCTTCACTTCATGTGTACATCAACACATCCAACCATATTACAACAAGGAAAAAAATTCGGTCCTTTATACCACACTCAAGTAATTACAAATGAGTCAGCATACAATTACAAAATAAAAGTTTCCACACGCTACATCAAAATTACACAAAAATGTTGGCTTCCAAAAACAATAATTCTTCACTCATGTGACCTTGAAGTTTTTGCTATCATCCACATCACTAAAAATGTATCTTCAACTTCCTTTCAACTGCATAAAACCAAATTCCATCCTGATTAGGAGATATCATCTGATTTCCACAAACTGCTACTCAAGAACACCACCTGAATACTGCTTCCACCAAAATGCTTATAACTTCCATGAATAAATGAATTACTATCTATGCTCTTAACCATAAATATATAACACATCAATGAGTATATCCTTAACATTTCATAGCTCCAACTATAATATCCCATGTGTGCTAATCCAAACAATGTCTGCTTCTCTGCAAGTCTGTGGTAAATCACTGTGTTGACATCAATGACAATCATATTCATGAATGCAACAACAAATACTATAGAATGGCTGCCAAAAATTTAGCATTCATTCCTAATAGTTTGAACAAGATTAACTTCAACAAATCATTAATACTACAAGAGATGAAGATGAGTCAGATGGTACAACTAGTGTTGATGGAATTCCTATATCAAGCATCACTGATTCACATGAATATGAGTTTGATTCTCTATCTGATGCCACTTTTGATAAGGATATAGATGTTGTTCATGTGTATGAAAACCTTCTCAAAGTAGGTGAAGGGTCTAGTCTTAGGTCGACTAAGTGTGAATTTACTAATGCTGACATTCCCTCTACTTCTGTTGTGAGGAATCAAGAATAATTGAACACACCTTTGGATGAGATCTTTCTAGGTCTTGACTTACTCATCCACACTTTCAATGGCTATACTATGAATACAATTGAACCTACCACTTCTCTTTCACTTTTCCATCCCAAACTTATCAACTGGAACTCTCCCTCTCCAGCTAGTGAAGTCCTTATGTTCCAGAATGACTACACTCTTGCCTATTATCTTAATGATGTCGAACCTATAATGTTCTCCACCAGTGAAGATAGTATCAACATGACTCAGGTAGATATCAAGTATCTTAGTCAAAAAATTAAAAGAAAAAAGATTAGATGCTCTAATGGTGAAAACCACATTGTGGCAGTGTCAGAGCTGGAAAAAGTAAAAATAAAAGACGTATCTGAGGGTGAAAACCTCTCTGAGGCACCCAAGGATGAGATACTTGATACACTTCCTAGTCATTTTTAAGACAGATCATCTGTATTGATCAAGCCAACACAACCATTGAATTTGGGCACAGAGGCTGCACCTCAGATTATTCATTTAGCACAATCTTTATCTGCAGAAGAAAAAGAAGAGTTCACCAATTTCTTTCAAAGCAAGAAAATTAATTTTTCATGGACTTACTCTGATATGCCTGGATTGGATCCCAATCTAATCATGCATCATCTATCTATAGCGCTAGACATCAAGCCCATCAAACAAAAGCTTCAGAAGATGCATCCACATGTAACACTTCTAGTCAAACCAGAATTAGAAAAAATTCTCAAAGCTGGTTTCATCAGAGCTACTGACTATGTAGAGTGGATCTCTAATATTGTTCCAATTACAAAACATGATAAATCTATCTGCATGTGCATAGACTTTAGAGACCTAAATAAATCATGTCCTAAAGATGACTTTCCCTTGCCTAATATTGACATGATAGTGGACATGACAGCTAGTTACCAAATGTATTCTCTAATGGATAGCTTCTCTGGTTATAATCAAATAAAAATTATGCTAGAAGACCAAGAAAAGATATCCTTCACATGTGCTTGGGGAACTTTCTGTTGAAATTTCATGCCCTTCAAACTTAAAAATGCCAGAGCTACCTATCAAAGAGTTGTCACTACTCTTTTTCATGACATGATGCACAAGATAATGGAAGACTATGTGGATGACACTTTGGCTAAAAGCATGCAGCAAAAAGCACACCTTGCAGATCTAGGTCCTATACTAGATCAAATGGAACAATTCAATCTCAGACTCAATCTGAAAAAGTGTACATTCACTATCACTTCTGGCAAATTGTTGGGTTATATCATATCTACTAAAGGCATAGAGGTACATCTGGAGAAAGTTCAAGCTATCATGGAAATGCCTCCCCCAAAGAACATCAGTCAAATCAAAGGACTTCAAGGTAGACTACAATCTATTTGGTGCTTCATTGTATAACTAGCCAATAAGTCACAACCATTCACCAAAACTCTGTATAAAGGTGTGAGTTATGAGTGGAACGAAGAATGTGACAAAGGGCTCACTCAAATCAAACAATATCTTCCAAATCCACCAATCTTGATGCCTCCTATTCATGGGAAGCCACTAATCCTTTATATTTCAACTACAAACACATCTCTGGGTGCTCTTTTGGCTTAAGAAGACCAAAATAACAAAGAAAGAGCCACTTATTACATCAGCAGAACTCTGGTCTCTTATGAGATGAACTATTCAGTCGTTGAAAAAGCTTGTCTAGCAGTGGTGTTTGCTTCACAGAAATTATGGCACTATATACTTGCTCACACTACAAGACTTATTGCTAGAATTGATCCATTAAAGTACTTACTCAACAAAGATGCTCTTATAGGAAGATTGGAAAAATGGGTCATGATACTCAGTGAGTTTGACATTGAGTATGTAGAGAGAAAAGCTATTAAAGGATAGGCTATTGAAGATCAACTCATAGAAGCTCCTCTCAAAGATCATCAACCTTTGAAAATTGAATTTCTAGATGAGTCTGTAATGCTTCTTACACATCAAACATGGAATATGTTCTTTGATGACTCATTTACCCAGCAGGGGTCAGGTGTCGGAATACTATTTGTCACACCACAGAGATACTCTTTACCAAAGGCATATAAGATGTTATTCCCTTGCACAAATAACATCACTGAATATGAAGCTTTAATCAATGGTATGAAGATAGCCATAGAATGGCGTGTGGATGAACTTAAGGTCTTTAGAGACTCCCAATTAGTTATCAATGAAGTTAATGATATCTATCAAACAAAAGATGAAAAGTTGGTGCCTTATAAATGGATGGTTGATGACCTCAAACAATACTTTGCACATGTTACCTTCCAATAGATTCCAAGAGTAGATAATAAAGCATCTGATGCCATGGAAACTCTTGCCTCCATGCTATAGATGCCATAAAATGACTTCAGATGTGAATTCCTGGTGGAGACATTACGCTACCTAGCTTACAATACCCCTGACTCCAAGATGATCTATTTAGTCATTGGACATGATTCATCTCGCTATGATCATATCTACTCCTATCTTTGGGACCAAATTATTCCAGACACTTATACCAAGAATGAAAAAAATGCCACCTAATCCATACTGCTTCATGCTATGTCATAGTAGCTAATGACTTGTATACACGAGGTCTAGAAGGTACCCTCCTTAGGTGTCTAGAGCTTGAGGAGTTCAAACATGCATTAGCTAAGGTGCATGAAGGCATCTGTGGTTCTCATTCAAGTGGTCTGACAATAGCTCGTAAAATTATCAGAGTTGGTTACTACTGGCTGGATATGGAAAAAGAAGCTATACAATATGCTAAATCTTGCAAGTAGTGCCAATTATAGAGAAATTTGGTCCTGTAGACTAGGCGATCTGAATCTATTTTGAAAGGGTAAGACAAGCAAACATTAGGTTTTAATCTAACATTATATCAATTCAAAACAAAAACATCTAAGCTAAGCCACCTCAAATTGAGCTTAAACAGGTGCACCCAAGCACTGTTTGATTTGCTCTTGCTTAAGGGGATGTGGGTGTGCTCTCTAAGCACTTGGAGCATACTCTAATGCTTTCTAAGATGATTTGAGACTCATGAAAACCCCAAAAATGGCACAATAATGGGTAGAACACCCAAAACTGCCCCTAAAGCTTCAAGAACTCAAAAAGATGCTTTAATGGAGATTTGAACTACATGATGTTTATGCTAAGATTGATTTTAGACCAAATAGAGATGTGATATGATGCTATATGCTATGCAAATCAATGAAAGAAACTATGTTAATCCATTATTGCTAAGCTATGATGTGCTAAAAATACTTGAAAATAAACTAAATTAGGATGATTATGCTAAAGCTAGAAGTAAAAGAGCATGACAACAATGCATGAGATATGAAAGACTAAGCTAATGAATTTCTCTTGGAAGAGGGAGTATTTATAAGATTTCCTAAGGGCTTTGGTTAGGAAGAAAGGTTAGAGTTTGGGGTAAGGTTAGGGTCTTGAGTCAAGGGGATAAGGATGAAGACTTTCTAGAAGAGTCTAGGCTTTGGATGAGGATAAAGACTTTCTAGGGATAAATATAGAATTTAGGAAATAAATAAAGTTTTATTTATCCCAAAGGCTTTAATGAGTTTGAGGCTCATTAGGGGTAGGGTTTGACTAGGAGTCAAAAGAGACTTATATTAGCTTAGGGAAAGTAGGTAATTTCTCTTAAATGGGTTTAGGGAAGGAGGAATGAGTGGCCAGGATCAAAATCCTTAAGAGAGGCCAAGATTCATTCAAAGGGGAGCACATGGATTGTGCTAGTTCAGGGCCACCTCCTTGTGACAAGTGTCACAAGGGCATTAGGTTGAAAGATGGGAGGGATGTGCACAATTTGAGAAATGTGCCTAAGGTCAAAGGGTGTAAGAAAGGGGTGAGGGGCTTCTTAAATGCATCATAAATTCATTTAAGAGGGATAAGGGAGCTTTTAATGCATTTAATGCATGGAAGAGAAGTTTATAGAAGTTTGTTAACTTTGGGTTAAGCTTAGGAGTTTGCTAACCTTGGTTAGGGAATGTGACAGGATTAGGGGGGGGATTAGGATTAGGATTAGGATTAGGGGGACAAGGATTAAAGACTTTCTAGAAGAGTCTAGAACTTCCTTAGGATAAATATGGATTTTAGGAAATAGATAAAGATTTATTTATTTCCATGGTTTAGTTTTGAGAATATTTATTAAAAATGAATTTAATAAATATGAGGATTAAATATTTAATCTTAATTAAATATTTTGAGTTGGGATTAGGATTAGGAAATGATGGGATTAGCCTTTAATCGAAATTAAAGAAGGATTAGAAGATTCTGGAAGAGGTTAGTGGTCTTAAGGAAATTGGCCAAGTTTTGGGCAAAAAATAAATAAATTATTTATTTTGAGATTTTTGGTGAATTTATTAATTAAATAATTAATAAATAAGGAGAATAATGTTTAAATAAGATTTAAACATTTTTGGGAGGGATTTCTTAATTAAATATTTTTAATTAAGATAAAGGGATTTAATGGCATAAAAATAAATAAATAAATAAATTAATTAATTAATTAATAAATGATGATGTCATCAGGGATTTTTTAGAAAATAAAAATACTTTATTTTCTGAAGAATTTTTAGGTGTCTACATTTTGCCACTCTTTGATGTGATGCCGCAAGTGGCATGGCATCAAAGACAAGAAAATAAGATGTCGAAGGCTAGAATTTAGAGGAATGATGGGTTGTGCTCCCTCGAGAAAATAACGCAAGGAGTAAACCTTGTGGAATTTTCTCGAAAGGAAACAGAGAAGGAAGGACTGAGGAAGTAGGGGAGATAAATAACCAAGCTTCCAAGAGCAAAGATGGGTGAATTCAAGATGAGATGGAATGCAAAATGCAGGATGCAACTACATGAGAGATGCAAGATGCAAGATTAATCTATATGATGCAAGATGCAAGGGATTTGGGAAAGCTCCAAGTGCAAATGTGGAGAGCACAACCCAGTTTAATATAGCAATGCTAGAGACCTACCAAGGTTACAAAAGAACACAAGGCCTTGTCACCAGTGTTCCATAGGACTGACACTATAAAGATACACAGGGTTTCCCTAGCATCACACATGAAACTTGAAGGAGGCATAGTGGAAACGATGCTGAAGAAACCACAAACACACAACTGACTCATAGGCAGAAGCAAAAGAGCAAAATACCTTGCCCCAGATTATCCTCATTCATAATGCACCATGATATAAAGGATCATGGTGACTGTGAGTAGAGAACAATGAGAAGCCATAAAAGATTAACAAGATCCAAAGGACAAAATCTAAGACCAAAATGAGAACTCCAAAAAGACATCCTTTGCCAAGGAGAGAGATTTGATGGGATTGATTGAGGGATGGTGGGAAGATTGGTCTGAACATGTGGAAGGATACATCGACATGGACCAGGTGTGCTTGGTGGAAGATTAGGTCTGACAGGAGGAAGGATACATCCTCAAGGACCTGCTGATTGATGAGAGAATGAGTGTTGTTGGTCATTGGGCAAATGATGAAGTCAAAGAATAATCACTGGGATCAAGAATAGTCAACAAGCGATGTTGCTGAAGTACAAGGCTGGGTAGGACAAGATGTTCTAATCAAATGCTGCTATAGGACTAACAAGGATATGTACAACAAGATGCGAGGATATTTACAATGGCTATGTACAGAAGCTCAGGATTAGGATGTAAAAAGAACTTGGGGGTGAAGCTGAAACTCTAAAGATATGCAAGACCATGCCCTAGTTGGGCTGAAATAGCCAAGATGGACTGACAGTAGATGTGTCCTAAAATGACATAGATTTTGGAAGGACATATCCCAACAATGATGATTGGATTGAGATCAAGGCTTGCTACAAGACTAAGGATGTGATTGTATCGATTGGCTTGATCTTGGATGTTGGATAACTAGAAGATATGGATAGTTTGGGAAGATTGCTAGAAGACTGCTAGGAATGTTTGGATAGGGATGAATGGCATTGGATTGCAATGAGGTTAGCCTATAGCTAGATACCAATGACAAGGGAAGATACCAAGTGATGGCGATGTGGAGGAAATGCTTAGGATGAGGATGATGGAACTGCTATGGAGGAAGATTTGGATTTGGATGGAAGAATGCTTAGGAGATGTGGATGGCAGATTTGCTTAAGGATTGAAAGATGGATGCTGGAGGAACTAATAAGGAATCTAAATAGAGGAATGCTCAAGGTTTTGGGGAAATGGAAAGATTTTGGATGAAAGATAGTCTCCAAGGAATATGTCACCAAGGAATAAGATGTCCCCTGCTTAGGATAGTTCATGTATTTTAGAGGCATTAGGATGGGGTATGATTCGACAGAAGATATGCTGACAAGAGGATGAGGAAGGTAGATAGAAGATAGGATGAATGGATTGGATAGAGGATATGTAGCTGAAAGGTGTGATGGATGCCAAGAAGGTGCCCAAAAGCATGTATACCTGGTAGTTGTTGTTTTTTCGTCAAGATCCAAAGGAGGATGAAGGAGGTGAAAGACAAATGGGATGGAGGAGATGTTTGGATAAGATGGTGATAGAAGGGAATGGCTCCCAACTACAGAAAGGATTTGGGGGGACCTACGTATGATGCCTATTTGCTAGGTTTTCACCATGGTACTTGTCCAAGGTGCTTGAATTGCCAAGTTTTCACCATAGGATGAATGTTTTTCTCTTTTTATTTTTCTTTTCTTTTTTGATACTTTTCTCTTGATTTTTTCCAATTTTTATGGATTTTCTAATTTTTCACTGACTAGATGCTGACCTTCTGATATTTCTGATATGTTGCTATCTTTCTTCACTGATCTGCTAATTTGTTGCTGACATTTTCTGATTTGTTTCTCCCTTTCTAATTTTGGTGCTGTTATGTTGCTGACATTTTTTTGGTTTTGCTAACCTATTGATTTCTCTGATTTGTCACTGACTTTCTTCACTGATCTTTCTAATGTGCTCAGATGTTGGTACAACTTTATTAGGATGGAGGAATTATGCAAAGGCATGGATGAGATGGGGTAGATGGGAAATATGGTGGTAGAAAGTGTTTGGATGAAAAGATGGAAAGTGATCGTGATAGGGGGATGTTGTCAGGACCAACATTGGCACATGTTGCGAGGAAGATGTATGAAGTGGATGGGTTTCAAAAGATAGAGGTAGATAGGATGGAGGATTTATGCTAGGAGATTTAGGATCTTTGGGACCCAAAATAGATTGAGGAGATGGAGAAGAAGACTGAGTAGCTGGGGGATTAGCAACTTTGGATGCCATTGTAGATGTTTCTTTTAGATGCATTACATCTTTTTTCTTTGGGATCCACATCATTTTTGCTTTAGCTTTGGCGGGCCTTTGTGGCCATTGGTATGCATCAGATTTTTCTTTTACTTTGCTGGGCCTTAGTGGCCATGTAGTAGGTTTTTCTTGTGCTTTGCTGGGCCTTTGTGGCCATTGGGATGCATTGGATTGCTTGATTGGATTTTGCTTTGCTTGAGCATGTCATTTAGACTGGACATGGCAATCTTTGAATTTTTGTGGATATTTCCCTTTATGCATATTTGATATGGCATCCAAATTGCAAGGAGTATGAGGAGATGTGTGGGATGGTGAAAATGTGGATGGAGAGATGGAAGGAGATTGGTAGATAGGAGATATGGGCATGTGCCTTTGTTGATCCTAACTAGGGATGTTTGGAGTTTGGATGAGGGATTGAGTAAGATAATATGGGGGATGATATTTGCGGATGTAAGGCCCCAAAATGGATTTGGTATGTAGAGGATATGTGCTGGAAGAGTTTGGGACATAGGGACCCAAAATGGATTTGGAGGATGAAGGAGGAATGTGATAGGTTGTCTTGGGTTGTAATGATGGAGGAGGAGGAATAGCATTGTATGTTTTGGGAGATGTGATGGTGGGTTTGGAAGGAGGCTTGAATCTTGCTTTAGTTGTACCAACAATTCTGGAGGAAGTGCCTTCTTCTGATGTGTGACCAATTCCACATGACTTTGGATGCTTCTTATCTTGAATGGGCTCTAGATTTCCTTGTTCATGAGAGCCTAGGCCTTTGCCTTGATAATTCTATTTCTTGAGCATTTTATCCAAATAAGGATATTTATGACTTGGGGAATATGATAAACATCTAGTTTTTAGTTCCCTGATGGAAGATATGAAACTAATTTCTTCTACTTCAAGTGGACTGCCTTTGACAAATGTAAGTGATCCAAGAGGATAGAATGATGGCAGTGGGATAGTTTGGTTTGGAAGATCCTCAAGAGGAGAGGATAGGATGGTGGGATTTTGACTAGGATTGGGGGATAGTAATGAATCTTCAGATGGAGAAATGAGGATGATAGGATCTTGGATTGGAGGAATTGGGATTGTAGGATTTTGGATTGGGGGTGATGGAAGCAATAGAACATGTGATGGGGGAAGTGAAGGGATTGGGTTTTGATTTTCTTCTGTGAGTATTTCAACATGCTTTTGGACAAGATCTTGACATGGTAGGTTTTGTGTGGATAAAGTGACAAGGGATGTATGGATGGACTCTTCAGAGGGGGTGGATGGAAGGATGGGAGATTTTGTAGCTGTGATGTCTGGAAGAAGGAAGAACTCTTCAAATGGTATGGATGAAAGGATGGAAGGTTCTATAGTTGTGATGGCAGGAAGAAGGGTGAACTCATGAGGCTCATTAGATATGCTTTGGATAATACTAGGAGGAGGTGATGTTGGTGGGGATTGGATGGAGACTTTAGATGGAAGGGACTCAATGATGCTAGGAGACAGAAGGAGATCAATGAGTGGGATGTATGGAAGATAGATATAGATGGGAGTGATGGATGGGACTCATCAATGATGGCTTCACATGAAGGATTGAAATGGCTTGGCTTTTCATTTTTAGGAGTGGGATTTGTTATTGGCTTCCTTTTGAAACTCCTTGGAGACTTTTGGATTGGAGGAGGTGAAGCATTAGAATGTGTAGAAGATGGGGGGCTTGGATGGTCCTCACATGAAGGTGGGGTGGAAGATTTTGAATTTGCTTGAGGGGATGATGGTGCTAAAGAGGTAGAGGTGATGGATCGAGGTGTGAGATATGAAGTGGTTTGAAGGATGCACTTTTCTTGTGGGAGGGGATTTTTTGAAATGTGGTTTGGAATAGAAGATGGTGGATTGAGATAGGATGGTGGATTGGGGAAAAGGATTGGAAGACTTGGTTGTTGGTTTTGAGAATTATTTGGAGGATGAGTGGATGGATTCTTTAGATAAGGGAAGTAGCGTGAAGTGTTTCTATGGGATGATGGTGATTGGGATATGACCATAGCAAGAGATGGAGGTATGAAGGATGCATATGGAGGATGTGTAGGTTTAAGATAGGGATAAGTTATGGATGGATAAGATAATGGATTTGCCTTGCCAAGGACATGAAAGGGAGTGCTAGTGGATAAGTGTGAAGGCATGATAGGATATTTTGGAGGAATGATTGGATGCTAAAAGATGTTTGGGGCAAGCTTGCTAGGATTTTCAAAGTATGCATCATGATCTATAAGGCCTTCATCATCTTTGGGATAGGATGGATTAAGGGGAGAGACATAATAACCAAACTCATCATAATAGTTTTGAGACACGCTGAGTTGTGGATGAGTTGGATAGGAATGAAGGATGAAGATGGATTGGAAGACTAAGACTCAGATTGGGATGACTGACAGGATCAGACTAGGATTGGAAGAAGACTAACTCTAGAGGAAGACAGACAAGAGGATGGGGGATGACCAAGATGACTCTGCTAACCTAGGAGAGGAGGAAAGGATGACAGGACTGGATTGAATATGATTGGAAGACCATGATTTGAGATTCTGAAAGTTTTGGACTTTTTTGGATTTTTGAAGGATTTGGATTGACATGGATTTTCTGAGTATCTTAAACTAGGTTGTAGATCAGTTTGATGTTTTTCCAATGGCAAAGGATAGATTTCAACAAATATTTTCAAATAAGCAATCTCTACAAGGGATAAAGCAACCTTGTGAGATACGAGTAGGATAACTGACCTTTAATCTAAAAAAGCTCTACAAAGTCCTAATGACGCTTTAGGACTTAAGTTCTTTCCCTTAGTTTCATTCAAGATTTGTTGGCTCCATTTTAGACTTCAAAACAAAGTTTCCTAGATTTAGTTTGATGCGTTAAATTTGAAAAAGAAGGCATTCAAGATTTTTGCAAAATGAAGTTAGTTTTCAATAAAAAACAAAGTTTTTAGGATTGATTTTAGGAAATTTTGCATGCACTTTTAGGATTGATTTTGAATGTTTTTAGAAATGAGATGCAAATTTGAGGTTCTCCTTTTTTCTTTTTTTTAAAGTACCTAAAACTTGAAATATTCCTAATTTTTGCATGAATGCATCTAAAACCTTGATGTTGCAAGGATGCAAATGTTTTGATTAATTTTTTTATTGTTTGTTAGAACAAATTTTGCAAATTTTAGTCCTTAACACATTCAAGAATGATTTGGGGGTTCATTTTAAGCACTAAAACAAGGTGTGTGTGATTTTGCTTCCTTACAGATATTTTTGAGAAAAAATGGCCAAGATCCCGCAAGAAGAAGAAGTAGATGGAATATAAGAAGAATAAAGACAAGAAGAGGAAGAAGAATTCGAAGCGCTCCATCTACCTATAAGCTTGAAAAATATGAAAACACTCCAAAACCCATCAGAATGTTTGTAAAGAACCCATGAAGTGGGTCCCACCGGGCGTGCCAGAATGTAGACTATGGCTATCTGAATCTATTTTGAAAGGCTAAGACAAGAAAACATTAGGTTTTAATCTAACATTATATCAATTCAAACCAAAAACATCTAAGCTAAGCCACCTCAGATTGAGATTAAACAGGTGCACCTAAGCACTGTTTGATTTGCTCTTGCTTAAGAGGATTGGGGTGTGCTCTCTAAGCACTTGGAGCATACTCTAATGCTTTCTAAGATGATTTGAGACTCATGAAAACCCCAAAAATGGCACAATAATGGGTAGAACACCCAAAATTGCCCCTAAGGCTTCAAGAACTCAAAAAAATGCTTTAATGGAGATTTGAACTACATGATGTTTATGCTAAGATTGATTTTAGACCAAATAGAGATGTGATATGATGCTATATGCTATGCAAATCAATGAAAGAAACTATGTTAATCCATTATTGCTAAGCTATGATGTGCTAAAAATGCTTGAAAATAAAATAAATTAGGATGATTATGCTAAAGCTAGAAGTAAAAGAGCATGATAACAATGCATGAGATATGAAAGACTAAGCTAATGAATTGCTCTTGGAAGAGGGAGTATTTATAGGATTTCCTAAGGGCTTGGGTTAGGAAGAAAGGTTAGAGTTTGGGGTAAGGTTAGGGTCTTGAGTCAAGGGGATAAGGATGAAGACATTCTAGAAGAATCTAAGCTTTGGATGAGGATAAAGACTTTCTAGAAAAGTCTAGGCTTTCTAGGGATAAATATGGAATTTAGGAAATAAAAAAAGTTTTATTTATCCCAAAGGCTTTAATGAGTTTGAGGCTCATTAGGGGTAGGGTTTGACTAGGAGTCAAAGGAGACTTAGATTAGCTTAGGGAAATTAGGTAATTTCTCTTAAATGGGTTTAGGGAAGGAGGAATGAATGGCCAGGATCAAAATCCTTAAGAGAGGCCAAGATTCATTCAAAGGGGAGCACATGGATTGTGCTAGTTCAGGGCCACCTCCTTGTGACAAGTGTCACAAGGGCATTAGGTTGAAAGATGGGAGGGATGTGCACAATTTGGGAAATGTGCCTAAGGTCAAAGGGTGTAAGAAAGTGGTGAGGGGCTTCTTAAATGCATCATAAATGCATGTAAGAGGGATAAGGAGGCTTTTAATGCATTTAATGCATGTAAGAGAAGTTTCTAGAAGTTTGTTGACTTTGGGTTAAGCTTAGGAGTTTGCTAACCTTGGTTAGGGAATGTGACAAGATTAGTGGGGGGGATTAGGATTAGGATTAGGGGGAAAAGGATTAAAGACTTTCTAGAAGAGTCTAGAACTTAGGATAAATATGGATTTTAGGAAATAGATAAAGATTTATTTATTTCCATGGTTTAGTTTTGAGAATATTTATTAAAAATAAATTTAATAAATATGAGGATTAAATATTTAATCTTAATTAAATACTTTGAGTTGGGATTAGGGTTAGAAAATGATGGGATTAGCCTTTAATCAAAATTAAAGAAGGATTAGAAGATTCTGGAAGAGGTTAGTGGTCTTAAGGAAATTGGCCAAGTTTTGGGCAAAAAATAAATAAATTATTTATTTTGAAATTTTTGGTGAATTTATTAATTAAATAATTAATAAATAAGGAGAATAATGTTTAAATAAGATTTAAACATTTGTGGGAGGGATTTCTTAATTAAATATTTTTAAATTAAGATAAAGGGATTTAATGGCATAAAAATAAATTAAATAATTAAATAATTAATTAATTAATAAATGATGATGTCATTAGGGATTTTTTAGAAAATAAAAATACTTTATTTTCTAAAGAGTTTTTAGGTGTCTACAGGTCCATGCTCCTACCAAGGAGCTCATTCACTTCATCCGTTTCTGGCCGTTTCAACAATGGGCCTTTGATTTGGTGGGTAAGATACATCCATCTTCCTCAAGAGGACGTAATTTCATTATGATAGCTACAAATTATTTTACTAAATGGGTTGAGGTAGTGCCTCTTGCCATAGCTAATAGCAAGTTTGTAGCAAGGTTCATACTGAATTACATCTTCTATAGATATGGTGTACCCTCCTCAATAATCACTGACAATGGGGGGCAGTTTAAGAATGAAGATCTAAAGGAGTTATGTACTAAGTTCAAAATCATTCAACATTGGTCCTCGATCTATTATCCATAGGGTAATGGACAAGAAGATCTTGCACAAAATAGTTCACAAATCTGGTAGAGATTGGCACCTCTAGATTAATTTAGCTTTCTTGGCCTACAGAACAAGAATTTGAACTCCAACAAGGGCTACACCCTTTGCCCTAGTCTATGGCATGGATTTTGTGTTGCCTATTAAGGTCGAGATTCCTACATTGTGAGTCTCTCTAAAGAGCCTCATTACTGATGAAGACATTAGAATATCTTGGCTACAAGAGCTAGAGTTACTGGATGAATGTTGGCAAGTGGCATTCAATCATCTAAGAGAATACCAAAAAAAATGTCTAAGAGCTACAATAAGAAAGCCAGACCAAGGGAATTCCAAGTGGGTGATCTCATCTTGCGAGAGAACCCCAAGAATCGACAATAGCGGATACATAAAGGAAAGTTTGAACCAAACTGGCTTGGTTTGTACATTATCACTCCAGCAATTGGGTTTGGTGCTTATCAACTATCTACTACTGAAGGAGAACAACTCAAAAAGCTGATCAATGCTCTGCACTTGGAAAGATTCTACAGCTGAGATATTCTCTATATGCTCTTATATATACTTTATTCTGAAAAATCTTAAAAATTGCAAAATGTCCTAAAAAAATGATCATCTTAGTGAAAACCTGGCAAATGGGTGCTTTGATGTATCTATTATCCTGGTGAAAACCTGGTAAACAACCACCTTGATAATAATAAAAAAAAATTAAAAATTTGAAAAAATACAAAAAAAGTGAAAACTCAAAAAAAATAAAAAATGAAAAACAACAAAAATACAAAAATATCAAAAAAGAGAAAAGTACAAAAAAATTGAAATAGAAAAAAATGTGTCATTGATGAAAACCTGGCAAACAGGCATCACGGTAGCAAAAATAGAATCTCTGCCAAGATGGTGAAAACTTGGTAAACAGGTGCCTCTTTCTCCTTAATGCTATACCTATTACAACACCACTTGGCTCTTGCTTTCCTGCTTTAGTTTTGTTTCCTGTTTCCTGCTTTAGTTTGTTTCCTACTTTAGTTTGTTTCCCAATTTAGATTGTTTCCTTCTTTAAGTTGGTTTCCTTCATTAGTTCATTTCTTTCTTTAGCTTGTTAGCTCATGCATTCACTCTTAGTTATCTTCGAGATTATGCTCAACTCTACATGAATTGAAACTAGTCACACTTGGAGGCATCTTCCTGGCCTTTGGGGAATTGTCCTATCACTTTTAGAGGTTTTTTTTGTGCATCAGTCACCAATGGTTCTCACTATGCCTTCCTACTGATACCTAGCTCCCGTTCGAATCCCTCTCTTTTGGGATCTCTTGTACATCAGTCACTAGTGGTTCTCACTATGTCTGCCTGCTGAGGTTTTATTTGATTTTAGATCTCTCTCTTTCAGAATCTTCCTTGTATCAGTCACTATTGGTTCTCACTACGTCTTCCTACTAATACTTCATTAGTACTCTGATATCTCCTTGAGACTTCATCTCTTGCGACAGTCACGAGTGATCCTCACTGTGTCTACCTACTATCACTATCCTATTGAGATTTCTCATGCTGTATACTTCTGATTAGACATCAATCTGCTTAAATCAAAACTAAAACTAAAAATTGACTTTGTATCTCTCTAAAGCATGGTGAGCTTTTCTTTTGTGTGTTTGTCTTTTCATTTTATCATTCCTCCTCGAGCAGCTCTAAGACGTCTTTCTTGACTGAGAGAAGCGAAGCCTAGGGGCATGATTTTTCCTTTGCTTTTTTTTTGTTGGTTTAGTTCCAATGATCCAATAAATCTATATAAGAGGGGTGTCCACTATGAGAGCCTTCATCTCATGGTGGATGACCATGTGTACCTTGAATCCTTTAATATGGAAACTTTGGTGAGGTTTATTCTTCTCCTTGTTTGTTTGAGTGACTTCTTTATGCTATAAGTGAAATTGCAAACACTCATCCTACAAAGTGAACATAAGGGTCACTACGAGCACCTTGATATGTTTATCATTCACTTAGAAAAAGGAGAAACTCTCACATGTCTGGCATGTTTGTATGCAAGCAACATTCTGGTCATTCTAGTAACTATGCTTTAATGCTTATGTTAACTTGCTAAATCAAAAGGAATAGGTGTTTAGGTCATTCTGGCTTCTTGTTCCTTAATGCTTACACCTCATTCTGACAAATCTAAGACTAATGTCATATTCATATTCTAATGATTACAATGTTAGTGAGGGTTGTATGGCATCCTACGAATGTCTGTTACTAAAAAATCTATGATGATAATAAAATGAGTCCAACAACCAAGTCCTAGGGATTGCATCTAGCTTAGGCTTGCATTTTCATTCTAGGCTTGCATTGAGATGGTGTTTTAGTGGTCTCTTTATTGTCTCCTCAATCTATTCATTGAAGGTTCTCATCTTTCATCTTGGGTTCATCTTGGTTGCACAAGTGTCCGGTCCTCATTCTTGATCTTCAAACATTCTTTTGGTTAGTACATGTCATGTATTGCTACATCCTACATGAGATGATTAGTATCATATACATTGCATTTTAATTGCATTTCCATTTGCATCCATAAATTACATTTACATACATTCTAAATCTACATATCCATATACATGTGCATTCGTTATAAGCCAAAAATCAAATCATACATTACATTTATCTATCATTGCATTTCACAATACATAAATAAAACATGTGCATATTCATTTGCATATTCATAAAAACTTCATGTGCATCTCATATCTAATCCATACATCTAATCATATAGGAAAAATCTCATAAACATCAACATAGAAGCAATATATAGACAAGAACAATGATATCAAAATGACGATCTCATATATCTTGGTCGATTAATGTCAATGTACATTAAAAGAATGGTGCCACTCAAGCACAGTATAAAAAATGAGCTACAATGTATGTCAATCATGTGTCTAGCTCTTCCCACTACCACCTGGAGGAGGTGGAGGTGGAGGCATCAGTCTCTATGGGGGAGGTCCTTGTGGTGGTCCCTATGGTGCACCCTGTGGAGGTGGTCCTTATGGAAGTGCCTATGGAGGTGGCCCCTGTGGGATGACTCAAGCCCCAACATACTCTAAGAATGGTGACACCTACTCTGCTAGATCTAGCACTATGCTAACGTATGTTGCATAATAGTAGGTTGACTATGTAGCCTCATATCTGGCCTCTAGTTGTGCTCTAGCTAGCACCTCCTACAACCCTCTAATCTCATAGTCTCACTCTAATACATAGGTCTCTTGGACAATGACTTGGGTGTGATAGTCATCCCACTCCTACTGTACCTACCTAATCCTCTCTTAGCTCTTTCTAAGAGCCTCCTATAGCTATGGTACTTATCCTCCTGTTATCACTTTTTTAAATATTTCTTGGCTCCGTGTTTTTGGATTGGGTTTCCTCTCTCGTTTCCAAACCCTAGGTTGGTTTGTTCCTTTTTGTTTTCCCGTGTTACCTTTTTTGATTCACTAAAGGTGCTAATCCGCATGTGCCTTTAACTTTTTTAAGTCATGCGTTTGTGGTTAGAAAGTTGTTGGCCCCCGTCCCCCTCTTCTCCTTTTTATTTCTCTAGGCCTAAGTTTTTGGCATATTTTCCTAAAGTTCTCACTAAAGTAAAACTAGTGGCTGTCGTTACACCGCACGACCCCGATTGTCAATTTTCTATGACATGCGATATAGCGACGAGTTTCCACCTATCTCAAAGGTGGGCCCAACTGGAGGAAGAGTTTGCGGACTTTAAAGGGTGGAACAGATCTACGGTGGTCATTATACCGTTGATCCAAGATGCTTGCATGTTAAGCTTGTGGTATAGCAACGGTCGTCAGATTTTCTATATTTGAAAAGGATTCGGTGGGTCCTAACAGTGCCAGGTCACTACAATTCTTGTGGTTCTTATTGGTTCTTAGAAAGCTAGGTGGCGGCTGACGCATCTTTAAAGACAGTAAAGGATAGTCAGAAGGGACTCGCCCGTATGAAAATGTGGCGCAATGTGATTTGATTGATAGAAGGTGATGTGTTTATTTGTGGGGTCATGTTTTCCAAAAGGTTAATCTTTAGTTTGATCAGACAATTCTTGTTATACCGTTGATCAAAGATGTGAGGATTTTAAGTTCACGGTATAGCAACGACCGTTCGATCTTCTTAGAGACTTAAGTGCTTAGTGGGCCCCTTATTGCGCCAGTTCACTTTGACATGTTTATTTCTTATTAGTTGGATAACAACTATGATCTGACTATTTTTAAAGTGCTCCGAGTTAGAAAGGAAAAGGGACTGGGTCCACTTGTCAGTTTTTTTTTGCTGCATGGCATGTTTTGATTTGATATGTGCCTGCTGATGTGTCACAGTGGGACCTTAGTTTCTCAGATGATTAAAATGCTACAAGATCTCACGGTTGTCATTAAACCGTTGGGAGGAGATGCTTGGATTTTAAGTTTGCAGTTTAGCAACAACCGTTGATTTGGATAAAGAGATGGAAGCCTTTTGGTGGGTCCTCTGTAAAGATCACTGCTCAGACCAGGATGAACTTAAGGAATTTATTTCTGCACATGCTAATTTTTAAATGTTCTTGTTGGTCAAGAACTAGCTTGCTAAAGGTACTATAGGATTTTGCTGATAAGATTTTCTACTGCCCGATGCGCCGAAAATGAAATATATCAACGGCTTGAATTTGAATTTTTTTCTTGAATGACATTTTCACGTCCAGTGAGTGATAGGGCTGCCAACCTTAGTAATGGTGGAATAAATTTGTTACGTGCAGGAGAATTGTGAGCCATTAGTAGATGTTATATACCAAAATTTGATTAATGTTTTTCTTCACTGCTCTCATGTGTTCTCCGGCGATATATTTTCCATGCAGTGCTTTCAAGCAGAAGATTTTTCAGGTGCCTGGTAGGTTTACTCCTATGTTTAAGTCATTTGAAATTTGTAAAGCTTTGTGGGGTCTTCTTTCATATGGTCAGTTGATATTGTTTGAAGTTTTCTTGGGAATTCATATCTTAGTAAGAAGCCCTATTTTCAAAATGCCGCCCAAGAGGAGTTTGTCTGGTCAAACAGAATATAGTAAGAGAGGAATTTTTGAGGATTTGATGCAGTTGCTCCCATTTTCTGATAATGGGGCACAAAGAGTAAAAGAGCTCACTCTGAGACATCCTAGAGATTTAGTTGCAGAAGGTCTCTATGATAGAGGGAATTGGATGAGAGATGCTAAAGTGGGTGATAAGCACAACGGTCTTATTCTTTTTAAATCGGCATATTCACAAAGGAACGCTTGTGCGCCCCTCAGTAATGTATGGCAGTTTGACATTGGGAGGTTGGTATGCCCTGGGGTTTTCATGGATGATGAATTGTTAATACAGATTGCTAAATGCTATGATCCTGTGACAAGATGTGTCAAGGATGTAAGCAGAAGAGACCTGATAAGTATTACCGAGGATGAGATTAGACAGGTTTTCTCATTAAATGAACCGTCTGTGGGGTTGGAAAAAATAGATTTCATAGAGTTCACTGAGATTTATGAGGCACAGAAGGATTATCTAAGGGTAGGGCCTCTAAGGCAATATTTTGACCAGATAGGATCAATGTGTGCTATCAGTTCAAGTACGCCGGAGTCCATCAGGTTAGATTTATTCAGTTAAAAGGCACAAGAAGTTTATAAGTCTTTATCTTTGATCCTAGGGCATGATGAGAAGACTCATATGCTAGTACCTTTTATGTTCATGATGGTGCAGTCACTCCACCTCCAGCTTGCCCTCATTTTTGACTTTGCTTCTCATTTGGCTGAAATAATTCATGAAGGATTAATAGGGATTAAGAATATGAAGGTCTCTAGACCATTCGGATGTACTCGATGCTTATGCACATGTTTTTGTATAAGGGTGAGAAGTTTTCTAGTACAACGATGAATATTGAGAAGGAAAGATATGGAGAGACTCTCCCAGTGCAATTGTAGACCACAGCCTTGTCCTGGGATAGAACTGATGCTGGTTATATTGCCTTTGATAGGGATTTTGCATTGAGGCTTAGGTCTCTTTTATTTATTGATAATCCAAGAATCCCAGGAGAGTTATTAAGATTGATTAGGCCGATGGATTACTGCAAGGACATTACCATTGTCCATAATTTTGGAGACATCATTTTATATCCAGTCTCCACAGTATTTAGAGTGTATGGCAGTAAGGTGGCACCTTGTATTTTTCCATATCAGGTCCCATTGAAGCTAGGATATGCTGAGATCTTAAGACAGATTGGAAATTTGCAAGAAGCCACACTCACTGGCAAAGGTAGAGGAACTTTCTTTCCTGATGTAACTCTGGCACATCAGTATGTAATTACAAAAGGAGGATGGGTTTTGCAACCCTACATAATGTCAAAGGCAGTGGTGAGGTGTGCAGATACAGAGGGTTTCCTTATAGGTATGTTCAAAGATAAGGTGAGCTGTGCTCTTATTGAGCATCAATTTAATTTTCCAGAAGACATAATAAGAAATGAGTTTGACCTTCAAACTCAGGAGATTAAGAAAGAAAAATGGGTGATTTATAGCAAGTCTATAGGTTTTATTCAGAACTTTGATAAAACTTATGACCCATTGATTAGTTTTGAACCATGGGCTAGAAAAGTTAATGTCCTTATGGAGAATTTTGAGGGACTCATGAGTGCTGTAAATGAGAAAAGGGTATCTGTGACTAAGACAGATCTAGAAAAGGCTAGGCAGATCTTAAACCAGCCTAAATATATGAAGTTAATCCCTAAGGGGGTGTACACAGTATAGAAGAGGAGTCGACATACTGTCCTTCTAACCTCACAACAAGGAAGTGAAGATGTTCCTTCCACTTCAAGAGGGAAAAGACCACTTGGTGATCCAGCAGTGCAAGCACCTTCCCCCAAAAGGTGAAGACAAGAAGAAGAAAGATCGGCAGAGGAGATTTACTCTCCTTCTCAATCCCCTATTCAGTTGGATGAGCATGGAGTGGCAGAGAAGCTGGTGTAGTTAAGGGATGAAGGAAATCTTTTTGTTTTTAATGAAGATTTGCAGGAGGGAATGCCGGAGGCACCTAAGGAGGTGGCCATGGATCTCACAGTAGAAGAATTTGAGGGTAAACAAATAGACCCTATTCTAAAATAGGAAAGTGACTCTTTCCTTGCCGATGATGATTTTGTTAAAACCAGGGCCTTCTCACAGTTCTTATGGAGAATGAAAATCAATCAGTTTAAGGAGATTTGTGAGAAGAAGAAGGAAGAATCCCCTGATAAAGATGTGAAAGAAATAGAGGAGGAGACCAAGGCACAAATGGCTAAAAATTTTGAGAAGATCACTCTAGAAGAAGGGAGAGCCATGATTCATACAGTAGGGATTCTGATCCTACCAGAATGGGACATTGCTGATGCCATTGTTTTTGACCAAGTAAGGAAGAGCAAGGTAAAGACCCTAACTACACTAGAACAAGCTAAGCAGGCAGCTAGGGGAATTACTTTTTCTGAAGATCATGCTGCTCTGGTCATGTGGTCTTTAGATAAAGAAAAAAATAAAGGGAAGAAGAGTGATTTCTCCATAGGATATACAGGGAGCCTAATGGTTCAGAGAGTGGGAGAAACATCTGGTGTGGAGGCCTCTAATTTGATTCTTGAAACTACCAAGTTCAATGTTAGTGTGGAAGAGAAGGATGCCAGAGAAAAGGAGGAGCTTAGGCTCAAATTTGAAATGGTCCTTAAATCTTATAATGAGCTCAAAGTTGAGCTAATTCAAAAAGACAAACTGATTGTCCAGTTATTAGGAACACAAGACCAAAGATCTCCTCAATTAGCAATTTCTGATAAGCCTGCGGTGGCTTCATCTTCAAGCCCAATAATTGAATTTCCACCCTCACCACTCCCAGAAATAGATATGGATGCAAGGGTTTCTTGGGAGAAGCTGAAGCTAACAGAGGAAACAAATAAATTGAGGGAAATCAGGGAATAATTGGAAAAGGAAAGGAATGAGAACGCAAAGGCCACAGCTTTGGTAAATCAGAAATATGAAGAAAAAATAGTAGGGGTGATTATGGAATTTGCAGTAGATTTAAAGCCTTCTATTATACATGGCCATATGGATAATTTAATTTCTTTGCTTAAGGTTATTAATAAAGAGAAGGATGAAATGGCTCCAGTTTTGAAAAGATGGATTGAAAGGTCTCCCAATGTAAAACTATTTCGTATGTTATCAAAGGGACAGGAGGACCCGGATCCTTTAATAAAGCCATTGCATCAAATTGTGAAGAAGTTGGTGCATTTCAACATTTTTGTGGATAATTTTATCAGGAGAACAAGTATGTTGAAATCTGAATTATTGCTTTCAGGTTATGAACTGGTGCCTCCTATTTTTACAAACAAAGGAGAATTTAAGGAAGCTTATCAGTGGAGGGAGGAGTTAGATGGACTCCTCACAGAATGAATCAATAATGTTTTAAGTGATAAGTCTTCTTTCAGTGGCACAATTAAAATGTTGATAAATGCCAGATTAATGTTTGACACCATTCAACAGAAAATCATACAGATCATAAGTGAATGGGAACAGTTGTCTACCGGGAAGGATGAATTTGTTAATTTTGAGTTCCTGAGTGAAGAGGTGTATAATAAATGGAGATCTCAGTACATGCCAGCTGTGGAGAGTGAAGATACACCACCAGCTTCATAAAGTAGATCAGAACAGTTAATTTTAAGTCATAAGGGTGGTTGAGATATGAGGAAATATTCATTACAGAATGGATAGCAAATATTATAGATCAGATTTGTTAACAGCTGCCCAAAGATTGCATTAAAAGATGTGAAGAAGGTCGGCTCAACTGCAATTTCCTCGCCATTGTGACTGAGTGTATTTATTGTAAATTTTGTAGTTGTTGTAAAGTTTTAGGGTTGATATTTTGTAAACCCTAGAATGACCGGAAGCTTATTGCATTTCCTTGTATATAAAAGGATTTCCCATGGTCATTCTAGGTATTGAGTGAGTTAGGTGTAAGAAGAAAAAGAGAATTTTGAAGCCCTGCTACTCAGTCGAGGATTGTAAATTTGCATGATTTTGTCAGGATAATAGAGAAGTGATACAAGTTAGCACCATTATCCAGTAAGTTTGCTATTCAGAATATGATGTATGTAAATGATCATGGTTATACTTAATACAAATATCAAATCTTTACCTCTCCATTGTGTTTGTTCTATGAATCTTTAAGCCTATTTTAGGGTTTATGTGTATGTATCTCACTTTGAGTTCTGACCTAGGGTCAGATTAAATATTACTCAAAGTAAAATATGTGTTCATTGAATTCGCATAAGGATTATCTATAAGTAGGGAAGAGTTGGGGTATTTGTATTTATGTTTCAAAAACTAGTTGTTCTCAAAGTTGTTTTGGGATCCTTTCTATTTTCTGACTCTATTGCCCAATGGATAAGACACTGGCATGTATTCTCCTATCTTTGTTCTGAGAAGGTGACTCAAATTTCAAAGTCCCAAAATCTTAAAATCACTACCAGTACTTTACTTTCATTTATTTTTATGTATTGTCCTACCCATTGATGGAGGATCAATGAATAATAGGTTGTTGTTTAGTATTCTCTCACTATTTTTATCTATTAAAAGATCCAATAAAGAAATAGGGGGCAGAGTTAAGACTATCAGTTAAGAGTTAAATACTATTGGATCAGGTGTACCCACCTTGGTTTCACAGAGCCAGAAGTAGAAGAGGGACTATCCATCCCTATAGTTGGTCCAGTTGCCTATAGATTGCCCACATTTGGAACTAACCAATCCTTAATATCCATCATAGGCATATTGGTGTCTCTTTGAGTGTAAACTCCTTTTCAGGAACCAACACCTCCCACAAGTGCATCCTACATGTTGGTATCATCACCCTATGCCCCATTTTCAAGAGGCATCTGCTGAGAGGAGTCACCTATCCTCTACCTAGTGGACCTCTATTGGGTCCCACTGATCCCTGCACCTGCATCTGAACCCATAGTCCTAGGAGGGATGAGAGTTTTCCCACTCCTCAGCCTCAAGACTCTCTACTACTACCGCTAAGCAACTTGCTACTGTCTAAGCTGCTATACTAGTATCTGCTACTGTGAAAGTACCTATTGTCCCTACTGCTACTATGCAGGCTATTGATGTGCCCTCTGACCCATGCCAATAGGATCTATGAACCTCGAGAAGGGGTGAGCCAAGATATGATCTCTATATGCATGCATCATGCCTACATTGGTGACATCTACTATGTAGTCCTACTAGGTTGGAGGTACTCATGCCTTGATCACACATCTACCCTAATCCAACCTAGGCTACTAGCCCTTCTTCATCTCATTGATGAATTGGGCGTATGTGCAATACTCCTGGGAGACATCTTGTAGTCTCCCAAACTGACGTGAAGAACTCTATGATGGTGATGGTGTGTCTGATCAGTGGATGTGAGATGAACATGTGTGGGAGCATGCACTGAGCATCATCCCATGGATCTGTAGCTACCCAAGGTCTCCATATAACCACTGCCATGTCATCCAGCTACTTGCATCACTGCTCTATCTTACCCAATGCTGGCTGCATCATAGGTCTTGCACACGTATATATGTATGGCTCTAGAGGCTTCCAAGTATCATGAAAGATCAACCTACATATAGGGAGATTCTCCCAGGCCCATACCTACAACAAAAATACTCCTGTGGCCATGGTCTACGCACTTCGATACATGATCTTGTGCATCTCATGGTACATCTAAGAGAGCATGTACTTGCCCCATCTGAACCTCCCAGCTGGCCTATCCAGCATCTATTCTAACATGCAGCCCCAACCACACTCCAATCCATGCTTTCCTCAATCTAGAACCAAGTAACAGCTTAAGAATATAGCCAAGACAACTGCTAGTCTGTGACCAACTTTGTATCTCCTGATTAGCTCCTCCCATGAGATGGCCTGACCCATCACTTGCTCATCTTGAAATATGGCCCTCAGTGCTAGTGGACCTACTCTTGGTTGGATGCCATACTCCATGTGAGCCCAATGGAATGGTATCCTCAGTATCCTATATATGTCCTCGAGAGTGACTATCATCTCCCCCATCAGCAAGTGAAAGGTGTTCATCTCCTAATGGAAACACTTGACTAGTGCCCCTAGTAGTCTGTGATTCACCTGAATGTTAGGTAGATCACATAGATATGTCAATCCTAGCCTGTCTATGTGGGCTCCCTCAGCATCAGTCAATCTCTGTACTAGCTCACCAATAACTAGGTGGTGAGACTGGAACACAACATCTGGGAAGTCAATCTACAAAGCAAGCGATGAAATTCAATAAGTATCTTAATATGATAGTTTTCAAAGAAATAACAACAAGGGAGGATATGCATCTATCCTAAACATGACTCTGGGATGTTCTAATTGGCTGATTTTATGACAAATTGAACACAAACTCTAAACACTATAGTAGCTTCTCAGATGAGGAAACTGTTCCTTCATGCTAAGCAGGATCTCTTCTTGTGCGAGAATTCATCATTGGGGATGAAATCTCCTGCGATATCACATAGCATCTCACGTGAGCTCACAAAGATGCCCTGGGTGAAGAAGCCTTAACCCATGTGAGAGAAGCGTTCTCTCGCATGAGGAATGACTAGGGTTGGCATGAGGAAACTATTTCCTCATGTGAAGATTGAAGAACAAGGCTTAAAAATGTATAAAAATCTACCCTAAATGACCTAAGAAACTGTTAAAACTTGAAATGTAGGATGGTTTATCGACTACTTATAGGTGTGTCATACTCCAGTGGCTGGTTGTGTTGTTGGGAGTGCTCAAAATGATGTGTATGTATTGGCACACTCTCCATCTCTCTTAGAGATCTCAAATTGCTAGAAGACAAAGTGAATAATGAATTGAAAATGATCCCTCCGGGCCCTATATAGCTTTTGACCTAATTTTCAAAAGTACTCCATTTTGTGCAAAAACTTCACTCTTGGCTAAATTAACTATTCTGAATCCATTTTTAGGATTGAAATCGAAATCTGACACTCTTATCTAGCTCAAAATTGTGTTTAAAATTTATGGGACCATCGGGATCAGACGCTTGTGCAGCTGACCTTCTGGTGTCATTTTCTTGCTAGAATCTTATCTCATCATCTTTTTCTCGATCTTCAATGTTTTCATCAAAAGTCAACTCTAGTCAAATTTGGTCAAACTTGATCAACAAGACCTCCAAATTGCTCCAAATTGGCTCTGCATCCTCTCAATGCTTCCTTAATCTATTCTGAGCTCCTCTAGATCTTTGATTTTATCTCTATCTACAACCTTTTGTTGTCAATCATCTTTTTGACGTGTCATCTTTCAATTTCGCTCCTGAGGGGGTAGGATGATTACATCATTGAATCTTGTCGAATCAATTCTCAAATCAATCTGATCTGAATAAAAAGTCCTCATTGCTTGGGGCATCTCTTCACTAGGGGCATCTTTGGGCCTCGCATCTTGTCATCTATCTTTTAGGTATCTGAGCAATCTAACTCGGATCCTCGAGGATCAAGCTTCATTCTGGAGATGGTTCTCAAAATCTCATTAGGTATTGGGGCAATCTAACCCTAATTCTTGAAAGTCAAGCTTCATTCTAGAGAAGGATCTCAAAATCTCTTTTAGACCATTATCTTGGTAATCTAACCTAGGTCTTGAAGGACTAAGCTTCATATTGGGGCAATCTAACCCTAGTTCTGGAGATAGTCCTAAATCTACATCTGTTATCATCTATCAATGGGTATTGTGGCAATCTAAACCTGATTCTAGTCTTCTCTCAAGTGGTAATCTGACCGAGGTCTTCACAATCTAACTTAGACTTCAGAGAATCATGCTTCATTCTAAAGTTGGTTCTGCATCTCGATCTAATCAGTGTCTTGGCAATCTAACCTTGACTTTTGAGGGTTAAGCTCTATTCTAGAGATAATCCTAAAACCTCATCATCTATCACATCAGACTATTCTTTGAATCAATGTGCTACTAACACATCAATTCAAAGAGGGGCAAAATTTAATACCCCAAAATTGGCACCTTACAATGTTAATCAATTTTGGTGCATTTCTTCAATTTCTACCTCTTCAAAGTCCTATTATACTAGGCAATTTTGTCTCCTAATAGACTTTATTTTACTAGGTGTCAAATGCAAAAAACCCTAAATTTGCATTAATCACACACTATATTTTATTCCTAAATATTCAACATTTATCGACTAAAAATCCCTATGATTAATTAATTAAATTCTAAAGTCCTAGTGCTTTTAAATTAAATTAATTCCACCCCCTTTAGCTAATACACATCAAAGGAATTAAATAATATTTGGTTATTTGAATGGAAATCTCTATTTGAATTTAATTATTCAAAATAAATCAAAAATCCACCCATGTGGAAATATTCATTCATTTAATTAAATAATTCATCAATTTGTCTCACCTTCCTCCATAGAGATGAAGAGTCAACCGTTTCTTTTCAAGAAACTCTTCATCCTTCTCCCAAGCTCTTTGATATTATGAACCTTCTTTTCTTCATTTTGGGGAAGCAATTTTAGAGTATCAAAACTATAGTCATTTTTTGTCTCAATTCTCTCATGCTTCCAAGATTTTTATTGCATAATTAGAAGTAATTTCTCATTCTAGTATAATTTCATCCTCATTTTAATATAGTTGGCTTATTTGTTTAGTAGCTTAATTCTAAATTTCTTTCAAGTTTCTTAGATTAAATCTACACTTTCAATTCTTATATTACACTTGCATTCTCATATAGCTTAAATTCTCATTTTCAATCATTTTTAAGAATTTTAAATCCTCCATCTTAGCTTGGTCTATGGTTGTTGGCTATCTAGTGTGAGAGTAATTCAAACACCCCAACTAATTAAGAGGACACATGTCAATTCACTATGAATTCGTGAAGTGGGTAATTCATACTCATTTTTGTAATTCACTTTGTGAGAAATGACTATGTTGTGTTTATGACTGGATTAGAGGTCCACATTTAGCTATAAACATGTAGCATGCGTCTACACTTATTGATTTGGACAGGTCCCAGTTTGTGTTGCGTGCTTAGTAGACCTAACAGAGATGTTATTGGAGAGTGTTATTGTTTCTCTAATATGATTTCAAGGTGGTTCTTACAGGTAGACTTTATTATATCATTTAGAGGAAAGATACTTATAGCCGGTCATTTGTGATTGCTAGAGGCATGGCATGGAGATGAAAGTTTAGAGTAGAGTAGAGAGTGCAAATTATTGTGTCATCAAGAAGAGGTCTATGCAACAGAAAAGAAAGAGTATACTATTCATTTGGATTGATCAAGATAGTAGGTCTACCTCACAATTCACCAAGTCTAGATATAGTGTGTATCTATTATTCAGTAGGTTGCAGCCTTCACCCCTTTGAGCAGTGAGCTCTTAGACAGTGCATCCTCACCCCTAACTGGGCCAATCATAAAAGACTCCTAATAGGGTCTGACCTTTGACTAGGTCACTATACTTATTACATTGTAAAGATCAACTCCTAACAGGGTTGTAAGATCTTCTAACAAGGATCATTATACACTAGTGTAGTTTATTAGTGGGTGTTAATTCCTTTGGGGTTTTTTACCTATTTGGGTTTCCCCATAACCAAAATATTGGTGTTGTGTTCAAGTGTTATTTCATTATATTTATGATTAAAGTTTAATTATACTTAATTAGATAAAGAATTGAAACTTTTAGATAACTGATTCACCCCCCCCTCTTAGTTATCTCTTGGGACTATTCCTAACATTTCATATGTCTTTGATTCAACTTATTCTAACTACCCAAATACTGTAAAGCTTTATGATCGGTATACAAAAATAATTCACTCAGTATCAAATAATCTCTCCATTTCTTCAAGGCTTGAAAAATAGCATACAATTCCTGATCATACACATAATATTTCCTTTTTTGCATCATTCAACTTTTCACTAAAGAAAGCTACAGGTTTACCTTCTTGACTCAGCACAACTCCTATTGCACTACCACTTACATCACATTCCACTTGAAATACCTTATTAAAATCATACAATGCTAACATAGGCAATTCAACAACCTTTTGCTTTAGGGTCTCAAAACTTTTTTCAGCTCCATGTGTCCACTTGAATTCACTTTTATCTCCTCTCATAGTCTCAGTCATAGCATTACAAATTGAACTAAAATTCATAATGAACTTTTGCTAAAAAATTTACAAACCATGAAATGATCTTACCTCACTAGAATTCTCAGGTGTAGACCAATTCAAAATAGCTTCAACCATTACAGGGTCTATTTTCAAACCATCAGCTGAAATCACAAATCCAAAATACATAATCTACTCTTTCATGAAAGAACACTTTTTCAGATTTATCAACAACTTTTCTTCTTTCAACCTTTGCAATACTTGTTTAACATGCAAAAAGTTTTCTTCACTAGTCTTACTGAATATCAGAATATCATCTAGGTATAGAATAAAAAATTTATCTAATAATTTCTTCAAAACTTTATTCATCAACCTCATAAAAGTACTCAGTGCATTAGTTAAACCAAAAGGCATAACCAACCACTCATACAAACCTTCTTTTTTCTTAAAATTACTCTTCCACTCATCACCTTCTCTGATTCTGATATGATGATACCCACTTTTCAAATCAATTTTGGTAAAATACTTTGCTCCAATCAAACTGTCTATTATATCATCCATTCTTGGTATAGGAAACCTATATTTCATTTTTATCTTGTTGATTTCTCTAGAATCTATACACATTCACCATTCTCCATTCTTCTTAGGTTCCAATACAACAAGTACTACACAAGGAATCAAACTTTCTTAGATCAAACCTTTTTGTAACAATTCTTGAATCTGTCAGTTCAATTCTTGATTATCGGTAGGTGTCAACCAATGTGGTGCCTTATTCGGTAAACTAGCTCTAGGGATTAGATCCATGAAATGATCAATGCTTCTCTTCAGTGGAAAACCATCAGGTACATTACCATAAATTATCTCACTATACTTGGTGAGTAACTTATCAATCTCCTCAAGGATGCTATCCTCTATTTTCTTACTTAGTTTGTTAGGAATCATAGCAAAACATAAACCATTCTTCATCAAATCCTCAACAAAATTTCTTCCTTCCATCAAAAAAACTTTCACAAATGTACAAACACTACTAATAGGTTCTTCAATCAAAGGTAACAATATTTTTCTTCTCCCATCAAACCAAATAGTATATTTATGCAATCTCTATTGGAAATTTGGCTAATGTGGATGCATAGATGTTGTCATTATGGCAACATATGATCTCTTCTGAGAGCACAAAATCTAGAATGCAAGTATGGAAAGTTGAAGGAAGAAATTGTCTAAGTATGGATACAGTGATCTTGACAGAGCACCCGATGAAGATTTAGTTGGTGACATCCACTAGAGCAATATTTTTGTTTGTGCAATTAAATAAAGCTTCTACAGAGTATGAGGATACCCCATCTTAGTGTGCATAAAGTTTGGAGCAGTACGGATGAAGTTATTCAAAGTTTACTGAAGACAGTTTTGCAGATAGAACAGTTTTGGAGACAGTATTAGCGAAAGAGTTAAGGGATTATTTTTTCTTGTCAAAATAATGACTTAACATTATGAAGGGATGACATCCTAGATGTTTACCCTTGGATAAAGATTTTGGAAGCCAACCATATAGAGTTATTAGCTCTAATAACTCATATATTAGGCATACTTGAAATGTAATGATAATGATGTGTTTTGTAAAATGAAAGAAAAGGATAACTTGTGAAAGTTGTATATTGTGATAGCAAAAAAGGCTATTGATGCGAAGTTGTAAGCAATACCATATTATAGTCAAAAACATTTTGTATTACCTATTTGGGTAGTGAGCTCAGCTGGTGATCAGGTTTTGTAATCTAACTCATAATAGGGTTAAGGCTTCTAACAAGGCCTAAAGTCCTTGAACCAGGACAAATCTACTATATATTGTAAACTGACTCTTAACAGGGTCCAATATCCCTAACAGGATACTTTTGATTAGTGATCTTTGTGGGTACCATCCCCACCAGGGTTTTCCCTTGGCCAAGGTTTCCTCGAGAACATATCATGTGTTATGAGTTCTTTCTATTTACTACTATGTTTGTTAATCAGCTTGATAATCTTTGTATGCACTAAAGTAATCTGTTATATCCATAAGTGGGAAAAAGTAAAAGTTTGTGAAATACTGATTCACCCCCCCCTCTCAGTATTTCCTATTTCTAACAATTGGTATCAGAGCACAGTTACTCAGAGAAGGAATATTCAAGGAAAGCTTACCAGCTTGAGTAAGATCTCTATGGATATGGATCAACTTCAGAAGAATCTTGAAGAAGCTCTTGAACAAATTGATATGCTTACTGATGAAAGAAACTCCTTAAGAAGAAAGTATGAAGATGCAAAGAATGCTATTGACAAATTAAAAGGTAAGATTGAAGATCTGAAATCTAAAAATAAATCTGATATTCTTGTTGAATATTGTGATGAATTAGAAAAAGAAAATGAGATCCTTAAGCATGAGCTAAAGATAGTAAATCTAAAGCTTAGTTTGAAAGATGGAAATTTGAGATCTGATAATGAAAAATTGAAAATTGAGAATGAAGATCTGAGATCAAGACTTGAAAAGGTAACATCCGAATCTGAAAAAGTAAAAGTGCAGTATGTGGAACTTGAGAAGTATAATAAAATTGTGAAAGGTGAATTAACTCAATCTAAACAACAACTTGAAAGGCTATATTCTAATAGTGATAGGACTGAAAAATAAATTTCTTTTAGAGAACCATTCTTTGATAAGACTGGATTTGGATTTAGTATGTTTAGAACAAATCATGAAAGTAAGAAGCTAGATCTGTAGAAATCTGAAAGTATGGAGGAAATGAAGCTAGATGAGAACACATTGGAAGATCCACCTAAAGAAGAACCACCTAGAGAGAAAGAAGAATCAAAGAAAGAAGAATCAAAATATGAAGAATCATCTAAAGGTATGCAAAGAGAATTCAAAGGTAGATGTTTTTCTTGTAATACTATTGGGAACATGAAGAGAGATTGCACAGGTAAGAAATTTAAACCTCTTAATTGACATTGTTATAATTGTCATGGTTTTGGACATAGAGCTAACCAATGTAGAAGACCTAAAGTAATTTTAAATAATTATGATAATAGAATGATTGGGAATACTAACAATGCAGATAAGAGATCTATTGAAGAAATGAATAAAAGAAAAGTGGTAGTATGTTTTAGATGCAACAAAGTAGGACATATTGCTAGAAATTGCAGGTCATAGATTAACCAGAAAGGATAGAGATTTGGAAACAATGGAATCATGTGTCAGATATGCAACAAGTCTGGACACTCAGCAAGAGTTTTCAGAATGAACAATGGAGGTTATCATCATAACCCTAACCCTAGGAACAATGCAAGAAGGAATGAAAATGCAGGAAACAAAGAGAAAGGTTACTATAGCAATAAAGATGAAGTAAAATTTGATAAAGGCATAGATCAAGGAGGTATATTCAGCATTGAAAGTAGTCAGGAAGGTAATGTAACTGATGGTAAGGATGAATCTTTACCTGACCCTTCTTTAAGTACTTAAATTATGTAAGTTTCTATAGTTTAGGACTTAGGATTAGTGTAGATTAGGAATTTGAATGAGTTAAGTTTTGTGTAGTTAGATATAGATTTTTTATGTTGTACTAATGCTATGGTTAAGTGCGCAAAAGAAAATATTGTGTTTTGCAAGGTCGCAAATAGGTTTTATGGTTGCAAGTTTGCAAAATCAGCTTTTTGAGGTTTTAGTAGAAAAATGAATGAATGTGATGTCAGATCAAGTTAATGTGAAGTGTTATAAGGTCAAAATTGAAGTTATCATGATTACAAAGCAATTGAAAAGAGATTTGAAAGAAGAAAAGTGAGTTGAGGATGATTTGAAGAAGTTTGGAAGTAGTTTGTAGCGCCGATCATACCGAAACCCTAGATTTGCAAAGTTGAAGTATTTTTGATCTTTAATTAGTTGATAAGATGGATATTTATATGGTTCATAATGTTAAGGATAAGAATAGACCTAAGATTAAGAAAGAACCAATAGAACAAGCTGAAATTGATGACAGACTAGCACTATCATCTGTACCAGATGGAGTATTACACATTGAGAATGTTAAAGGATATTTAGGTTCCAAGTTTGAAACCTTGGGAGATGCAAATTTTAGTGATGATTACAGGAAATTGTATAATCAAGACATGTCAGTTAAACTAGCTTATAGGCACCTAGAGAACAATGAAATTATCAATTATTCCATGAAGTGTGAATTTAATGATGAGGAATGTACCAAGATCATTTTAAGTAGAATCTACAATGGGAAATTCTAGATGGAGGATAGAGTTATTGATATAACTGCCGACCTAATTCATGATGTTACTGGATTATCAAAAGTTGGAGAGATTCCACTAAATGAAAAGAACATGAGAAAGATTGTCTTAGACAACACTGGATCTAGTTATAACGGTAAAGGAATTGTGATAAGTAAGATTAAGCAAGATGATGTTAGGTACCTTTGCAAGATCCTAACAACTAAATTCTATGGTAGTTCAAGGGAAGATGACATGGCTGCAGGAATGGTTCATGTAGCTTATCTTATGTTTATTGAGAAGAAATAAGTAGACCTATGTGAAATTCTAAAAATTTAGTTATTTGAGAATTTAGAAAAGATTAAGAAGGCTAAGTACACACAGTTTAGGTTTTCATCTCTGATAACCTATATGTTTTTCCATATTTTGTGAAGATTTCCTTACACAGTTGACTAGAGTGACAATCTGAACACAATGGAAAGAATAAACTCAGTCTACATGAAGCACCTAATTGATAAAGTCAATGAAAGTGTGAAGCTTGTATTGAAGACTTTTTAGAATATTGTTAAGAACAGATCAAGGATTCCTCAATCCTTAGTTGAAAAGCATAAAGATGACATTTGTTTTATGGTAGACACTGATTTCACCTACATTGAAGTAGTTGAGCCTAGAATGGAATTCATAGACCCTCTTGGCTACGAAGTATCTAAAGCGGAAACAATAGGATATGTGAATAGACTGTTAAAGTGTGAGTTGGATGGTCATGCAAATAGGTTTGGAACCTATGAAGAGAATTTCAATTCTGCAATAAGTTTGAAAGAAAAGAAGCAATCTAGTAGGAGAGTTGAATCTACTATGAAGAAAATACTGAAAGAATCAGGTATGTCAAGTCATGAGTTTGACATAGCTAAGAAGACTGCATAAGCCTTGAAGCAAAGTGAAAATCTTGTAGTTCCACCTGTGGCATCTAGTGTAGACCCTGTTGATCCTATTGCAGTAAAGGTAAAAGTTGAAGTACCTGAAAAAGATGAAGGAGAAAAATCCTTTTCTCCTATTCCTAGCAAAAAAGTAAAAGTGAGTGCAACAGGACCTAGTAAGAGATAGAAAGTTATTGTACCACTTGTACCTAGAAAAGTAGCAGTAATTAAAGATGATGATGAAGTTTCAATCAAGAAGAAAGCATGGAAACCAAAAATTGAAAGAGTTAATGAAGATATATTGCAGCATGGAGACTTCACTAAGATAAATAAATTCTATGATCTATATGGATCATTTGACAGATTGAATTTTGAAAATGCAATGATTACACATGATTTTGACAGATAAGAAACTTAGCACTATTCATGGTAAGATCCCAGAAGATTTGTATAACAAACTTGTGAATAGAAAACAAAGAGCACAAGAAGAGGACATAAAGATGAGAGAACATGTAATCAGACAGTTCTGTGAAGTTGAGGATGAAGATCATTTGAAGAGAATCTTGAAGCCTCTTGGAACTTTATTGAGAACTAAGAGAAGAACAATTCTTATAATGGGAGGCAAAAAGGAGGAAGTACAGAAAGAGACTGAGCAAGTAGTAATGCAAGTTCTTGCAGATATAGTTGCAGGAAAGCATGTTGAATGAGATCCTCAGCAGAAGCAATCAGAGGAACAACATGCAGAGGAAGTTGGTATTGAAGAAGTCCCATCTTCTTCACATATCAATATTGGCAAAGAATCAATGGACATTGAAGGAACCAAAGTGACACTAGAGTCAGATGATGCAGTATTTCATGATCTAGGAAACATTGTTGACAATTTGGCTTTAGAAGAGCAAGAGAAGGTTATAGAATCAGAAAAGGATACAGAGGTAGTGGAAGCACCAACTGTATCAAAATCAATTCCAGCAGAGCAGACAGTTAAAGGTAAACAAATTTTGACAGAGGTCACTACCCCTAGTGCACCTGACAGTAAGAAGAGACAAATTGGTTCAATTTTTGAAGACCTTGGAAAAGAGGTTGAAGATGATGATCAGCTTGAGTTCATCACATCTCTTAATAAAATTATTGGAAAGAATAAGAAGGTGAAGGACCTTGAAGGCAAAGTTAGAGTTTTGACAGAGAAACTTGAGAGTGTGATCAGCACTAAGGTATTTGAATCAGATCCACTTGAGAAAGCTAAAATGGTAATAAACTCTTTTGACTCTGAATTTTCTAACTTAAAGGATATAGCTAGAATAAAAGTTCAGGAAGCCTATGAAGCAGAAATGCAACAAAATTTAAGTGTAAATATTCAAAATGATATTGGTAATTTGGATGTATGCATAAAGAATTTGAGGAAACATTTTGAGACTGGAAAGAGTTTGTATATACAATGCACAAAATCAGAAATCCTAACAGCTGAAGAAGATAAGAAGATCAGAGAGAAGATAGATGCAATTACAACTGAAACAAACACCTTGACATGCCCAAATGTAAAGATAAGTTCTGTGGAGAAGAACATAAGGAAGTTAAATGATGAAATCAGAATGTTAGGAGAGGAGAAGAATAGAAAGATGATTAGGATTAACATCTTGAGAGAGCATGTCTCAATCAAGACCTCAATTTTTGAAGACCAAATTGAGCAGTGTCTTTCAACAAAGACATCTTTTCAGAAGTTTAGCTTTAATTCCCTGCAAGCTTGTCAGATAGTAGCATACGGATCGAGTACTCTACTCAATGTTATTGAATCCATCAGGAAGATATGGGAGAAAGATTTTGAATCATGTAAGTTAGAGTTTGGCAACTGTGTTGCAAGCCTACTAGCTTTGCAATAGCTGATAACAAGGTATCAAGTTTTTATTGAAATTTTTGTACACCCTATCTTTGTCATTGTTGTCAAAGGGGGAGAGATAGTAGAAAATTGATAATATGTTGAGGAAGTATACTCATAGGGGGAGCTATTCTATGGAGTACAATATTTTATATGTGTTGTATAACATTTGGCCACAATTTTGTGTAAGTGTTTTGAAGTTTTGTTTGCACACTTAGCCAATTTTCCCATATGTTGCCACCAATGACAAAGGGGGAGATTGTTGGCAATTTGGATAATGTGGATGCATAGATGTTGTCATTATGGAAACATATGATCTCTTCTAAGAGCGCAAAATCTGGAATGCAAGTATGGCAAGTTGAAGGAAGAAATTGTCTAAGTATGGATACAGTGATCCTGACAGAGCACCCGATGAAGATTTAGTTGGCAACGTCCATTGGAGAAATATTTTTGTTTGTGCAATTAAATAAAGCTTCTATAGAGTATGAGCATACCCCATATTAGTGTGCATAAATTTTGGAGTAGTACGGATGAAGTTATTCAAAGTTTACCGAAGACAGTTTTACAGACAAAACAGTTTTGGAGACAGTATTAGCAAAATAGTTAAGGGATTATTTTTGCTTGTCAAAATAATGACTTAACATTATGAAGGGATGACATCCTAGATGTTTACCCTTGGATAAATATTTTGGAAGCTGACCATATAGAGTTATTAGCTCTAATAAACCATATATTAGGCATACTTGAAATGTAATGATAATGATGTGTTTTGTAAAAAGAAAGAAAAGGATAACTTGCGAAATTTGTATATTGTGATAGCAGAAAAGGCTATTGATGCAAAGTTGTAAGCAGTACCATATTATAGTTAGAAAAATTTTGTATTACCTGTTTGGGTAGTGAGCTCAGCTGGTGATTAGGTTTTGTAATCTAACTCCTAATAGGGTTAAGGCTTCTAACAAGGCCTAAAGTCCTTTAACCAAGATAGATCTACTATATATTGTAAACTGACTCTTAACAGGGTCCAATATCCCTAATAGGATACTTTTGATTAGTGATGTTTGTGGGTACCATCCCCATTGGGGTTTTCCCTTGGCTAGGGTTTCCTCGAGAACATATCATGTGTTATGAGTTCTTTCTATTTACTACTATGTTTGTTAGTCAGCTTGATAATCTTTGTATGCACTAAAGTAATCTGTTATATCCATAAGTGGGAAAAAGTAAAAGTTTTTGAAATACTAATTCACCCCCCCTCTCAGTATTTCCTATTTCTAACAATCTCCCATCATATATAGCATTTCTATAATATTGCCAAGGTCTACCCAACAAAATATGACAACAATCCATAGGCATGATATCACATAACACCTTATCATAGTACTTTCTAATTCTCAAATTCACATAACATTGTTCACTTACCAAGAGTGTAATCTCACCTTTGATCCATGAAATTTGATAGGGCTTTGGGTGTTCCAACCTTTTCAACCACAACTTTGTAACCATTTTCTCAAATGCCAAGTTCTCCAAGCTTCCACTGTCAATGATTACTTTCCATACTTCATGAAAAAATCTACATTTGGTCTCAAAAAAAATTTTCCTTACTGGATCTTCCTTATTACTTCTACTCCAAAGTGCTCTTCTTACCATAAAGTTCTTTTCCTTCTCAGGTTCATTTGGTGACTCTTCTTGCACCAAAGTATTTATACCGCTACCAAACTTCTTACTTGCATGTGTACACTCAAATGATCTGTGTCCTTCTTCTCCACAATTGTAACAAGTTCCTCAAAAACAACCTCTGTTATAACCATCTCAGTAGTTATTGCTTCTTCTTATAGATGAACTTTCACCTTTCCACTTGGTTTTGCCTTTATGTGGATTTGTCTTTTCTAGTTCAGATCTACTATTTTCACCATAAGATCTACCTCTTACTCTGGAAAATCTACCACCTCTACCTCTATGTCTTTTCTCATGTCTTTTTCTCAGTTTCTCCTTAGCTTTCAATGCAAATTGATAAGCTTATTCAATGTTCTCCAATTTAACCAAACTGATTTCTTCTTGGATGGAAAATCTCAATCCATTCAGATACCTATCAATTCTTTTCACATCATCTTCATCATGTCCATATTTGATATCTAATCTATAGAATTCCTTAGTATAATATTTTACCGAGCTATCTTTTTGCCTCAAAATTTGCATTCATCTAACTAGGTTAATCTAATAATCACAAGGTAAAAACTTTCCTTTAAATTTATTCACCATCTTATTCCATACCTTAATTTTGTCTTTGTCTTTCCTCTTTCTATCCAACTGCAAATGTTCCCACCATAAGGATGCATGACTTTTAAACTTTGCGCTTGCAATTTTCACCTTTTTTTTCCTTAGGGACATGTTAGGAATGAATGCTGAATATATCCTATGGGGGAGTATTAGCATCCATTCTATAGAAGTTATTATTGCATTCATGACTATGATTGTCATTGATGTCAACACAATGATCCACTAAAGATTAGCAGAGAACCTGACAATGTTTGAGTTAGCACACTTGGGATATTGAAGATAAAGATATGCATAGTTGAGGACTTATTCTATGATGTGTTATTAGATCATGGTTAAGAGAACAGATAGTAATTCATTTATTCATGGAAGTTATGCGGAAATTAGTGGAAGAAGTATTCAGGCAATGTTCTTGAGTAGCGGTTTGTGGAAATCGAATGATATCTCCTAATCAGGATGGATTCTGGTTATGCAAAATTAGAGAGAAGTTGGAGACATGTTTATAGTGATGTGGTTGATAGTGCAAGATCTGAGGTCGCATGAGTGAAGAATTATATTGATTGAAAGCCGACAGTTTTGTGTAATTTTAATGTAACATGTGGAAAGTTTTATTTTGTAATTTGTATGCTGACTCATTTTTAATTAATTGAGTGTGGTATAAAGGAAGGAATGTATTCCTTGTTGTAATATGGAATGTGATGAATGTAAAGAATTGTGAAAGTGAAATTGTTGAAAGAAGATATGCGAAGTACTGAGATCTAGTATTGAGATCTGAAGAAGGATTTGGTGTGATTTGGCACAGTTAGAAAAGGAGTATTTATTTGTTGAGGTCAATAATCTTTTGGTATTATTCTATTGAGTAATACAAAGATTATTTTGACAGTGAGTTCAATGATCTTACCCTGAAGCTGTTTGGGCAGTGGGTCCTTCTGTCTTCCATAACTTCTAACAGATTTAGAATCTTTTAAGAGGCATTCAAAATCTCCTAATAGGGATTCATATGTACTAGATGTATTTAATAAGACTCTTAACAGAGTCCATCCTTTCAAAAGGAATATTCATATTAGTGTATCTTTTGTTGGCATCAATCCCATCAGAGTTTACTCTTTGATCAAGAGGCTCCCTAGTCAACATATCTTGTGTCATTGTGTTATTGTGCATGTATATCTTTCTATGGTTGCTAGTTACATTTCTTATATGGTTAAAATCTATTTTAGTTGATAAAAGTTATATTTATCTAAAAACTGATTCACCCCCCCCCCCCCCTTCTCAGTTATCTTGGTGGACTTTATTTTCTAACAATTGGTATCAAAGTGGTAGGTCTGTGAAAGAAAAGTTTAACAACTTAAGGAGATCCATGATGAATTTCAAGAAAGAAAGCCTTAAGTTTGATGGAGTAAATTTTGGCAGTTGGAAAAAAAAGATGAAGACACATCTACCGTGTTTAGGACCAAGTTATTGGTTGATTACAAAGAATGAGAAGACTATCATTGATGAGGATAAAATTGAAACATGTACTAATGATGAAAGAGATCTATTCATGTGTAACATACTTGCTATAGAAGCACTCTTGTCAACCCTTTTGGAGAATGAGTACAGTCAGGTAAAATATTTGAAAACATCCCATGAAATTTGGTTAGCTTTACAGTCTACTTTTGAAGGTGATGAACATGCAAAGAAAGTTAGATTACATAATTGGATATGTGCATTTGAAGAGATAAGAATGATGAAAGATGAATTTGTTAGAAGCTATATTGGTAGAATGTCAGAGATTGTTGCAGGTATAAAATCTTGTGATGGAACAAAGATAGAAAATGAAGTGATATGGAAAAATCTGAGGACATTGACTCTTGTATTTAAGCAAATGACACATATGATTGAAAAAGTCATACCTTGTACTACAAACTTTACAAGAGAGACTGTTCTTGGAAGATTGGAAATAGCAGAAATGAACCCAAGGTTATTAGGAGACCTACCTAGAAAGGAGAAATCATTCACTACTCTGAGTGTTCACCCTACTTTGTCAAGAAGCATAAGTGTGAGTAGAGATTATGCTAGCAGCAATAGATCTAGAAATGAATAAGATAGAAATATTGAAGAAGGTATTGCCTTTCTTGTGAAGAGAGAACTAGACGGTAAGAAATTTTTTAAATGTTGGAATTGTCAAGAATATGGTCATTTTTCATCTAAATGTCCTAAGAGAGTTAAGAAATATAGGAAGAACTTTAATCCTAGAAGATCTAAAGAATGATACTATGCAAATGATGAATAACTTGAAACTAGTGTGGAGAAATCTTTAAGTGAAAGTGATACTGAGAATAATGATGATATATGATTTGTAGCAATTAAAGAAGAAAATCCTGAAACTAAAATTAAGGAAGAAAAGGCTTTAGTTTCTCAAGTAGAAAAGAAAGATGATTGGATTATAGATAGTGGTTATTCACATCATATGACTGGAGACATGAAAAAGTTCATAAAGTTTAACAATTATGATGGAGGAGTTGTTAGAGTTGGAAACAATGCACCTTGTTTGATTAAAGGTATAGGATCGATTACTCTTGATGGAAAGACTAATATTGATGATGTTTACTTTGTGGATGGTTTGAAACATAATATTTTGAGTGTTGGATAGTTAGTTGATAAGGGATATCAAGTTTGATTTACTGAGAAAATTTTTGTGATTAAAGACAAAGATGAAAATTTGATTGGTACTAGATCTAGAGCTAGAGGTAATATATTTCAGTTGAATCCTATTGAGATGACATGCTTGATTACTAAGATTGATGAAAGTTGGTTATGGCTGAGAAGATTTTGTCATATAAACTTTGATAACATTGTGAAAGTGATTACTACACTTGTAGTAAGAGATTTGCCTAAAATTATGAACCCTACTAACATGATTTGCAAGCAATGTGTGATGGCTAAATAGAAGAGAAGCTCATTTCCTAGAAAGAAGTTTACAACAGTAGAGAAGTTGGAGATGGTTCATATAGACTTGAGCGGTCCTAAAAGGACTAGAGGATTCTATGGAGAAAGGTATTTTATGATTCTTGTTGATGACTTTACAAGAATGATGTGGATTGCATTTCTTAAAGAGAAATCTGAAACATTTGATAGGTTTAAGATCATTAAGAATAAAGTTGAGAATGAATCTAGAATGAAGATTAAATTTTTGAGATTAGATAGAGGTGGATAATTTAATTCCAAAGAATTTAACATCTTTTGTGAATTAAATGGTATTAAGAGACAATTTTCAACCCTTAGGACACCTGAACAAAATGGTATTGCAGAAAGAAGAAATAGATCAGTGACTGAAGTAGCAAGAGCTATGTTATTTGAGAATGAATTAGCAAACATATTCTAGAGAGAAGCAGTGAACACAACTATGTATACAATGAACATAGTACAAATCAGAGAAGTCAAAGACAAAAAACCCTATGAACTATGGTTTGGACATGCATCATCAGTTAAGTATTTTAGAATTTTTGGAAGCAAATGTTATATTAAGAGAGATGATGACATTGGAAAGTTTGATCCTAGAAGTGATGAAGGTATATTTCTTGGATATTCATTGAAGAGAAAAGCTTATAGATGTTACAATAAGAAAAATAAGACTATTGTTAAGAGCACGAATGTAAAAGTTGATGAAACGTTCAAAATTTAGGAAAGAGTGCTTGATTATGAATCAGATGAAGGAACTCACCCTAGACCTAACCCTGAGACTAATGAATTATTTTATGAAACTAACAGTGATTTTTTGAATGAAAGCCATAGTGAGGTCATTGAAGAACTGACACCTGAAGTAAGATCTGAGATAGTGACACCTAACAGGAATCTATCAAGGAATCATCCTGTTCAGTAGATTATTGGAAGCATAGATAGAGGAGTTCAGACTTGAAATAAGGTACAAGAATAGTTATGTCTAATTTCCCAAATTGAACCTAAATCTACTAGTGAAGATTGTGAAGATGAACATTGGATTAAAGCTATGAAAGAAGAACTAGATCAAATTGAAAAGAACAAGACATGGGAATTGGTCCCTAGACCTAAAGATAAGAATGTTATAGGAACAAAATGGGTATTCAGAAACAAGATGAATGAACAAGGAGAAGTGGTAAGGAAAAAAGAAAGATTGGTATGTAAAGGATACTCACAACAAGAAGTAATTGACTATGAAGAAACTTTTGCACTAGTAGCAAGAATTGAAGCAGTAAGAATGTTTTTGGCCTATGCAACTTTTAAGAAATTCAAAGTGTATCAGATGGATGTGAAGTCAACATTTCTAAATGGAGAATCGGAAGAAGTTTACATTGAGCATCCTGAAGGTTTTCCTTTAACTCAAGAAGGAGACATGGTATGTAAACTAAAGAAAGAAAGATTTATATGGACTAAAGCAAGCACCTAGAACTTGGTATGCAAGATTGGAAAAGTATTTGTTGAAATTAGAATTTACAAAAGGCACAATTGATAGAAACCTGTATACAAAAGAAATTGAAAATGGTTTGTTGGTTGTAGTGATTTTTGTTGATGATATTATCTTTGGAGGAGAAGATGAAGCCATCAATAAATTTGCGGATGAATTGAAGACTGAATTTGAAATGAGTATGATTGGTGAAATGAAATACTTTTTAGGATTGCAGATAACATAGAACAATGATGGTATCTTTGTAAGTCAGACAAAGTACTTGAATGATTTATTCAAGAGATTTGGAATGGAGAACTACAAGCCTGTTGGAACACCTTTGGTAACTAGACATAAGTTATCTAGCATAGACGAGACTCCTACAGTGGAACATAAGAAGTACATATCTATGATTGGAGGATTGCAATATTTGACTCATACAAGACCTAATATAGCACATTCAGTTGGAATTGTAGTAAGATTACAAGCTGAACCTAGAGAATCACATTATGCAGTAGTAAACAGGATACTGAGGTACTTAAGAGGCACACTTGAGTATGGATTGTGGTATGAAAAATATGATGATTTTACCCTATGTGCATATACAGATGCTGATTAGGGAGGTAGTGTTGATGATAAAAAGAACACTGATGATGGAGCATTTTTCCTTGGAGGAAGATTGGTTTCTTGGCTAAGCAAGAAGTAGAGCACAATACAAAGCATGGTATGTAGCATTAGCAAACAATTTTAACTAGATGAAACTAACGCTGAAGGATATTGGAGTAAAAAATTTTGAACCTGTTGTTATACATTATGATAACACCAGCACAATTAGTATGTCTAAGAACCCTGTGTTACATTCTAAGACAAAGCATATAGAGATAAATTATCATGTAGTGAGAGAGAAAGTAGCAGAGAAAGAAGGCAGACTTGAGTGCATAAACACAAAGGAGTAGATTGCAGACATATTTACCCCTGAGCCTATCATGGCCATGCAGTTCTGCATTTGAGATAGACATATTTTATGATTATATTTTGATGCTCTATGGATTTTACTAATACTTTATGTTATGGTTTGATCACTTTATTAGTTTGATGCACATTATGTTATGATTGGATGATGATTACTGAGACATCAGTTTGGAACTTACATGTGTGTTCTTAATTTTGTTTAATGAATGAATTATGATGTCATGAGGATATTTAATGTTCAATTAGATTTTATGGGCATGACAAGAAAGAAGGTAGACTTGAGTGCATAGCACAAAGGAGTAGATTGTAGACATATTTACAATTCCTTTGCCTAGGGATACATTTGAGTATCTAAGAGGTATGCTTAGGGTTATGCCCCAGCCTACTTTTGAAAAGTGATGCAGATTGTTGCATCCGTCCAGTGGTATATGAGCCCTATTTTTCTTCTGGACTGGATGTCAAGGTACTTCCTCTATGGGGGAGTATGTGTATTTGTGTTGAGTCATGAGGACTCTAGTAAATGTATTTTTTGAACAGTGTCTTTTGACATTTGAAGTTGTTGTTGACATAATGATGAAACATCTATCATTGATGTCAATGGGGGAGAAGTGTACATGAAAAAACCATTTGTACCATCTATTGGAGAGAAATGAATAGGAAAACAAAGAAATATTTGATTGATGAAGAAGACTTGGAAGCATTTTTAGAGAAATAGTGTTGTACTATTAGATTTATGGAACTTGGATGTTTTTTCATCTATGTTGCCATCAATTCCAATGGAGGAGATTGTTAGGAATGAATTCTAAATATATTGTATGGGGGAGTATTAGCAGCCATTCTGTAGTAGTTGTTGTTGCATTCATGACTATGATTGTCATTGATGTCAACGCAGTGATCTACTGAATATTAGCAGAGAAGCTGACAGTGTTTGAGTTAGCGCACTTCAGATATTGAAGATAAAGCTATGCATAGTTGAGGACTTATTCTATGATGTTTTATGAGATCATGGTTAAGAGTGCAGATAGTAATTCATTTATTCATGGAAGTTATGAGGAAATTAGTGGAAGCAGTATTCAAGAAGTGTTCCTGAGTAGCGGTTTGTGGAAATAGGATGATATCTCCTAATTAGGATGGAATCTGGTTATGCATAGTTAGAGATTAGTTGGAGACATGTTGATAGTGATGTGGTTGACAACACAAGATCCGAGGTCACACGAGTGAAGAATTATATTGATTGGAAGCTGACAGTTTTGTGTAATTTTAATGTAACATATGGAAAGTTTTATTTTGTAATTTCTATGCCGAATCATTTGTAATTACTTGAGTGTGGTATAAAGGAAGGAATGTATTCCTTGTTTTAATATGGAATGTGATGAATGTAAGGAATTGTGAAAGTGAAATTGTTGAAAGAGGATATGCGAAGTACTAAGATCTGGTATTAAGATCTAGAGAAGGAGTATTGATTTTTTGAGGTTAGTAATATTTTGGTATTATTCTATTGAGTAATACAAAGATCATTTGGATAGTGAGTTCAGTGATCTTACCCTAAAGTTGTTTAGGCAGTGTGTCCTTTTGTCTTCCATAACTCCTAACAGAGTTAGAATCTTTTAACAGGGATTCCAAATCTCCTAATAGGGATTCATATGTACTAAATGTACTTTTTAAGACTCCTAACAAAGTCCATCCTTTCACAAGGAATATTCATATTAGTGTATCTTTTGTGGGCATCATTCCCACCGGGTTTACTCTTTGGTCAAGAGGTTCCCTAGTCAACATATCTTGTGTCATTGTGTTATTGTGCATGTATATCTTTCTATGGTTGCTGGTTACATTGCTTTCATGGTTAAAATCTATTGAAGTTGATAAAAGTTACATTTATCTGATAGCTGATTCACCCCCCCTCTCTTAGTTATCTTGGTGGACTTTACTTTCTAACAACACATTTTCATATTCAAAGTAATTTTCCATCTTGGTGATCCAGTCCACCAATTAATCTGAATCCAATTTTCCACTATACTCAAGAGGATTAAAGTGTGGTGTATAGTTCATATTTGTCAAAGCCTTCAACAATATTTCCTCACCTTGATCCATCGTTGGTGCAAGTTATACATCACCTTGTTCTTCCTCAATTTCATCATCACTAACATCCTCAATATGTCTTCCTCTTCACTGGGTTGTTTCAACAACTTCTTATATAGTAGCAAGTTGTCTCAACATGTCTGCCAATCCTAGATCTACATCTCACTTCCCACGAACCATCTTGAAACCCTCTACAATTATAGGCCAGATTGCAATCTGCTACCCCACAATAAAAAAAGTAGGGTTTGACAAGAAGGAACTGTTAAATGTAGATTCACCAACCTAGATCTAGATCTAACCTCACTCTAATACCACCTGATCCAAGGGAAAATGAGGAGAGGGGTCAAAGGCACACCCTAACCAGATCCACCTTGTTGAGAGAACACGCAAAAGCAAAAAACACACAAGTGAGAGAGAGAATTAATATCAACTTATTATTATTATCATCAAATAGATTCATACATGCCGAGCTGTAAGGATTTCCTAGTTTAGGCCAGATATTACAATTCAAGTACAGAAGTCCTCCAACATGTGAGGATCTAAAAATATCTTTAAACTTATATCTTCTACTCTCTAGAAATATTGATTCCCCTAAACTACAACCAAAGATTATAATATATACAAGAGGCTACCGAGAAAGTCATCCTTTAGATCCACCATCAATGGAAGGAATGGCCAGATCTAGGTCCACATGCTTCCCAATGATAGATACCAACATTAAATTTGTGACCATAATTAATTACACAAGTTGGCCTCAAAAGGAAACTAAAATAAACACCTCGGTAAGAAAGGGTAACCGAGCACCAGACAAGTGTCACTGAGTGCCAGGGAATTAACCGAGCACCATAGAGATAACCGACCAACTCCGATTAACAAATGAAACCAAGCAACTACCGATCCAACTTGGTCAAAGAAGGAATTGAGTAACATAGGAAAACACAAACATGTTTTTGGTGATATAGGATTTCCAAGGACCTGAGATGCTCCTGCATCATATCCTCTTCTTTGTCAAAGGTAATGTAAGGATCTTTTCCTTAATGGTGCTAACACCTAGTAGGAAAAGGTGATTCATTAAATCTAATTAGAAGTTGCTTCCCTTAACCAATTTGACATCTAGTTGTTACTAGCATGAACGAGAATGTAAAGAGCCAATTAAGATGACACAAGACAACTTGATGTCCACCCTAAAGAAGAATTTAGGGTGAAAATATAGTGAAAAGAGATCAAGATGACTTATCACAAAGTGACCAAGCTATGGGTTAGTTTCTTATGTAGGACACTTGTGAATCGAGTCAAGAGATAAAGTCAAAGTAAAGATAAAGATAACCAAAAGAGATAGACAAGTGAAAAAATTTACTAGTTAAGAATGTAACCAAGGTATCTAGGTGATCCTTTTCAACTAAAAAAGGTCCCTAACATGCTAGATTCATACCAAGATAACAGAAATAGTCAAGTATAATCTTCCTAAACTAGCTAAGATAAAATTTGAGACTAAACCAACTCGGATCAGTAACTAGACAACAAACCTCAGTAAGCTAGATGATAGTTAAATGGGGAGGATAAGTTGTACGATACAACACAATAAACCTAGGTGATACTTCAAGATAAGATGATATTTTGTTAACAAACTAGATGAGAATATCCAGTACTGCCAGACGGTATTTCCCTGAATGGAAGATAATCTTCTAAATTATCTAGACGATACTATCCAATTTTGACAAACCATATTTCCCTGAATGGAAGATAATCTTCTAAATTATCGTATGATATTTTTCACCACAATAGATGATATTATAAAAGAAGAAAATAAAAAGAGCAAATTTTGACTCAAAAACCTTGTTTTAATTGACTCTTTTGACTAGTTTAACAATGTAGATCATTGTGATAGTGTGTAATTTTAGTTTTGACAGCAAGTTTGAAGTTTAAAGTCAAGTTTTTAATGAAAATGTGATGGATAGAATAGTCTTCAAAGAATCAATTGAGGGACAAAGGAACCTTGCATGATACAAACACTTGAGAGGTCTCAAAGCAAAAACCTGAATACTAGCATCACGTGTATGTTTGAGTGATTTCCTTTGGTCTTACCACAAAACAAAGACACATGAAATAAAATTCTACCTAAGTTAAAAAGTGAATTATTCCAACCTTTTCCCACAACTTGATTCTCTTAGCCCCACAATTAAGTGGTTGATTTTCCTTTCTTAGGACTATGCAAGTTATGGATTAATTGGAAGATATCAAAGCTCACAGTGCATGTCTTTCCATTTTGCCATATTCAAGCTTTAGCATCCAAGGAAACACATATAGTGAGCATCTTGGTGTGATTTGGGTAAGTCCACTTGGATCAATCCTTACACAAAGGAAGTCACATGGATAAAATGGTTGGCCTCTAGACCCTAAGGTTTTTAGTAAGGGTCTTTGTTCACGGATGCCCCTTGTAGTTCCGCAAGTGGAATTAAGGCGTATAGCCCTAGAAGTACTCAAAATGTATAATCTCACAAAAAATATTGAGACATCTTGACCCTATACAAGTTGAATGTACCCCCCTTGTAGTCTTGTAAACAATATTGAAACTAATAAGGTCCTACAAACGCCTAGTCAAGTGTAGTCTTGCTTATAAAGATTGAGGCAACTAGGCCCTACATATGAAAAAGAATTAGAAGTAGAAAATAGACAAGTCTTCCCTCTCTTTATATTGAAGGAATATTTTGATTATAATGGGACAAAGTTATCCATGTTTGCTTGTTTTGCACTTGGGTCATTCCCAAAAGATTGTTCTCTTGGAAGGCCCTCTAAGGTAAATGCAAGAAAGTAAAGTGGATAACTAATGGAGGTCTAGATTTCTTATTTTACATAGGGTTAAAGAGCATGCTCTCCTACTACATAGTTTCTCCCAAACACTTTAAGCACGTGTTCATTTATGAAAAGATAACTAATTAAGCTATGTGCCTATAAAAATAATGAATGCTAACAAAGACACACAAGTTTATTTATATCTCCAAGACAACGTACAAAACCACAATGTTAGTATCATAGCAATGTAATTCCTTTGGCAAGAGAATCCTAAAAAACCACAAGTTAGGGTACAAAATTATGCAAATGAAACCACTAACCGTTAAAAAACCACTTGTTAAGCATTTTTAGGAAACCAAAAAACTTGAAATGGAAGAAAAGTGCAAAAAAACTAGGCTAAATGAATTAGACTATGCAAGAAATCAATCTAGGCAACACTTCATGGTGTATCAGAAAACTGTATGATATATTTGCTAAAATTAGATAATATTTAAGGGATGGGTGATAGAGAGTGCTGAATAGAGACAATATTCTACTAGAAGGAAGATGATATACCACAAATAACATAGACAATATTCCATAAACTAGAAAAGATCATCTAGGAGTATTATGAGATGTCATCCCACTATACTATGAAATGTCATATGATAATCTTGGCCAGCAAAATAGAGATACAAACTTGCAACAAAAAATGACAAAAATACAAGAAAATGCAAGAAATAGAGCTAAACCCTAGAATCCAGCCCAACGGTGTGTGGCAAAAATGCGTGGTTAAAATGTGGCACACTTCTATAAACCACTAAAATTGATGGAATTCATGAAGAAGGAAATATCAAGAAGTGTCTTATAACTTCCTATCTATGTTGTGTAAGAATCTAAAATAGTATGAATGGTGGCTCTTAAATGAACCTTAAAGAGAGACCCTTGCAAGGTGCACCATAGAACAAAAGATTCAAATGATGATGCAAATGAAATTAATCTAAGATGAGATTTAATAAATAAGCTATAATGAAAATGTAAGAACAAGGAAAGTAAATTTAATCTAACAATATTACAATACCTCCTAATTAAGCCATGTGATACAAGCTAAATGCAATAAGGAAATACTAGTCTAAGATGCAAGTAAAGTAAACTAGTATACAAACTCTAAGTATTACAAGAATGCAAGTAGACAAAATGATATCATAAAAATATCATGAGTGAGAGATCTCTAAAAGGTGAGGAGAGAGCCTCCTTTTTAAGGAGCAATGGATGGTGAGAGATTAAGAGGCAAATTCTAAGGGTGGAGAATAATCCTCATTTTGGCTTTGGTGCACAAGATTCTCATGATGAAAAATAAATGAACATGATTAAGAGGAAACAATATTTGTGGAAGAGATTAAGAGGAAAAAGGGGATTCCACTCATCTTGAAAAGTGCGCATTTAATGTGTAGACAAAAAGTCTTTTTCTTTTTTAAATTAGGAAATTTATTTTTCATGTTCACACATAGGATAAAGTGGATTTTATTTAATTAAAAGGGGTCATGTTGTTTTAATTAAATAAATCTTAGGATAAAGTGGCCAAAATTTAGGATATCATTGAATAAATGATAAAATTATGATTTGATCAAGAAATAGGAGATTAAATAAATGTGCATAATTGATTAAGCACAAGATGTAGTCTAGTATTTAAATTTAATGTTTAGAGAGGGGACTTAGAGTTTACTAGACCATTTTTGGGTGATTACATTGTGTACTTGGATGATATCTTGATATTTAGTAAGAGAAAAATGGAACATTTGTTGCATGTTAGACAAGTATTGCAGAGGTTGAGGGAATAAAAGTTGATGATAAACATCAAGAAATGTACTTTCATAAAAGAGGAGTTAGTATACATGTGATTTGTAGTATCTTTTGAAGGGTTATAGATGGATCTTAAGAAATTGAAAGCCATTGTTGAGTGGCCTATACTAGTGATAGTTGGAGAGATAAGATCATTGCATGCATTAGCTAGTTTCTACCGAAAGTTCATAAGAAAATTAAGTTCAATCTGTGGATCGATGAATGAAACTATGAGAGGAGAGATAAAGGATTTAAAATGGACACATGTAGCACAAAGGAATTTTAAATCACTAAATAAAAAGGTGACACAAAAACCAATATTAGCTTTACCTGATTTCAATAAGGTATTCCAAGTAGAATATTATGCTAGTAGAAATGTAATTGGAGCTTTCTTGACTCAAGAAGGGAGACATGTTTCTTACTTCAGTGAGAAGCTGAATGATGCTAAAAGAAGGTACTCAGTGTATGATCATGAATTTTATGCTATAATTCAGGCCCTAAATAAATGGAGACATTATTTGTTACCTAAGGAGTTTGCACTATATATTGACCATCAAGCATTCAATTATTTGAGCAGCCATGGTAAGTTGAATCAGAGACATTTGAGATAGGTTGAGTTTATGAAGAGTTATAAATTTTTGTTGAAACATAAGAGTGGTGTGTCAAGTAAATTTTGTGATGCTTTGAGTAGGAGGGGGATTTTTTTGACTAAAATGAAGATTGCAGTGTTGGGGTTTGATGAATTGATGGTATTGTATGAGGAAGATCTAGACTTCATTGAGCCTTGGAAGGTTGGTAAAGAACCTATTATTGCAGATATAAGTAATTTGTTTGATTATTTCATTCAAGATGGGATGCTATTCAAGGGTAGTTAGTTGTGTATACCTTGAAGTTCCATGAGAGATAGTTTGATTAAGGAGAAACATAATGGAGGTTTAGTAGGACATTTTGGTATTGATTAGATAGTATCTTTGGTGAGTGGGAATTACATTTGGCCACAATTCCAAAAGGATGTGAGGAATTTTATATAGGGATGTAAAGTATGTCAAGTTGCCAAAGGTAGTAGTCAAAATCTGGGATTGTATACACCTTTGACACTAACATTCAAACCTTGGGAGGAGATTAATATAGATTTTGTGCGTGGTTTACCAAGAACATAGAGAGGTTGCAATTCTATCTTTGGGGTTGTAGATAGATTTTCTAAGATTGGGCATTTTATTCCTTGTAGGAAGATAACTGATACAGTGCATGTAGCTGAATTATTTTTCAAGGATATTGTGAGATTACATGGATTACCTAAGAGAATTACTTCAGACAGGGATAGTAGGTTTGTTGGATATTTTGTAAGGAAACTTTGGAAGTCACTTTGGAAGATATTTAAAGCTGATTTGAAGTTAAATTATACTTTTCATCCATAAACTGATGGACAAATAGAGGTTGTGAACAAGAGTTTAAAATAAATATTGAGGTGTTTGGTTGGAGATAAGCCTGTAAATTGGGATTTAGTTTAACCTCAAGCTGAGATTTCATATAATAATTTAGTAAATAGGAGCATAGGAAAGACACCATATAAATCGGTTCCTAGGTTTAATCTTAAGGGAGTAGAAGAACTAAGGAATCTTAGCCATGAGTTTAGTGAATAGTGGTGAAATGGGTTCACCACTATGAATAGGATAGAATATGGATAGGGGATGAATGTGAATAGATAGGGGGAAATATATGTGATGGAAAATGTTATGGACATACAAACTAAATAAAATAGAAATACTTATCTTGAAAAGAGGTTGATGTAGAAATCATTGTTTTCTGATGTTGATGTTCAGTTTCGAGAGATTCTACAACCTGCTCTAGACTGGAAATGTCGAGACAGAGAAAACCCAGAAAAATTTTGTCCTCCTGAGGTTAGGTCAACTTTGACCTAAACAGCAGGGCACAATCTTACCCCTCACTGAAGGTCATCCCTAACCCAAAATAGCTCCTATGAAAATCATGTTCACAGATCCTGAAAGTTCATCGAAAAGGGTATTTAGATCTGAACAACAATTCATTGTCCTGTACCTGTACCTACAAGAAAAATGGTTTTCTTGTTTGGATGAGGGGTTTTCCTTAGTCAAACCCTAGTTTGGAATCAACCTTAATAATGAAATTGAAATAGTGAATGCTAGCAAGTAGTAGAAGTAGATCTAACAATGAAGCTATGATATTCAATAGATATGCAATTGTATTTCAAATGTAAAAAAGTATATTGATATGAAAGCTTTAATAGTAAATCAAATCCTCCATGATTTTATGCTTGGAATCCACCTTGAGGGGGGAATGAATGGATCTTGAAGGAAGATCACACCATCATGATGGCTAGATCTAGGGTTTGAATGATGAATCTTGAATGCTTGAACCAAATCCCTTCAAAGGCTTGAATGATTGAATCCTTGATCTTCAATGGAGAACCTGAATGCTTGAATGGATGATTTCTTGAATTCTTTCTCACTTGATTTTCTTTGGAGAAGACTTGATCTCAAAACTTGATGCCAAAACTTGATGGATGCTCATAAATAATTGATTGAGAAAATGAGAGAGGAAGGCTTCCTTTTATAGTGATCTAGGGTACAAACTCCTAGAGAAGGCCAAGATTTGAGAATTAAATCCCAATTAACATTAACCCCTAGAAATGGACCTATATTAAATGCAATTTAAGATTTTACTGTTCCAAAACCCGAAACAGCTGACCCAGAAGTGGGAAAATAAAACTTTCTGAAGCCCGACATCTCGAAACTCCCAAAACTTGAAATTTGGACCTGGGGTCAGCGTCGAGGTTGACTCTTCCCTAGGTTAGAGTCAAGGTCAAATTTGACCTAGGTTAGGGTCAAGGTCGACCTTGACTCATCAGGTCGTCATTGACCCAGAAAGTCAAAATCTTTAGTTTCTCAGAGAAAGTTGTCAGAAAGAGGCTGGAAACAGGGAGAGAGAAGCAAAAGAGGGGGAAATAGCCAAGTTCATGCAAAGAACAATTCATGACACTTGACATGATCCCAAACCACTTACTCAGAGGGCTAAACACTCTTAACATGGAAGTGCTTCCATTTTAAGACAATATAGTTAGGAAGAGTGTTGAAGGAGAGGAATTTGTTGAGATTATGAGATCATTACATGAGGAAGTGAGACATCATTTAGAGGAAATGAATCAATCTTATAAGATGTGATTTGACATGAAGAGGAGACATAAGGAATTTCAAGTGGTAGATTAAGTTATGATTTACTTGAAGAAGGGTAGATTTCCTATTGGAACTTATAAAAAGTTGAGGATGAAGAAATTTGGTCCTTGTAAGATCTTGAGGAGATTTAATTTATGGAATGCATATGAAGTGGAATTATTAGATGACATGGATATATCATCAATATTCAATTTTTCATACTTGTATGACTATCATGAATCAAATGGCAGTAGTATTGATGAGTGAGATGTTCAACATCAATATCCTAAGAACCAGAAGGATCAAATGGAGCAGATTTTTGATAGAAGAGTTGGATGAAGTAAAAGAGGTAAGTGATATATGGAATATCATGTCAAGTGGAAGGACATACCAGTTGAGGATTCATCATGGATTTCTCAAGCTGAGGTTGAATATTTTAGTTTTCATTTTACCCCAACAAAGTGAGGGGCTCTCTTTTCAAATACCCAGGGTGTTTGATGCAATAGCATCTTGGGATCTAAGCAATCTTGCATCAACCAATAAGATATTTATTTTCTTGTTGATCGATCTAATGTTTTGAGTTGCAAACAATCTACACTTTTTGTTTTGAGTTGTGGTTGCTACAGTGTGTTAGGTAATTTTTTCGGAAGCCCATCCTATAATTTGACCTCATTTGGATTCATCGTACATGATTTATTGTAGATTCTTGGCGAGACTTTCCTATTCTTTATTTTTGTGGTCAGTCTCTATGTTACCAACCAATTTTTTGATCTACCGATTGGAATCTCCGATTGCAATCATGCCAACCCATTTTTATGTTTGAGGATGACATTCTTCTATGATCACATCTCTTATTTTCTTTCTTTGAAGTTGTTCCAAATGATTTTGGAGCTGACCTATTTGTTGTAATACATTTTCTCTATTGTTGGTAAATGTGATCTTTTATGATCCGACCTATGATTGTAATGGAGCTATATAAGCTTATGGACTTATTCCTAAGGGATAGATTATTTTCATAAGATTATTTGGTCATAGTTTGGCTTGGGTTTGTAAGGGATTACTTATCATAATAAAGCATACATTCTTGGCATGTGGGAGTGCATGTTGTAGATCACTTGCAATTGATTTACTACTAATATTCAAAGTTTGATCTTTCATTTCTTTCCATCTTATCTTATTGGTTCCATTGTGTTTTATTTTCTATAAGGATTGGACTGATCTCTTACATAGGTTTCGCCATCCTTGACTGCATCAAACCTCATCATTGGTTAAAATCTCACGTGATGAGCCAACCCTTGAACCACCTAGCTTCTACCAATTCTTTGGTGAGCTAGGGGATCAAGACATCTTAAATCATGTCCAAATTAGTTCTAAAGTTTAAATGGTGTAAAATGAACAGGATAAAAGAACTAAATTAGATCAATGAGAAGTTAACTCACAATTAATTTTTACTATCACAAATAAAAGAGCTAACTACAAAGGTAAAATACTAGGCACTATAAGGTTACTTCCTTAAACACTATAGTGAGTCAAGAATGATAGAAATAATATAGAAAATCTTTGTGGGACACATTTTTCTAGTGCAAACATTGAAAAAAAATCAAGATAAAACTCAAAACAAAAATTAAAATAACAAAAATAAACTACACTAAAGATAGAAAATTCAAAAAATTATGCTATGGAAATTGCAGATAATATAAGTAAATAGGAAACAAGAAGTAACTTACAACTTGAGAAGGTAGAAGAATCCAACTAGTTGTTTCACTTTCTCCTTCCAACAAACTTGCACACATGGAAACAAGGAAACATGTTGGGTGGCTATTTGGGACTTTCCTTGAAGTCAAATATCTACTTTGGCATTTCCACCTCCATAGCAGCCAAATAAATAATATAATATTAAAAGATAACCACAAATATAAAGAGATAAAAAGATAAAGATAACAATATTGGAACATTTAGATAAACAACTATGATGTGGATCTAAATTTTTTTTATCATTACACTGTAATGCACAAACTTTAATATTGGGAATAATTAGGGTGCTAGAACATAGGTATTATCACATTTGATATACTTATTTTATCTTGACTTGTATCTCATCCATATGTGTAAGTACAATAGTGGGTTACACTTTTTTGCTTGAACAAACACTGAAATGTACATTCTAAAAAAAACTTCACTTTTGGATGTATATTGTTGTTAAACCTTTACAAATTGCAAGATGAATTATATTGGAGTCTTTTAAGATTTTTTGTCTAGATTCTAAATATATTTAAAAAAGAAAACAAAATTGATTTGTATAAATTCTTTTATCTCCCACAAAAACTAGTATGTTGCTGAAAACAACATTTTTAAAGAGTGACACTCACTTCATAAAGCATAGCCTTTTTTTCTAAAATAGATATCAAGTTTATTCTTTCAAATTTAGTTTTCTAACATCCATGTATCTAGCATCTTCAATTTGTTTCACGACTTTATCATCAATATTTCATATTTAATTAATATTTTAAGTTGAGTTAACCATAATTTTGACATATGTTCACTTTATAGATTATAACTTGTTGTGTATTTGTCCAATTTCAATTTTTTTTTTTATAGAAAGAAAACTTAAATACATAGTGCATAGATGTTTTTCCAATTTTTGTTTCTCTCATTTACTATTTTTCCATAAGTGTCGAACATAGAGGTTGATATATGGTTCAAAATATCTATGTTTAGTAAACTAAAAATATAAAGTCATAATAAACTTAATATATATATTAACATTATACTCATTGTGAGATGGAAAAAAGACTCAAAGAGAAAGAGGACAGGGCTATTGTTGGGGATTTCAAGGGCAAGCTCTACACGCTACATAACAGAGTGGATTAATTAGAAGATACCATGAGAATAACCGGTGAGCAATGCATTTTTAGTTTCAAAGCCTACATAGAACATGCTAAGATATTGGTTGACAAGATGTAGCAGGAAAAGGGGGGAAAAGAGGTTAAGGAGCTAAAGGACACTATGGGATTGGGAAAGTGTACACAAGAAAGCACAAGAAAGACTATTACCAAAGAAGAAAAGAAGCTGGAAGAGCTCAAGAAAGAAGTTGGTCAGATGCACCTTATGGTGATCCCAGCTAAAGACCTAATGAAATGCATCTAGCTTTCCTTTTTCCTATTGACCTATCTTTTTGTTGTCCTTGTCTGTGTTTCTTGGTTGCAACCTGCTGTTTTGGTTACTAACTTTTGTCTTTAGGATTTTGTTCTTGGGTGTTGCGGCATAGTTTTTGTTCATCTTTAATGGTATATTTTTAACTCTTTGTTAAAGGTTTTGGGTCCTTGTAAAACTTTTTTTTACTTAATCATAACTTTATATTCATTGTAAATATTTTTTTGAGTAGAACCATACTGCATAAATAGCTTTGTCAAATGGATCAATTTAATTTTTCAAAAACTAAAGTTAAAGTAATTTTTGTCAACATTTTAATAGGTGTGAAGGAAACTCCATTGCATGTATGAATGACAAATAGAGAGGCTCTATCAAATATATTTTTATTTAAGAGGCTTTGATCCAACCATTTTTAATAATTCCTTCAAATGGGACCTCTCAAGGCTTAAATCATCATATTTTCTTTAAAATGTGTTATTTTTGCAAAATTCAGTATGCCTGGAAAAGTGTAACCCACTATAGGTGATCCATTATTTATTTTGATTTAATAATAATATTTTCACATGCACAATGCTTAATAATTTTACATAGTATTACTTTCATTCTCCTAGATACAACTAGTTGGTATGAGTACTTGCTAAATGGCTAGTTTCTTTTGTGAGTCTTGTATCATCTTAAAATGGAAGCACTTCCATGTTAAGAGCATTTAGCCCTTCGAGTAAGTGGTCTAGGGTCATGTTAAGTACCTCGATCGGGTCTTTGCATGTATCTAGCTATTTCCCCCCTATTATGCTTCTCTCCTCCTTATTTCCAACCTTTTTCTGACAGTTTTCTTTGAGAATTTGGAGTTTCTGATTGTTAGGGTCAAAGATGACCTGGTAGCATCAAGGATGACCTAGACCTTGATCTAGGCCAGGGATGACCTTGATCCTAACCTACGGTGGTGTCTACCTCATCCTTGACCCCAGGTGCAATTTTTGATTCTGGGAGTTACGGGATGTCGGGCTTCAGAAAGTTTATTTTTCCCGCTTCTGAGTCAGCCATTTCGGGTTTCAGAATGGTAAATCCTTAAATTGCATTTAATTTGGGTCTATTTCTAGGGGTTAAGGTTAATTTGGATTTAATTCTCCAATGTCAGCCCCTCTAGAAGTTTGTGCCCTAGATCACTATAAAAGGAGGCCTTCCTCTCTCATTTTTTCAATCCACAAGTTATGCAATCAAGCACTCAAGGTTTTCTCAAGGCAAGATCAAGTAAGAATTTCATCAAGCATTTTCATGGAAGCATTCAAGTCCTCTTCTCCATTCAAGTTCTCCATTGAAGATCAAGGATTCAAGCATTCAAGCCTTTGAAGGGATTTGATTCAAGCATTCAAGATTCATCACTCAAACCCTAGATCTAGCCATCATGATGGTTTGATCTACCTTCAAGATCATTTGTTCATCTTCAAGATTCATTCATTCTTCCCTCAAGGTGTATTCCAAGCATAAAATCATGGAGGTTTTGATTTACATTTGTTAATGTTATGTTCAAGGTTTCATATCAACATACTTCTTTACATTTCAAATACAATTGCATATCTATTGAATATCATAGCTTCATTGTTAGATCTACTTCTACTACTTGCTAGGATTCCCTATTTAAATTTCATTATTAAGGTTGATCCCAAACTGGGGTTTGACCAAGGCAAACCCCTCATCCAAACAAAAAAACCATTTTTCTTGTAGGTATAGGTACAGGATTGCAAATTGGAGCTTGGATCAAAATACCCTTTTTCAACGAACTTCTGGGATTCGCGAACAGATTTTTCGTCAGAGCTATTTTGGGTCAGGGATAACCTTCAGTGAGGGGTAGGATCCTACCCCAGGGGAAGAGCTTGCCTTGCCATCTGGGTCAAGGATGACCTGCCTCTAGAAAGACAAATTTTTTTTGGGTTTTCTCTGTCTTGGCATTTCCAGTCCAGAACAAGTTGCAAAATTGCCCGAAACTATACACAAATATCAGAAATAAATATTTTCTAGATTTGTCTTATTTTGAGGTTAGTATTTGTATTTGTATTTTGTTTACTTTATATGTTCACAATTTTTTCCATCACACACACCCCTCCACTACATTTTAGCCTATCCTCATTCAATTTCCATTCATAGGTGGTGAATCCATTTTACCATTATTCATTTTGGTGAACCCAACAAGCTTACCCACTATCTTTTGTGGAATTAGATGCCCTATTGTGTTAGATCTTCCTTTGTATTCCCTTGTGTGTTCACCTTCATGTTATTCATTTTGGTGAGCCCGACATACTTACTGTCTTTCTTTTTGGTGTTAGATTTCCCTTTAAGATTAGATTTAGTTTGTGTTCTTGCATTTTTAATTCAAAAATACAAAAAATCTATATATTCAATAAAATACAAAAATATTTCTTGCATTTCATTTACTATGAAGACCTTTAAGATGCTTTGGTGTGTGGTCATGCTCTTTATTACCCTTCTTTTAGAATCTCTTTACCATACCTGTGATGTTTATGAAAGTATTATCCATTTCATTATGTTGATGACTCTTCATTTTGCACTTGCTTATGCTTTTGTGAAATTGACTGATACTAGTCTTCCTACTTTCAAGACATTCATTAAAAATTTATGTGGTAGCCTTATTACTCTTTTGGATTATGTGAAGAATTTGGAAGATGATACACCATCTCCTAATCTTCCTAATCCTAATCCTATCATTCCTAATTTGATTCCTAATCTTCCTAATCCTAATCCTATTCATCCTAATCCAATTCATAATCTTCATATTCCTAGTTCAATGCCTAATTATCCATCTTCTATCCCTAGTTCTTCCCATACTTATGATGGGATTCAAGCTATAGTTCAGGATGCAGATGTGTAAGACTTCTTTGATTTACCTTCTCCTCTGATTCATGATGATATTAAAGGAAAGGGTAAAGAAATTTCTTCAAAATCTATTATTCCACCTTATACAACCTTTACTCATGAACATGATAAACAATCACCTCCTGTAGAAGGTTTACATGATATGAACACTACCAGATATAATATGGTGACTAAACAAGGTTATAGAGGTTTAGGGCTTGGAGTTAATGAGCATGGTATCAAATATCCAGTTCATATACCCCCTAAACAAGACCTGGATGGTGTTCATTGCTCAAAATCTCAAGTCAAGGTAGGTGAAGGTGATCATCGTCCTCCTCTTCATATTCTTCTCCCTACACCTAAAATAGAAAACCCTAATATTATTCAAGAAGTGGCTAAGAAGGTATATGTTGAGTTAATGAATTCCAAGAAAGAAATTTTTAAACCTGTATCAAAAAATTCTTTATCCAAGTATAAATTTCCTTTTCATTGTAGTAATATACATTTTCTTGCTGATTGTAAACATTTCAAGTTATATGTTAGAGAAAGAGCTTCTTTAGGAATTATATCTCACTCTCGTGTAGTTTTACAATTACTTCATAATTTTGATATAGGGGATTCCCCTCATTCTGATATAATATAGAGCTCTTCTCCTCTTGTCTCTATACTAGGGGGAAAGAGGTGTATTTCTATCCAGTCTCCTAGGATCCATTAGGTCTTTTATTGGGGCTTAATTGGTATTCTTCCTCTCCTATCTTTCTATGGATTTGTATTATGTTTATAATCATCCATAGATCTTATTCAAGATATCTTTTCTAAGACATTTGTTTTTCAAAGGTATCCCTTGTCTCTATCTCTAGGGGTTAAGGTTCTTCCTTCATTCTCTTTGTCTAGGGAACTTCTTTCCTTAGCTTAGTGGTATTTGTTTATATTGCAATATTAGTTCATCATATTGACAGATGTTTTGACTATGGATAATCTTTTTATGAGAGGTTGTTGTCCTAGGTCATCACCTCTTCTCTATGTTTCAAATTATGTTCATTATAAACTATTACCCTTGCTTTAGTGTTAGAGTTGTTTCCCTCATTCCAAATATTCCTTTTCCTCTTCTTTGTAGAGAGGCTTGATGATTGAATCTTTGTTCCCACCTTTGAAAGATGATATTTTTTCTAAAAGAACTCCTCTATGGTGGGAGTCATGTTGATAAGATCTCTTTCATTGAGGATCCTTTTTCCATAAGTGACATATCCTTTTCATGATTATCTAGGTATCCTCTTCCTCTTCCTTATCTTGTCTTGTAGACTACCACGATAAGGAGGGGGGCATATATAGGGTCTCCCTTGTACTATAGTTTTTGTTTTTTTTTATGCTAAATATTGGAAGGTAACACACATAAGTTGCTAAATCCTAAAAAGACACGCATTTATATGCTAAATCTTCCGAAGGTAGCGCACATAAGTTGTTAAACCCTGAGGAGACACACATTTTTCAATTTTCAACATGCTAAATCTTGGAAGGTAACACACATACGTTTCTAAATCTTAAAAAGACACACATTTGCAATATACTAAATCTTCCAAAGGTAACACACATAAGTAGCTAAATCCTGAGGAGACATGCATTTCATATTCATAGTGATACAGGAAGGTGGATCTATGGGTATTCCAAAATCCGTCAGAAGACGCATTACAATTGCAAGAACATTTTATGGGTGAACTATCAGGTTTGGTCACCTATTTGGCTCTCCTCCCAGGGTGATTCATGGTAAGGTGGGCATCTTGCTGGGTGAGGTAATCACTTTTCTCTTTTCTCTCTTTTCGCTTTCATGCTAGTAGTACAAGATCATGAAGCTATGTTATTTATAGTGTTTCTCTTGTCTTTCTTATGTAATAATTTATGCTTTTATGATAGCTTTTCAAATATGATATTAGTATGAGAAATTTTTCTTAGCAAGTTTTCTTATGCTAATTGATTGGGGTTTGTTTTAGTACTAACCCCTCTTTTGTGTCTTTTTCCTTTTTTTGTTTTCGCACCCTCATGCATGTATGTTGAGTTAGAATCCTTAGCCTAGGGCTTATTTCCTTAGCTAAGTGTTGTTTTATCTCATTGTGAATCCACTTGGATCTCTTCTTTCATTTCCTTTACCAAGAGTTTGCATCAAATCCATACTCTTGCTAAAGTGGGGGCTTAAAGTATCATCTTAAAATGGAATCACTTCCATGTTAAGAGTGTTTAGCCCTCTGAGTAAGTTTTATGGGGTCATGTTAAGCGCCTTGATTGATTCCTTGCATGCATCTAGTTGTTTTCCCCCTAGTCTTCTTCTCTCCTCCTTAATTCTAGCCTTTTTTTGATAATTTTCTCTGAGAATCTGGAGTTTCTGACTATCAAGGTCAAAGATGACCTAGACCCCAACCTAGGTCAGGGACAACCTCAACTCTAACATACAGTGGTGTCTACCACGTCCCTGACCCCTGGTCCAATTTTTTAGATTTTGGGAGTTACGAGATGTCGGGCTTCAGAAAGTTTCTTTTTCCTGCTTCCGAGTTGGCCATTTTGAGTTTCGGAAAGGTAAATCCTTAAATTGTATTTAATTTGGGTCCATTTCTAGGGGTTAAGGTTAATTGGGATTTAATTCTCCAATCTCGGCCTCTCTAGAAGTTTTTTCCCTAGATCACTATAAAAGGAGGTCTTCCTCTCTCATTTTCTTAATCCACAAGTTATGCAATCAAGCACTCAAGGTTTTCTCAAGGAAAGATCAAGAAAGAATTTCATCAAGCATTTTCAAGGAAGCATTCAAGTCATCTTCCCCATTTAAGTTCTCCATTGAAGATCAATGATTCAAGCATTCAAGCCTTTGAAGAGATTTGGTTCAAGCATTCAAGATTCATCACTCAAACCCTCGATCTAGCCATCATGATGGTGTGATCTTCATTCAAGATCCTTTGTTCATCTTCAAGATTCATTCATTCTTCCCTCAAGGTGGATTCCAAGCATATAATCATGGAGGTTTTGATTTACATTTGTTAATGTTATGTTCAAGGTTTCATATCAACATACTTGTTTACATTTCAAATACATTTGCATATCTATTAAATATCATAGCTTCGTTGTTAGATCTACTTCTACTACTTGCTAGCATTCCCTATTTCAATTTCATTATTAAGGTTGATTCCAAACTAGGGTTTGACCAAGGAAAACCCTTCATCCAAACAAGAAAACCATTTTTATTGCAGGTATAGTTACAGGATTGCAAATCAAAGCTTGGATCTGAATACCCTTTTCAGTGAACTTTCAGGATCCACAAACAAATTTTTTGTCAGAGCTATTTTGGGTCAGGGATGACCTTCAGTGAGGGGTAGGATCCTGCCCCAGGGTAAGACCTTGCCTTGTTATCTGGGTCAAGGATGACCTACCTTCAGAAAGACAAATTTTTTTTGGGTTTTCTCCGTCTCGGCATTTCCAATGTGGATTAGGTTGTAGAATTGCCCAAAACTATACACAGACATCAAAAATCAACATTTTCCAAATTTGTCCTATTTTTAGGTTAGTATTTTTATTTGTATTTTTTTTACTTTATATGTTCACAACATTTTCCATCACACACACCCCTCCACTACATTTTAGCCTATCCTCATTCAATTTCCATTCATAGGTGGTGAATCCATTTTACCATTATTCAAGTCTCATCTTGTGAGTTTGAGGATAATATTGTAGATTCCCATATTCTCTTTGATATTATCTCTTATGAAATATTATCCTTAAGATTCGTTCGAAACCATTCTACTTTTATTCATTTTTAACATGAATATTTGTCAAAATTTTAAATTTTCTTAGAGACTCTTGAGAAATTTTTGTAGTGTCTACATTAATCTTTTGATCATTTTATATAATCAGCTCTACTATATACTAAGTTTTCATCTTTGTTAGTGTGGTTTGAAATCCTATGATGGTATTGTTATCTTTCAACATGGAAATATAGAAACATGAGAGGTGTTTAGAGATAATATACATTTTGATTTTTTTTCCTTTGTACTCCTTTAAAAATTAGGATGACACTCTACATTTACTTCTAATCCTATTTATTTCGAAGGGGACACAAATTGTTTGATGATCACTGACCATCATCTATTTACAATTTTGAGCATCGAACATTGGTATAGGATGTTTTGATTTGAGACGGGGATACATGTTCTCTTTTCTTCCTTATGTGGAGTTTCATTATTTTATACTTTTGAGAGAGTTTTGTATTTCCTCTCTTTTGAGAGGACTTTTGTGTCAGGGACTAGTTTTTTTTCCTTTCTCTTTTGGTAAGAGATTGATTTTTACATGGGTACATCATGGCTGAGTACCTAGAATCCATCTTTTTAGTGTTTCATATTCACATATTTTCTCATTATCATTATGTTACACTTAAGAGTGGTGGTTGTGTGAAAAAGGATATTACCTAACTATTTTAATTTTAGGACCTATTGGTAGTAGTCAGGTTTATTTAGGTACATAGGATTGTTATCATTTTATGTCTCATATCACAACATTAAGACGCTAAAAATAATATTATATTTTCTTATGTCTCATCTTGACCTAAATAAACAACTAATGTTTACTCTTACATTGTGTGATTGCACAAATTATCTTATTTGCATTCTTTGACAAGGATATAGTTTATTCTCATCAAATTAATCATCTCATTTCTTTATGTTGTTCATGACTCCTCTTGATCTTGGACGACTATCTCCAAACCCAGTCTTAAAATATATGATACAATTTTATAACAATAACATTTTATTTCTATTCAATATCTTTCTCTTCACGTGAGTGCTCTATTATCTAATTCATCATTTTTATCATAATCTAGTTGAGTATTTATCTATTTGATATATAGAAAGTCCAATAACGAAATTGGTATAGTTGATGTGCACCTTACACATATTCATATATACATACATATATACATCATTATTGAGATCTTTCAAAAACATTAAAAAAAATTACAATAACACTAGTTTCATCAAGTTATTCACCACCTTCACCTTCACCCAACATAAATTACCCAACCTAGGTCATTCTTCAACTTTAGCTTTAGGTTAAGATTTGGAAAATTAAACATTCTTCTAGAATACAATTCAATTGTTCTTGTAGAGAAAACAGATCATCATTAAATATTTTATCTTGAATTCTCTCTCATCCATATGTGCATGTACAATAGTGGGTTACACTTTTTTGCCTGAATGGACACTGAAATGTGCATTCTAGAAAAAACAAAACTTCACTTTTGGTTGCATATTGCCGCTAAACCATTACAAATTGGAAGATGAAGTAAATTAGACTCTTTTACAATTTTCTATCTAGATTCTAAGTGTTTTTTTATTTTAATTAGACTAGGATGTTCTCAAAATCAACATTTTTAAAGAGTGACACTCACTTCATAGAGCATAACATTTTTTCTAAAATAGATATCAAGTTGATTCTTTTGAATTTAGTTTTCTAACATCCATATCCAGTGTCTATAATTGGTTTCATGACTCTATCATCAACATTCATATTTTATTAATATTTTAATTTGAGTTAACCGTAATTTTGATGTATGTTCACTTCATAGCTTGTAACTTGTTGTGTATTTGTCTGATTTTAAATTTTTTTTATAGAAAGAAGACTTAAATACCTAGTGCCTATATATTTTTCAATTTTTTTTTCTCTCATTTACTATTTTTCCATAAGTGTTGAATATAGAGGTTGATATATGGTGAAATATCTATGTTTAGTAAAACTAAAATTATGACGTCATAATAAAGTTAATATATATTAAGATTATATTCATTGGAAATGATTTTTTGATTAAAACCATACTACATAGATAGTTTTGTCAAATAGATTCATTTGATCTACCAAAAGCTAAAGTTAATGTGATTTTTTGTCGGTGTTTTAATAGGTGTCAAGGTGCCTCCATTGCTGGTATGAATGATGAATATAGAGGCTATATGAGATAGTTTTTTTATCTAAGAGGCTTTGATTTAACCATTTTTAATTAATTCCTTCAAATGGGAACTCTCAAAGCTCAAATCATCATATTTTCTTAAAATGAGTTATTTTAGTAAAAATCAACATGTCCGAAAAAGTGTAAGCCACTACATGGGATCTATTAGTTCTTTTGACTTAATAATAATATTGTCACATGCATGACACTTAATAATTTTACATAGCAGTAGTTTCATTCCCCTAGATACAATTAGTTGGTATGAGCACTTGGTAGATTTCTAGTTTATTTTGTGAGTCTTATCTTGTGAATTTGAGGATATCTAAATTGTAGATATTCATATTATCTTTGATATCAACTCTTATGAACTTTTATCTTTAAGATTATTTGGGAACCATTCTACTTTCATTCATTTTTAAAATGATTATTTGTCAAAATTTTGAATTTTCTTAGAGACTCTTGAGACACATTTGTAGAAGCCACATTCATCTTTGGAACATTTTATATAATCATCTCTACTAGATACTAAGTCTTCATCTTCGTTATTGTAATTGGAAATCCTTTGATGGTATTGGTATCTCTCAACATGGACATAAACAAATATGAGAGATTTTTAGAGACTATATACATTTTTATTTTTCTTCATTTGTAATCCTTTAAATATTTTGAAGACGCCCTACATTTACTTCTAATTTTTTTTGTTTCTAAGAGGAAACAAATTGTTTGATGATCATGGACCATCATCTACATCCAATTTTGAGCATCCAACATTGGTATAGGATATTTTTATTTGAGAGGAGGCTACATGTTCTCTCTTCTTCCTCATGCGGAGTTTCATTATTTTCATACATTTGAGAGAATTTTGTATTTCCTCTCTTTGGGAGCACTTTTGTGTCCTACTATATTTTTTCTTTTCTCTTTTTGTAAGAGATTAATTTGTACATAGGTACCTATCATGGCCTTGTACCTAAAATCCATCTTTTTGGTTTTTCATATTTACATATTTTCTCATTCTTATTATGTTACACTTAAGAGTGGTTGTTGTGCGAACAAGGATATTACTTAACTATTTTACTTTAAGGACCTACTGGCACTAGTCAAGTTGATTTAGTTCCATATGATAGTTACGATTTTATGTCTCATATAATAAGATTAAGACACTAAAAATAATATTATATTTTCTTATGTCTCATGTTGACCTAAATAAATAACTAAGGTTTACTCTTACATTGTGTGGTTATACAAATTATCTTATTTGTATTCTTTGACAAGAATATAGTTTATTCTCGTCAAATTAATCATCTCATTTCTTTATGTTGTTCACGACTCCTCTTGATCTTGGACGACTATCTCCATACCTAGTCTTAAAATATATGATACAATTTTATAACAATAATGTTGTATTTCTATTCAATATCTTTCTCTTCATGTGAGTGCTCTATCATCTAGTTCATTATTTATATCATAATCTAGCTGAGTCTTTATCCATTTGATATGTAGAAAGTCCAATAGAAAAATTGGTATAGTTGGTGTGCACATTACACATATACATATATACATCATTATTGAGATCTTTCGAAAACATTAAAAAATTACAATAGCACTAGTTTCATCCAAGTTATTCTCCACCTTCACCCTCACCCAACGTAAATTAACAAACCTAGGTCATTCTTCATCTTTAGCTTTAGGTTAAGCTTTGGCAAATTCAACATCATTCTAGAATACAATTAAATTGTTCTCGTAGAGCACACAGATCATCATAAAATATTTTATAACTCATTCTTTCGACCATAGTGATTTCAAAGGATCAGCCTCCCCGTGACTCATGGGTAGATCACAAAATACTTCTCAATTTCAAGGATTTATTCACAACTCCTAATCTATATAGGAGTCTCTTAGAAGTAGAAAGCAACATCACCTTTTTTATTGGATGAAGCAAATTAAAGACATTACTTGTTCGAACACTTTGACCAGCACTCGACCACGGCACTTTGAGTATCCTTTATATTTTATTATCATTCTATTCTTTAGATTTTGAAGATGGATAAGTGTAAGGAATAAAATGATTGTGCGCAGTTTAAATGTCATGCAAGTTTGCACATAAAAAGATTGTTAAACAGTAAAATCTATTATAAGAGATAACAATCCATTATATTAATTTAAGTGGAATGTAACATATAAATTGTCTGTTAATTATCCATTATTTTTAATCATAAAAATGTAATAATATATTACAACTTTTCTGCAGTGCATCATTACAGTTAATAACTCGGTACTATATATTTAATTCTACCACTGATTCAACAAACTATGCCACTTTGACTTCCATGGTATAATTTTTATACTGTTATTTCATTATCATGTTTTTCTAGAAGGTAAAAGCACTTCAAACAAACAAAAACCTAAAATAGCACATCATTTGTATACCCCCAAATACCTTCCTTCCCACGTAATCTAACATGCACACAACTTGCAAACGTAATTTAGTATGATAACTAAAATTCCACATATTTAGTTGACAGGCCGCTTCAAATTAATCAACTTTGTGAAACTATTTATTAAAAGTTGGTTTTGACAAAACTGTTTTATATTCGTTATTTTTTTAAATTTAAAATTTAATTTAATAAAAAAAAATTAATCAGTGTTTAAGATCAAGTTGCATGATATCAAATGAAGGAAGAGTAGAATTGTTTTTGGCTTGCTTCATTTTAGTAAGATATTCAGAAAGTATAATTTTTATAATTCTACTCTAATATATACTATAATAGATTATAGAACTCTATATTAAATGCTTTTCTGATTCTCTATATTCTGACGATAAATTATACAATTAAATTCAAGACGTGGGTATCAAAAATTGTCTGCATTATCTACTCCAAAACAATTTAAATCTAAACACTTTTAAAATCTAAATATCTCTTATACATTCATTTTTAAATGGGAAAGATTGAATATAATGTCACAATATAACATTAATTAGAAATAAGTTTATTTTCTATTGCATTCGTGTTTGACTCAACAACGAATCTTGTACGTTATTTTACTTGTGGAAAACCAGTCAACAAGTTGAATCATGAGGAAACAGTAATGTATTGCCGTTTCTGCTATAAATATTAATGATCACCACTAGTATAAAAAATTTAAATTTGCATGTATCGACCGTCTGCTAAAACTAGTCAACCCTACAGAAACGTGGGTGTAAACTCAATCTACTAAATATTACTTTCTTTGCACTGTTGTCTTGATTGTTTGTCTCTTTTGTCTTATCATGAAAACTGTAACAATACATTTGTTTCCAGAAGAACAACAATTGCTTTGCAGGATCCATGAATTGGAGGCTTGGAAATCATAAACAATTTACCAATATATAATGCTGGGTCTAGTTGGAATAAGTTAATTGAATAATGAATTACTTCAATGTTTCAGTCAACGAATTTGCAAGTTATTTAATGTTTGAGTCTTCAAGTTGTTTGCTATTTTGGTATATTTTTATAATTTATTTTATCAATTTAAAATAGTTGTAGTAACATTGTAATATTTTTTTTTTTTATTAAAATCTTAATATCAATTATCAATAGTTCAAGAGTGCTTAAAAGTAGAAGATGTGTGGGGATACTCCATGTAGCAAAAAAAGTGTAGAGGATGGGCTTGATGATTTAAAGTATGACAATGTTCTCTTGGCGTATTGCTCCAAAACTTTGTTTCAAACATGATATGTGGTAAAGCATTAAACTCATATTTATTTGTATTATCTCTTTTTTGAAGAGTTTTCTCTTATGAAGTTTTGCCCGTGAGAGATTACATTGCATTGTAGTTTTGCATAAGTACTTAACATGACCTTGTTGTTGGGACCTATAATGCATGGCATATTACATAGTTTTCCTCCCCAAGTTGCATTTAGGACAAGTGTTGGAATAAATGTTATTTACTCTAACTTAAGTTCCACTTAGGTAGATATAAGTTGTGATTGCATATTTTCTATTTGCAATGTTATTTGCACCAGAGCAATTGTACTCCTATCTAGTCTACCTACTTCCTCATCTAATTGGAACACACAAATTTTCTTGTGCCTTCAATTCTCTTGCCTCTTGCCTATATATTCAAAGTCTATTTACATTTGTAGATATGTCAATCTCAATACATTTATTTCTATGATGATTTATTTGTCTCTCCATGAGGGTTTATAATTGTATGTCCTCTTGGAAGTTTGATTGCTGTAATATGTAGTGTTGCATATTTCAATATTTTCTCATTCTCTTTAAGTTATACTCAAGGGACATATTGGTGTGATCTGGGACATTACCTTCCTTGTTTAATTTTAGGTCCTATTCACTAGTCTAGTTAAGTTTATTTAGGGTACACACATGATAATTACCATTTTATGTCTTATATCACAAGATTAAGACATGTTATATAATATCATATTGTGGTATGTCTCATTGTGACCTAAATAACCACGATCCTCTCCTACATTATGTGGTTGTACATATTATTCCATTTATATTCTTTGATAAGAATCTAATTTGTTCTTATCATGTTAACCTTGTTATTTCTTTGTGATTTTCATTAGGCCTCTTAATCTTGGATAAACATTTATATACTCAAATCTTACAATATGTGATACAATTTTATAACAATAATGTTGTATTAGTGTTTAAAGTATTTCTCCTGACAAGACATATATACAACACTATTGTTATAAAATTGTATCATGAAAAATTTAATAGAAAAGTTGATATAATAAAATGTTATACACATTACATATATCCAAATATATATATATTTCATGTCACCTCAACATATTAGGATCACACTACTTTCATCTAAGTCATTCTTCACGTTCAACTTAATTATATTAAGCATCTTAGGTCATTGTTCACCTTTAGCTCTAGATTAATCTTTGGCAGATCAGGCAATTTTCTCGAATTCAATCTAATCGTTCTACTAATGTACATGGATCGTCATTGAATATTTTATGTTTTAGACCATGGTGCATGTTGAATGGATCAACTCCATAAATTATTGTTTTCGTGAATTTTTAAAAACCTCCACGTGACTCACGGGTAGATCACAAAATACTTCTCAGTTTCAATGTTTTATTCCGAGCATTTCGTAATCTAAATAGGAGTCTCTTAGGAATATAAAGAAATCACTTGTTCGAAAACATTGACTAGCACTCAACCATGGCAGTTTGACTAGCTTTTATATATTTTTTATATTCTTCAACGATTGTCATTGCATTTTTATGATTTTGAATGTGGATAAGTGTAAGCAATCAAATGATTGTGCGCAATTTTTTTAAAATGTGTTAAACTGTAAAAACTATTATAAAAGATAGCAATGCATCGCATTATTTTTAGTGTGCTGTAACATATATGTGTTTATTTATGCATTATTTTTAGTCATAAAAAACTATATCATAGAAGTGACAATGTATTACAGCTTTCCTGTAGTGCATTATTACAGTAACTCAGTACTATATTCTAATACTAACACTTATTCAGTAACAGCACCAAACAATGCCACTTTGATTAGTTTATTACTATTTCATTGTCTTGTTTCTCTAGAAGGTAAAGCAGTTCAATGAACCAAAAACCTAAAATAGAAAGTCATATTAGAGATGCCAAATACCTTCGTTCCCACGTAATGTAACATGCACGCAACCTTCAAACGCAATTACTCAACATTGTTAAACTATTTATTTATTGAACGTTAGTTTTGACCACTCTTATCTTTAGTGTTGATTTCTTCGAGATAGTATTTCATAGTATATTAAGAGTAGGAGAATTTTCTTATTAGTATTTTTTGGTTTAACTAGTGATTAAAATAATATCTTTCTATCAATAAAAACAATTAAATTTGTTATTCTATTATAAATTTTAGTTTTTATATAGTATAAATACAATTTTTATTTTTTTTAATGAATAGTGCCTTTTCTATTAATAAAATATTAAAGTTACATATTCACAAAAAAGGGGTTAGGGACATAAAAATCACCCCGCAAAGTTCACACGGTAAAGCCGGAAATGACTAACAACTATTCATAAAAAAAGGCACAAAGTCATTAAGCAGCAAGAGTAGTGCCAGAAGGAGGAGGATCTTTATCATCAGAACCCCACACATCATTGGGGTTAACAGGAGGGTCGGAGAGCGACCAACCATCTTCTTTAGCTTCTTTCTTTTCTTTCTCTTCCGCTCTAGGCAGAGAAATGGTCAGCGCCAGGCGGGGAAACTTGGAGGAAGTGGCAGGATGCCAATCAAAACCACGACGAGTGCTAGGAGCATCAGGAGGGGCGAACTGAGCCGAAGCTGGAGACCACCCAGAAGCACGGTGAGGCGGAGAAGCCAAGCGGTGCCACCAGCCATCATCACCACCTTTAGGAGAGTGGTGGTAGGGAGCTTGAGATCACGGAGTACGGGAGCGGCGAGTCGAAGAGCTGCGCCCACGACGTCACCCTCTTGGGGGAGTACCTTCAGCAGACATGGCATCCGAAGGAACCTTGGCAATAGTGCATGGGCATTACCCCATTGAGCAGCTCCTGCAGGTGAGCCACCTCCAGAGCCACTTTATTAGCTTGAACCTGAATCTGCATTATGACATTATTACATATGCAAGCCTTGTTATACAGAGAAACATTTGTATCAAGAAAGCTGTGAGAAAAAATAACAATATTCCTATCTTTCCACAAAGTGAACAAAATCTCCATCCTAAAAGTATGCGAAATCTAGGTAAACTTGGAAGGAAGTCTAGGAGAATCTCCTAAACAATCATATGCCAGCAGAAGGGCTTGGGCCTAAAAGGTTTGAAAAAATCATGAATCCACTACCAGTACTATTGAGCTCTCCTACAGAACTAGAAAATGTGTAAAAATGTCTTAGGGTGACCACAGAAAGGACATCAAAGGTCATGAACACCCAGATGTTTGAGCCTAGGTCCCATAAGAAGATGATGGAAAAGTAAACACCAAGCAAAGAGAGCCATGTTGGGCTCCGTAATGGCAGCCCAGATGGTCTGAAAGTGAGAGCTCTAGTGAGAAGTTGAAGAATGAAGATGCCATCTCTGGTTAAGAGTGTCCACCATCAGGAGATGGGGAGACAACCATCTGTAGCCTAGCCTTGGCTTGTAGTTGTTGAAGGCATGGCAGGATACCATTTCCAATCCTTCCACCAGAGTCGAACAACCTGAATACCAAGCTTATGAATCAAATTATCAAGAATCACAGAAACCAGCAGATCAAAAGTCTGATGATCTATGTGAGCCAAACGGTACTGCACCTGCATATCCTCCCAGGAGCGGAGACTCATCGTGGCCCTAGAAAAGAGATGCTTGGGAGTCCAAATGCCACGTTTGAAAAAACATAGAGCACTGGCCCCTTGGATCTTAGCTAGAGGGATGCCTTGAATAGAGAATAACAGGGACCACCAGAGATTTTGTTGATTAAAAGAAAGCCCATTGCAAAAGGCATCACCATCCCAATGAAGCCAAGGCTTAATAGCTTCCCAAGCTTTCGAAATACTCTTGATGATGAAAGGACCCCGAATCTAAATAGGTTCTTTCATAGTGAGCAAGGTCTGAAGACTAATGCCCTTCCAAGCCGGCCTATGAGTAGGGAATCCTGAAGAGATGCAGTGCCTGACAAGAATATTCTAGGTCTTATCACTAGTAAGAGCCTGAATAATCCACTTAGCACAGAGAGCATGATCTTGCTTCTAGGTGGAGAGAAGGCCAAGGCCACCAGAATCACGAGGAAGGCAACAATATTCGCAGGCAACCCTATGGAACCCATGGCTATCAGCTCCAGAGGCCCAAATAAAATCTCTAAGGAGGTGCTCCAGCTTGAGATACGAGGCTTTAGAAGGAGCCCAATAAGAATAGTAGTAGACATGAGTAGCAACTAGCACTTTGGAGCAAATCTAAAATTTCCCAGCAAGGGAGAGAGGCTTGCAAATCTAATACTGCAACTTTTTCTCAATCTTGGCAAGCACGATATTCCATAAGTCCATAGAAGATCCATGGAAAGCAAAGGGAATACCCAGGAAGTGGAAAACTTCCCCATGTTGAACCCATTTCCATTCAAAATTAGCAAGTCAAGGAGGAGCTGGAAGGAAAGACTGTCTGAAACAGAGTCTTATGACATTGGACAGTAGATCTAGAGGCTTGAAAAAAGGTGTGCAGGCACTGTAAGGCATTAGAAATGTTCTCCTCATCCTCAATAAGAGTGAGAAAGGAATCATAAGCAAAATGACCATTAACAAGCTGAAAAGAGGATTCAGGAATGGAAATGCCCCAAATCAAACTGGAGGAAATAAAATTGGCAAGGAAATACCCAAAGCCTTCAACAACAAGCACATATAACGCATGAGCCAACCGATAACCTTGTCAGATGGATCTAAAAAGCCCAAAAGTATTAGATTGAGACACATTGATAGTAATGCACGTAGATGCATCACCAAAAAGCATTTCAACAGATTGCAAGAAGTTAGGACCGAACCTAAGAGCTTGGAGCATGGCAAGGATAAAAGGCCATTCAATGCGGTCATAAGCTTTAGCAAAATCAATTTTAAGGAATAGAGTGGCCTATTTAGACTGACGAGCCCATTCCATCCCTTCCCAAATAGCAATAATGTTATCAAGGATATACCTGGATTTAATAAAACCAATTTTCTTAGGGCAAATAATAAGAGGAAGGAGATGTCTGATTTTGAGAGCTAAAGCTTTAGCAATTATCTTGTAGGAGACATTCAACAAGGCAATGGGCCACCAATCACAAATATCCTCGGGATTGCCAGACTTAGGTATGAATTTGATATTCCCTTTATTGATTAAAGCACCCAAACTTTTATTATGAAAGGCCTCAAGATAAACTTTATGCAGGTCAGGACCTATAGCATCCCATAAGTGCTTGTAGATATCACAAGGGAAGCCATCACATCTTGGAGACTTATCATCGGCCATAGAAAAAGTCACTTGTTTGAGATCACTGATGGTAGGTAGTTTGTCACAAAAGGCCTGTTGCTCAACCGCTACGCGGTTTGGAGTAACAACAATACATGCCTTAAGAGCCTCTTCCCGCGCAACAGAATTGCCCTACGAAGCAAACACTTTTTCATACTGTTGAACAAAAGCCTGAAGAATGGCAGGTAGCTCAGTAAGGGTTTTAGATCCTTGTTTGATGTTTTGAATACCAACATTGGTATGTCGAGATTTGAGAGCCTAAGAAAACTCCTTAGAGGCTTTATCGCCCACCTCCAACCAATGGAGGCATGCTTTGATTTGAGCTCCACGAGCAGCATAGGCATCTAAAATTTGCTTCTCATGACGAAGTTGGGCCAGTTTAAGTTGAAGATCAGAGTCAAAGGGGTTCAACGTAAGCACATCGGCAGCATTGCGAAGAGCCTTAGTGTTAGCTTCATAAGCATGCTTCTTGTAGCAGACAAGCTAGTAGCCGTAAATGTGAAGAAATCTCACAGTACGGGTGATGGCATCATTCCACCACTGGATCCAACCAGGTTGATTGTGGGGCTGAGGCTCTAAATTCCATACTTGAAGAATGTGAGCAATAGTGGAAGCATGCATCAGCACAGACGTGTTGAGGTAAAATTGTGTATGAGTTGCCCGCCTAGCAGAGGAATGCCAAGTGATGGAAAAATAAATGGGGAAGTGGTCTGACAAGATAACATCTGTCAAAGGAATGATAGGTAGGCCTCGATCTTCAAAAAAAAGAGAAAAAAGATTGAGTCGTTATCATAGCATGATCTAATCTCTTAAATATACTGTCAAAAGCAGCTTTGAAATTAGACCAAGTATGCCAAACCCCACCTTGTTGGTGGTGGTTAGCATTGGGATAAAAAAGGCCCAATTTATTGCGCATGTGGTACCGGGCTTCTCTCTCCCTAGCTATCCATCAAAACTGCAAAATCCCTTCCTTGTCAGAGGCCAGCTAGCCATATTAAAGTCCCCACATATAACCCAAGTGGCAGGAGGTAAATTGTCAGCTAGCCAACACCATAGCTGAGATCTTTCCATAGCATCATTGGGAGCATAAACATTAATGATGCCAAAAGAATGGTTGTGAAGAGACAACAAAATCCAAGTGGCACACTGCATCGGATTAGACCCATGGGCAATAACAGAAGAATGAAGGCGAGGTGACAAAATAGTAATGACACCACCTTTACCAACTTCATGCTGAGAAGAGAAAACAATGTCGTCTGGCCAAATGACACAAAAGGCAGAATTAAGTAGAAAACCTGAAATTTTAACTTCCTGGAGATAGAGAGCATCTAGACTGTGAAGTCTACGATGGGTATCATGAACATAGTACTTTCTGGAGAGGTCAGTTAGACCTCGCACATTCCATGACAAAAAAATCATAAAAACTCTTGCATGGTTTCCTCGTCCCCAAGAGAGGAGAAACTATTATGCAAGAAAGCTGGTATTGAGCCAAAGTTGGGGATTAAATCTCCAGAGGAGATAAACTACTTTTTTTATGGGTCCTCTGAGCGTCCATCAGGACTACGAGACCGACACAGAGATTGAGATGAAACCATAGAAATAGCTAGCGGCCCGAGCACCACCTATGAAGTGGAAGGCCTTGCAGCTGAAGATTTCCCTTGAATAATAGGGTGTGAAGTAGGTGGCACAACTGGTGGTGCTTCGGTGGGAGGTGAAGGCTCTCCAGCCGATGGTTTCGAAGGTGACACAGTTGCAAATGTAGCATGAGCCATCCTAGAACCTGAGGCATTCTTTCCTTTTTGTGAAACAGTAGTCCATTCTTCTTTTTTTCCAGCATCTGAGTTTTTGACCAATGCTTCCTTTGGTGATGGCTTTACCCGAGGGGTAACCAGCGGCCAGTCCTTAATCTTGTGCTCTACCGATTGGCACCTATAGGAGGTGTTTGGCAGATTTAGATAAAACACTTTTTGAGAGATGGTGAGAGAACCAACCTGTATTTTGACAGTGTCCTTAAGGTCCTTGGAAAGGTCAACCTCAACACAAACACACTTCTGGGGCCAAGCATTAAAAAATTTGTCATGCTCCATGACAACAACCTTACCAAGGGTTTTAGCAATAGACTCAATAAATGACCAACATGGCAAAGGGAGACCAGGAAACTCAACCCAGACAGGGACCCTAAGTTTCTTGTCCTCTGAGATGGTGAAGTCTCGAGACCATCTCTGGAAAACAAGTAGGGATGACCTAACTGTCCAAGGCCCACGGCTAAAAAGAGCTTCTTCCTGGGAAGGGTTAGCAAAACGGAAAAGAAAAAAACCTTTGGTAAAGTTTTGCACAACGTCAAGGTGGACCCCATGAGGGGTCTAGCTCTTGTTTACCCAATCTTTAAGGATACTTTCAGGAGGAGTGTGACCCACAAAATATCCAATCAGAGTATTCTTTTCTAACCATTCACATGCAGAGTCAAATTCTTGCAGATTAAGAACAATATCAGGGTTACCTCGTGAAAGACCTTCGAGACGAACTTGCGAGGATGTTTGTTCAGAGGAGGCACCATGGTGTTCTGAAGCTTCAACTCACGCACTAGCATCAACTACTGGGCTGAAGTTGGCTGGAGCCATACTAAAAGCTAACCCTAATGAAAAATTCCTATAGTACATGTGGTATGATAGATGGAAAGCTCAGTGCAAAGACATAGACAGGACGTCGTATGCATGAAACCCTAGCAGAGCGAATTTTTCCTTCTCTCCTTCCAAAATCCAGATCAATTTTTTTTAACTTTGCAAATTTTCAAAATTATTTCTTGAACATATGATTGGTCAATTCAGTTTGAGTCTTATTGCACGGATTTCTTGGAAAATAAATAACAAATACATGGTAAAAATAAAAATTAACAAATTTTTTTATATCAATAAATTTATATTAAAAATTATATTTTATAAATTTATTTGTAAACCCTGCAATGCCCAATTAAAATACACTATTTTTTTATTTTATTACTAAATTTATATTTTCTATAGTTAAATGTAATATTTTTAAGTTTGTAATTTGTATAAACTATTTATTTATCAAATGATTGGCTAAAAATTTTAGAGCCTTATACACGAAATTTTTGGATGTATAATTTTCTTTGGAGATTTTGTAGCTATTTTGCATAATTCTAAGCACTTGTGTCTCTGTAAATTAATCTCAAATTTCTTTATTCTTTATTGTTTATTTAAATTTAACTAGTGAAGTTTAATATTATTAGATCTTTTCTTTTCTCTATTACAATAATAATTTGTGTTATATTTTATTGATAATAATCTAAATTATTTTCCATGATTTTTGGATCATTAATTATTTGTTTTACTCACATTCATATATAAAAATCAAGAAAATTTCAGCATTTTATTGAAGATTTGTAGAACTATTTTTTAATTATTAGAAATTTAACTATAGTTCATTTGATAAATAAATTATAATATATTCTAAATTTCTTAGTCAAATTTTAATACAATAATTAAAAATACTTACATTTGAAAAATAACTAATTAAAAACTTAAATTGTCTTTCATCTTTTTTCTCACTTTTTTCTTTCTCTTTTCTCACTTTTATGAACCTACAATAATATTACAATCATACAATTCTCAAGAAACTATGAAAAACCATACCAAATAATTTTAAGCATATAACTATTTTTTTAAAAAACTTTATGCAAATTTATGAGATTCCTAATTTAGTTCAAACATGTATATCATGAGCATTTGTATATATAACTTTTTCAAATTATGTTTATTGTTTTTCTTCAACAATTATGAAATTTTAAGATTGAAAAAGTATAAAATATAATGTATTAATTACTTTTTAAAAAATTATAGTAATTATAAAATAATTGTAATTTTAAAGAAATAATGAGGACATTTATAAATTTTGAATGGTATTATATATTATATTTTATAAAATAAAAATATTTTTTAAATAATATTGTAATTATAGTTATGTACATTGTAATTCAAATTTTTGTTAATGAATATTTTAATTGATATTTTAGGTATATTAAGGTGGATATTTTTGGATTATTTAGATTTAAAGCCAAGACACTTGTGTATAGCACAACCTATATAATTAAATTACTTTTATTATAAGTTATGGTTTTAATTAATTACAAAACTCAAGGTAAGTACTAGCCACTATGTGGCACTTGTTTAATTCATAATATGATTTCTCTGATTCTCTAAATTTGATTAATTATAGAATACTATTTGAAATGCTTCTCTACTTTTTTATAATCTAATGATAGATAACAAAATATGATTGAAAGATGAATATAAAGACTTTTCTCGATAATATTATTCCAAACAGATTAAAGAAAAATCTAATCTCTAATACATTCATTTTAAAAGCAACAAAGAATAAATTTGCATCTCCAATGGATTTCAGTGATAAAAAAATTAAACAAATGTCACCTATAATTCTGACTTTAGTTGGAATAAGTTTATTTTAGAATCAACTACTTTCGTGTTTGACCCTACAACGGGGTTAATAACTTATTTGACTTGTAAAAAAACAAGTGAACACGTTGAATCATGCCGAAACCTAAAAATATCAATGATATGCCTGCAACTTGCGAGCACCACTTAGTTTAATAAATTTATATATGCAGGTATTGACAGTCCGTGCAAACTAGTCAACCCTACGTGCAATGTGGGTCTAAAATGAATCTATTAAACATTACTTTCTAGCACCCTTATGATCATTGTTTATGTCTTTCCTCTTACTGTAATAATACATTTGTTTTCAGAAAAGCAAAAATGGCTCGGCAAGATGCATGAATTGCAGGCTTGGAAAACATAAACAATTACCAATATATAATTCTGAGCCTACTTGGAATAAGTTTATTGAATAATGAACTACTTTAAATGTTTGAGTCAACCATGGAATTGGCAAGTTATTTAATTTTTCAGTGTTCAAGTTGAAACTTGGCGAAACCTTTGGCGAAGAGGATATATATCTCCTTGGTTTTACATTCAGTTCAAGAGAACTACTAAAGCTCAGTATTGTTATTTTGGTTTCTTAGATAAGATAGTTTGTAGATGCTAGCAAAACCTTCCTAAAAATGTAATATATGGATTGAGGAACAAAATTACAATTGAAAAGATTTGTTTTATTATGTTAAAAGTGTAAGAAATATTAAAGATTATATGGAATGCTAATTCAAACTTTAAAATACACATTTTAAGAAAACATATCAATTAAGTCTGATTATTTACTATAATTAAGGATAAGCATCTAAATGATTAGGCATATAAGGATACAAAATATATACTATTATATATATAGGTCTGAAACAAATATTAACAATTTTTATTTTTATTAGATAGAGAAAGCACCTTGATGCCTCATAGAGAGAAAAAAAAAAAGAAACAACATATTAGTTCATAGAGACCAAACAACAACTAGCTTCAAATAGCCAGAAGCAACTAAGATACCTACTGGTAGGTCCAAAATTTAATAAAAAACACAAACTTGTGAAGCTCTTCCCTTACATCTAAACTAATTAGAAGAATACTAGTCTTGATAAAACTAAAAATAAAAGATCTACTAATATTCATCTGAACACTGATGGTATTAATATTATAACCATTCTGATAATTAAGCACAATTATAGTATCCATGTAGGCCTTAATGACATTATCAAATTGAAAATACAACATGTAAAAGCTATAACTAACTAACTTATAACCTAATCTATTATACTTCCTACAAAGGTTACACAAAATCGAAATACTAAAACTAACCATAGACATTAAATGATCCATCTCTAGCCTCCACATCATTCACTGGGAAGCAGCTCCTAGTTCCTTGAGAGGTTGTTCAAGTACTCCTTCCAAGTGTCATGATCCATCTCTTGGTCAAAGGTGGCTTCACCCCATTGTTGATTTGTGCCTTGGCATTTTTTAGCTCTTTTACATATCTTACTTTGACTTCAAATGAGCCCAATGTTGAGTTCCTCATTATTCTATCAATGATATTACATAGGCAACTAAATGCTCTCCCGAACTACATTTTGATAATTCTAAAGGCTTCAACGGGCTATTTTCCATGTAGATATAACCCTGACATGCAAGCTTGTAATTTGTGTGTTTCATTCTATAATTCTTTTTAATTTCTCTTCCTGAGAAGACTCTAGGGCTATAGAAAGATTGTCCTCACCTAAATTAATAGAAGATGGAGTTATTTGGTCTATTAAATCATCATACTCCTCAAGGTCTATTGTAAAATCAATAAGACCACCAACCTGCTCTCTAGGTTCATCATCCTTAGTCACAAAATCCTCATCATCTGAATCAATGGAATCCTCCCATTTGGAGGTGAATTCATCATTTCTCTTTGAGTCTTACTCCATAATCTTATTTTTCCTTTCAACTCTTTTTCTCAGAGGCAGGTAGAGTTCCTTTCTCCAAAGTTGATTCCATGTCTTGCTTCACCAGTCATGTGTTCTCCTCCTTATTACCTTTTTCCTATTAATCAAATATCAAATGATATATTCTTTGTTTTTTACCCTTTATTCCTAGTTTTCCTAGCTTTGGAAGGATTGGGATTACTAATAGAAACCTTACATTATCTAGGAATGTCTTTAAGGAATTAAACCTCCAAGACCTCTTTTGGAAGAGGGTATTTTGTAGCCTTAGACTTTTTTCAGGATTAGGGTTATTTTTTATCAGTTGGTAGAGCAATACTTTCAATTACCTCAATCCTCATTGAGATGTGTGTTTTCTCAATAAATTCATTAAAATTATTTTCTAGATAAGAAATAAAATAGCTTCAGAGAGGAGAGAAGTCAAACTTGTACTAATACAGAGAAAAAATTAGGTCTTAGTGGAGAGGGGGAGAGACTCTCTTTGTAGTTCTAGTATAGAGGAAGGTAAATAGAATGAAGGGGAGGTCAAATATCTCCCCATGATAAAATGTGATTTAGAATGGGTAAATGGTAAAAAAGCACCATCATATACCTCTCTTCTTTCACAAAACACTTCATTACATGATAACTAATTTTAGAGTAAGGGGGAGGCAAAGAGACATTTTATGTAAGCATTTGGACCACCTTAGATTATTCTCCTCTTCCAAAGATAACTTTTATGTAAGCCCTACAGTTCCCCAAGATTCACTTCTCAACCTTCAAACCTTCACATTTGTGCCTAGTTGCATCTACAATGAGTTCAAAAGTAACAATGAACTTGGTGCTACCACTTAAAATTGTACCCATTTTCTAGGAATTACAAAAATTAGTTGAAACAAACCTACTATGCTCCTTCATAGTCATGAAATAGGGATTCATCTCTAGCCTTTTGCCCAAAACTCATCATTATGCATCAATTCCTTACAATCCTTAAGGTTCAAATCATTTCAAAGTGCCCATAATCACTATCTTATTCATAGTAAAACAAGTAGAAAATAGAAAATAAAAAAATGAGAAGACATACAATGCAACCATCGAATATAAATATAAATTTCTATTTTTCACATAATACTAGGATGGATGTGAAATTCATCTAGAAAAATCCATATTCGACATGTGATATTACAAAGCCATAATGGCCCATGTTTTTAGTTATCAATTAGAAAGACTTCACTCATATAACAAATCAATTCAAATCTTATGGAAAGAATAACAATTGAATAAATCATCCATATCCAGAAATTTGTACCTCCTTTATTAACCACTTCTACCATACCAAAACAAGAAATTATTAATTTAAAGTTCCAATTCCATTTAATATACCTTTTAAAGTCTTCATATGTTTAACAAGTTTAGAAACATAAAATTCTTCCCAAGCATTATCATCATACAAAGATTTTATTGAAAGGCCCCTTGAGTGATTACTTATCATATTAACTTCATTTATTTGTATATTTATAAACTGCCTATCATCAATTTTTCTCATGTCAAAGATAATATTTTCAATGAGTTCTTTCCACTTCCACTTAATGTCCACATCATCTCGTCTCTATTCCATGTCATCACAACAAGTTTCATTCAAAATTTGAGTCAATGAGTTGGACTCAAAACACTACATAGGCTAATCTTGATAGCAATAACATAATTTGACTTGTGGTGGAAAATATCTCCTACTTATCAAATTTTCCCCTATCAAATAATTCTTACCACCTATGAAGACAACTCCACCCATTCTAAGAGCTCACTTGAACTTGCACAATAGATTAGAAGGCTTGGAGATTTTAAGATCTCTCTTAAGTAAATTAGGATGTAGACTAGGATTTAATCTTCTTTGCAAAGTTAAAAAATGTTTAGAATCCCTTAAGTAATTAATTGTTTTCTTTCATTAGCCATGATATCTTTGAGACATTGGTGATATTTAGGACAGGTTATATAGCTTCATTCATTAAATATCTAACCAATACTAGCTATTTTATTAGCTCCTTCATTTCCTTCCTAAAAGACATGTTGAACTTTGGATTGTAGAAAACTCCTAAAAATAAATTTACATACATTTAAACGTTTTAATTCCTAGAGGCATCCAATTATTCTGTTTAGGTGATCAATAACTAACTTAGAGTCTCCTTCCATGATAATATACTAATATTTCTTATTTTAAAGTTTCTTTAATCCTTTCCATGCAACATATTCTTTGGCTTGGTTATTAGAGCCTATTCCAAGGTTTTTGTCATATACTTCAATAAGGTGACCTATACTATCTCTTATCACTACTCTAGCCCCTAATATTCTTGAATTTCCCTTGGATACCCATTTGATCTCCTTTCTTATGATCATATTAATCCAGTTGACCTTCAAAAGCTTTTGGTGTATTACCCAAACCTAGTCAATTCCAATATCCTATAAGTTAGAAATAACTTTAGAACAACCAAATAAGGCACCATCCACATTTAATTTAATTTAATTTAATTATTTTGGAGAGTCTAATATATTTTCTCTTCGACTCTTCATTGAATTGTTTTTTATTTCTATCTTTCCATATATTTCAAACCACAAGGGGGGTTTGAGACCATGTGTTTTTAATAATAGGATGTCTAAAGGGGGAGCAACTTTTTTTATCCATAAATATTTCCATATTTTTAGGGATAGTCCATGGAGCCACAAAATAAGATAACACACTTGACCATGCTTCAACAACAAAAGGAAAAGGGAGTAAAATATGATCAATACTTTCCAAATCAACAAGGTCTGTAATGCGAACCTATTGACAAATGTAAAACTTCATTTATTTATGTTATCAATTGTAACAATATTTCTATGGGTAGTGGCCCACACAAAAATAATTAATTTTTAAAATAGGCTTAGGATTCCATATTCAAATCCAAGGGAGGTTGTTATCTTTTGAGCTCTCCAAAGACCAGTATGCAAATTTAAATAAGAAGGTACCCAAGGGTTGACTTTTTGCAAACCACACATGTTGTCTATTTAGTGAAAAAAGAAAACAATCTTCAAGATAATTTTGAAGATGTGTGACCTCTTCTTCAATTATTTTATTTAGAGGAAGTAGCATCTCTTATCTCTTTGAGCTAGTCTTCGAAATTTATATCCCATTTTTTGTATCATGGATCTTTGTTATGATTAAATAATTTTGTGGCTAAAAGAAAAAAAATATCTACACCACACATCATCCTGGAACCTAGAACTTATCCTATCTACAAACATTATTCTCCCACCTTTCATAACCATATTTTAAATTTTTAGCACATTATTCAATATTCGGGAGCCAGAAGGATGATTTGACACATGGATGTGATTTTCATAAAAATAATTTTAATGATATTTATCCTTAATAATGTTTATCCAATACTTTTTCCCCTCTAGTATTTTCCATACAACCTTGGAGAGAAAAGATCTATATGTATGTGTGTGTGTGTGTTTATATATATGTATAAAATCATTTAAATTCATTTAAATTCATTTTTCCTTCTTCTTCGAAAAGTGGTTTGTGTGAAAAAACTATGTTTTTAAGGAGTTACTATCACTTGGATCAGCATAACTTTTTTTTAAAATATGATAATGATGTAATTCTATCAAGATTATATTTGTAACTTCAATATCTAAAGGATGCAATTGGTTTTATTCATTTTGGGTCAATATTTCATAGTTTATTAAATTCTAAAGTGACAGTAACTATAATTTAGACAGAAGGTCACTTGGATCGCTCTAACTTGATCTGTGTATATCGAAATTCATTTTTCATAGAAAGGTAACACAAATACGCTTTTCCTACACATTTTTTATAAATATTTTTTATAATTTACTATTTTTCCCGAAGTCTTGAAGAGACAAGTTGTTGAATGACCAAACAACCTATATTTAGTTAAAGTAATATTTAAAAGTGATAATGAACTCAATATGTATTAAAATTATATTCATTAGGAAGCTTGTTCCAAAAAGCATCGTTTGATATCGCATGTTTGAAAAAACCATCTTGTTTGGTCCTTGTTATAGGCCTCGAAAGATCATTTTTATGAAGTCCACTCATTTTCTGAGGGCAAAATTCTAGTTTTGGGGTCTTCGTGCAAAGACCCCCTTCACACGAAGCCTCCCAAGTGAAAATTTTGGCAAAAAGCACTTTGCTGGATTTTTTGTCTAGGCACTTCGTGCAAAGTATATACTTCGAGCAAAGTCGGCAAGTGTGTTTATTTTGTAAAAAAAAATTAGAATGGTATAAAACTAAAATATTTTGTTTGTATTTTATACCGAATTGCAATTAATAAATTTGCATTTTCTATTATTGAAGGCATTCTTTGCAGGAGGATTGCTATTTCTATTTTTTCAAAGACATAATTTGGAGAGGAAAAATATTAGATTAAAGTATTTTTTGAAGAAGAAAATTTTTGTTAACGATCTTATGGAAGACATTTTTTGGAGCTCGAAGAAATGGGGAACAAGAAGGGAATAAAAAGTAAATCTTCTAGAAAATGGTCACCTGGTACTGAACAAAGAAATCATGAAGCTGCATTGAGATATTATCATAAAACTAAAGAAGTTGATAGACAAGCTGAAGTAGGAGGGTCAAGTCAAGTCGAAGAATTGCACATTGAATAAGGGTCAAGATCACTCCCTACAGAAGCTCAAACAATTGATGTTGGAGAAGGGTCAAGATCACATGCTCCTACTGGTATGGATGAACTCTTAAATTTAGCTCAAACTATAAAGAGAAATGTTAATTATAGAAACTTAGATCATTTACTTACAATGGATGTGGAGAATTTGAGATCACTTGCTAACATTCAACCCTTAAGTCTTGCTAAGAAGAGATCAATGAATATGATAGAAAGAGAAATATTGGGTAAATTTGATAATTTTGAAACACTTGAACAAGCTCAATTGCTTTCAGTTGTACTTATAAACAAAAAGTTGGAAGGGGCATTAAAATTATTGGGTATAGACACATCATCAAAGAACATAAAATTTGTTGACATGCAAAGTGATATGATTGAAAATCTTAGGAAAGGTTTGAACTAGCTAGGGAAGTGATCTTCAAATAAAGATAAGAACATTACAAGAGAAGTTATGTTGACATCCATTGTAGGTAACACTATGGGACAAAAAAGACAGATATCTTTAGTTTCATCTCAATTTGGTTTTAATAGGAAAACAATATCACAATATATTAATAGGAGAATACTTTTGGATGATAGCACCTTGGAAGTGTGAGGTCCCACCCTGACCAATCCTAGCTCGACTATTGTTTTGACATTTGGCTTACCTTGTTGATGCTTTGTTTAGAGACACTAGACACATTTTGGATTTTGTTTTCCTATCATTAGACCTTATGAGATAGTTATTATATATGTTGATGATGTTATTTGTACTCTTTATATTCTTGTAATGGTTTCATGTTTACATTATGAGATATGCATTCCAAATTTTGCATTTGTAACGTTATCTTATAGAATAGTAAATGTTGATAGTGCAATGGTTCGATGGTTAACTTAGGAATATGTTTATGATTCATGATATGCAGTTTCTTTATGCATTGAGTATAGATGCTATTATTGTATCTGCTTCATGTTTGATATGATTATATATGCATTGGATTTATGCAGTACTAACATCTGAATTGAGTGTGGAGGTTGTGACCATGGTTGTAGAACAAGGAAATAAGGATGGGTCTATGTGAAATAGTTTAAAACCAAGGTCGGCTCTAAAGAAGAGTATGACCTCATTGTAACATGTTTTTATTCATAAAAGTGATGCATGTGTGTATGTGGATGGTAAATGTTTTTAAATGTTATATTATATGTAAATTCATTTTGTGAAAATATTAATGTTAAATGTCCACTAGGCATGCCAAGTATGTAATGTGATGTATAAATTTTGTGAGTTGTCACTTGACACTTTTGTGACATGGCATGCCCTAATGGAATGTGGACCCCACCTTCTTCCCTTGGGCTATTTTGAGAATCCCTAGGCTTAGATAGTGGTTTAGAGAACCAAGATTTAAGTAATCATTATGCCATTTTCGGATGAAAGCTTAACTGGGGTTTTTGAGGGGTTTTGTGCAGTCCTAGAGGGTAGTTAAGGTTGGGTTTTAGTGCCCCAAGTCATGTACATGGTTTAGGGGGCCTATTTTTACCATTTCCACTTCCCTAGACCACTATTTTGCCTCTCTAAAAGGACCATTTTTGGTAAACTCGAAATTGGGGAATGTTTCTAGGATATCACACATTTTCACATTTTGTTTTGCATTCCTTGTCCATGGAAAGGGAAAGTGTCATGGGAGCTAGAATCTAGAAACCAACTTGCTTAGGAATGAGGGTATGAGAGAGAAATGGAAAGTCTTTGAGGAATGGAGATATAGGAATTAGATTTCACTTTTATGGAGGCTAGTTTTGGGAGTTAGAGAGGAAAGAACTTGAGAGATTTACTAGTAGATTTGAAAAAGGAAGCAAGCTAGGTAGAAAGGGAAAGATTTTCTACAAACCACCAATTTTCCATTGCATAGGAGAAAGGTTGGTGAATTCTATCATGTATATGTTTGTGCAATTTCTTTGAGAAGATGAAACTTGTGTGAATCTTTAATTGTATAGTTTCATTATGATTTTGTGATTTTAATCTTGTTTTGTCATCATGTTTTGCTTCATGTTTATGGGTGTGCAAGTTTACTCCTCATCCTTGGGAGGATTTGGGGAGGACTTGGGGTGAAGGGCCTAGTTGGGAATTCTCTATGTATGAGATCTTGGATGTATGGGCATCCTTGAGGGCCTTCTTATATTTGTATGGGGGTCATAAGGGATGTGTTGATGCTCATGAGATGAGTTGTATGTTTTGAAGGGCCTTGTTAAGGCAAGTGATCAATATTGTAGTTCTTGTTTTGGTATAAGAAAGATTTCTCCATATGAGAAGTTTCCACCTTCACCCATCCATGGATTCAATTTTGGAATCCTTTGTGCAAAGCTTGGGAAGGGAGTCTTATGTGCATGATCTTGTTTCATATTTGTGGTTAAATTTTTATGCATGTGATGTTTGTTTGTATGCCATCCAATTCTTGTTTCCCATAGCTTGGGGGTGGCCATGAAATGGCCTAGGCTAGGAGGTGAGCCTCCATGGTCATGTGGTAGAAGCCTTTGTATTGCAGGTTTATGCATGATGTGAAGATGAAGTTCAAAATTGAAGTTCCAAGTTAAAGATGAAAGAAATAATTTTAAAGAATTGATACTAATATATTGTGTTTAAGTAATCTTGTACTACTCCTATTGTACTCAAGGATAATGTAACTGTAAAAGTGAAAAGGATTTACTACTATTCTATTTCAAAGTTATTTCATATTTAAATTATTGTTATTTAAAAGTTAATTTTTTGTAATCTAAAATGGTACTTTAAATCAGTATCCTACATTTATGTTATCAGAAATTGTTTGAGTTGGAAAATGTTCAATTTAATAAATGACTTTTAACTTTGCAATTGTCAAAGAAGATAAATTATGAGAAGTATTACTGATTTATTTGCCTTCAAATTCTATGTAAAATTCTCTAAAAGATATTATACTTTAAATGATCATTTGTTATATAAAAGTACTCTATTTTATAATTTTAATTTCATGCAAATACATGTGATGATAAAATTACTACTCAATTTTGCTTTACATTATGTAATGGAATAAAAGTTTCAATGAATACTTATCATTTAAGGATTCTCTGGTTTCTGTTTTAAAAATAAAACTTTTACTATATTTTCCTACCATTTGGTTTAGAAGTAAAATCAGAACATTAGAAATTAATAGAGAAGAAAATAAGTTGTGTAATGCCTAGTGGATTTTGGGCATTACAGGAAAGCAATTGGGAAATCATGTGTAGATCTCCTCGTTCTAATAGGATTGATGAAGGAATAAAAAATTTGATCACATCATTTTGGAATGATAATACACGTCCTTCATCAAACACTAGAGATGTTATCAGACATAGAATTTCAGCTAATTAATACAAGTATCATACGAAACATTGGTTGGACACAACAAAATATGAAATGTATGTGTCATTTTGTAGTTCTTATCCTAATATAAAGAGTGGGAAAACATTTTTTGAAAGATTGAAGCCATAATATATCAGGACAAAAAAAGTGTTTGAAACTTGTTGTCATTATCATATTGGATTTGATCTCCACTATAAGGTTTTTCGAAAGTTTGTAGAAGACACTTATGCTTTTGAAAATGCTCCTCCTACTAGATGAAGTGAGTTCATCTCATCCATTTTATGTGACAAAAGAGATGATGTAGTTAGACAAATAAATTGCATAAAAGGAATATGTCAAACATGTGCTGATTTGTCTCTTTTTCCTTTGAAAAATGAAAATATTGATATAACAAAGATTGTAAATTGCAAGAGTTACAAATATGTAAAGAATGAAACAAAATTTGGGATAGAATCTAAAAGGTTAGAATATGTTGAAGAGGAGATAAATGTTGGAGTATTTATGGAAAAATTTAAAAAATTGATTCAACCCTACATTCATCATTCTTTTTTTGCAAAGTGGCAAGAACAACAATTCCAAACACTGAGAGACAATTTTCCACTTGGAACTATTGTATCAGTTGGTGATTTTGTAGAAAATTATTCTTTTGATCATCAAAAGACAATTTAGTCAGAATACTCTTTTTCAAAGAAAATTACTATTAAGGTACATGTGTTTTATCGACATGCACAATTAGATTTGGATGGTATTCAAAGCACATTTGAAGCATGATTCATCAAGAAGGAATATCATTTTTATATAAGTGATGATAGAGAGCATGACATTCATTATGTAGAACACTGCTTCAAGATGTTTTTTGCAAATTTGAAAGAAAGAGGTATAAAAATTGATAAACATTATGTTCGGTCAGATGGATGTGCTGTACAATTCAAATCATCGAGACCATTTTATGCACTATGTAGAAATGAAAACATACCACATGTTTGGAGTTTCTTTGAGAGTGGACATGGAAAAGGTGAGCATCATGATGTCAGAGCTTGCATCAAACGTGCTATATGAAAGTATCAAATGAATTATAAGGGAGTGCATATAAAAAATTCACTTGATGTGGTTGAATGGTGCAAGACACATTTTGCACCAAATGAGAATGACACGTCATCAGGATTGACTTAGGCAGTGCCATATAGAAAAATTTTGGAGATAAAAGGTATGCACACATTTTTAAATTATTTGAAAGTGTTTAAAATTTTTATGATATTTTTTATTCAAATTATATTTATATAGAATGTATTATATATTCATTTGTTCAGGTGTGGATAGAAAAATTATGCATTGTTGCAATAGGATAGAAAATACATGATCTTTGCATTCAGTTATGAGTATGAATTATTGTAATTGGATGTTGAACACTAGGGACTACTCATGCTTTTGTTGTCACTACATTATTGACAATTATGAGGAATGTATCAATCAAGATTGTGGATATGTATGTGCATAGAATCTAGTGCCACTAGTTGTTACTGATATATTTGATAGAGATGAAGATAAAAAATTACGATAGTTGTTACTGATATATTTGATAGTTGTTACTAATTACGATCATATCTCAGGATTGGTCAAAATTGGTAAGTATATATATTTCACATTATATGGTACATTGAGCTGCATGTATAGATAGATAGATAGATAGATCTATAGATTGAACTAAGAAAATTTTAAGATCTCACACATGTATATATAAATTTACTGTGTAGGAGATGTCTTTGCAGTGATTGATGAGCATGGAAATGTAGAAGGAGTTGGTTATTATTTACTGCGTTGTACTGCAGAGAGGATGAAGTTACTTGAACCTGAAGAAAGTGATGGAATGTTGTTCCCCATAGGTTTGTATATGGTTTACATCAATATATTGAACTCAATTTGTAAATTTTAAATTTCAACCTTTTAATAAATTTCAAATTGAGTTTGTTTAAATTTATATATTGTTAAAATTTATGACCTATAGGTTCAGTTGTTTTAGAGGGAACATATTTCAAGAAAATCAAAGTAATTAAACATGGTATTCACTTTGTTGATTACGAACCAAACAATAAGGTGTTTCAATATAGTCACCTAGTAGTTGCCGCATCCATTTGTCTCCATACAGTTAAATCTCAACGTGGACATTGTAAGTGGAGACTAGATAGTGAAGATCATGAGAGAATATTACATGTTCTCCATGAAAGGTCTGAACCACTTCAGTTGGTCTAAAAAGTATAATATGTATACTTATTTCTTGTGTTAGGACCTACTTGATATCTCTAGATTAAATTTCATTATACTTTGTTTATATATTTAAACATATGATGGACTATAATTTGTTGATATATGATGGACCTATTTGATGGTTCAATGGTTTTAATATGTATAATTTTATATGTAGACTTTGATTATTCAATGATTTTTATAGATTACATATTAGTTAAAGATTTTATGTATGTTTTGATTATTCAATGAATTTTATGATACTTTTTATGATGCTTAAGATTTCTAGATCCCCTTAAGACCTCCTCTTAAGACACTAAAAAATGATGAAATTAGTTAGATTACTTACGACGTGTGTTAGTTCTAGAATTAGTTACATGTTTTAACTAGTTATTTTTTATGATATTAATTCTAGATCCCCTTAAGACACTAAAAAATGATGAAATTAGTTATATTACTTATGACATGTGTTAGTTCTAGAATTACATAGAATAGTTATTGTCCATTAGTTACATGTATTAACTAGTTATTTTTTATGATATTAATTCTAGTTCCCCTTAAGACCTCCCCTTAAGACACTAAAATATAATGAAATTAGTTAGATTACTTATCATATCTAATCAAATCATATCATCTAATCAAATAAAACCATGTAATTAAATCATCTAATCAAATAAAACCATCTAATCAAATCATATATCGTCAAATAAAATCCTCTAATCAAATCAAATCATATCATATCATCTAATCATATCATCTAATAAAACAAAACCATCTAATCAAATTATATATCATCAAATAAAATCATCAAATCAAATCATATTATCTAATCATATCATCTAATCAAATATACATCTCTAATCAAATACATGTCTTGAATCATATGTCACTAATCAAATATATGTCTTGAATCAAATATAAGTGCATCTAATCAAATATATATGTCTCTAATCAAATATGTCTTGAATCATAAATTGAAAATATCAAACATATACTAATGACATATATAATGAGTCTCAAATAAAAAATATGTGCAACATGTCCTAAACTAGGGATTCATCTAGGCACATGTGAATAGAGTGACCCTCTGAGCATCTTCTAGCTGTGAGACAACAACTGATCCCTACGAATATAAATGCATGTATATATAATAATAATCTAAAATAATTAAAATATTATAAATGCATGTTTAAACTTACATATTTTTAAAACTTACGTGACCACTACTAGGTGTCACATCTATTGAATCGCTCCTATGAAAAGCATCCTCTAGCTATAAAGAAGTGACTGACCCCTACAAATTTAGTGTACAACAATTGGTTATATACATGTGCATAGTATATATATTATGTAAAGTACTTGAAATATATAAATATATGTGTACACATGCATGCTTAAACATGCATATATCTAAAACTTACTTGACCACTAGTAGGTGTCACATCAAATGGATCTCTCATAGGAAGATGCTCTGAGTCCACACTAGGTGTAACATGCTCTGTGAACTGAGCCTGCAAAATATTATACATTAAACAAACATCAATACACATGTCTACAATTAATTGTTCACTAAAACTCCTAAGAAAAGAGAAATTTTTTTTTTTATATGTACCTGGGTCTCAGGAGTAGGAGGATCATCAACGCATTGCACCATCATATCATCAATTGAAAATGCATCACCCACACCACCTAAGATCTCAAACCTCTCTAGTAATGAGGAGTATAGGGGTGACACTAGTTGAGAGCGGAGTGATGTAGAACCTGAACCATCTAGATGCAATAACATATCCATAAATGACCCAACATTAGTGCCAACGTCCACCTTACCCAACCCATGCAACTACTCATCAAAAGTGTCTAGGCCCCCAGTGGTGATGCATACATCTCCAACCTGTATACTTGGCTCTACAACTGTAGAGTGATCTGTGGGTGTAGAGCGCTCTACACTATGTTGTGCCTAACTAGTAGATGATGCATCCTGTGTTGGTGGAACTACATGACCCCATGCAAGTCCAATGTAATCCCTAACTAAATGTATTGGGATCCTATGCATGTTAGCAATATGAGAATAGGCCTACAGGAGATCCTCCAAAAAGTAAAGGGCCATATCTAAATGACTATGATGACCCAACAGTGCTCGTATCTTTATAGGTATAGGAAGACCTGTAGCTCTATATGTCTCATCAGTCACACCTATAGTAGTAATAGATGAAGCCTTAGAAGATGATTTGGCTCTACTCAATCTAGTCAAAATGTATCTTCCCACTGATGTGATGGATGTGGCTGCAGAAGAAATCTATCCTATACTATCCACTACTCCCCTCTAAGAAGAAATGATGACTCTATCTGCAATAGCAACCATTGTCGGTGCCACTACTAGAGTCTTGTGCCCAACTAGTTGTCTATGAGGTTGTACAACTTGATCAGCCCTATAATACTGATTGCAGTCTACAACCCCATCGAGCCCCTAACCATAATATGTTAGAAGATCTAAATAGTTGACCCTGAGTCCCAAACAGAACTCAACATACAACTATTGTGCAAAATATAATGAAATTTGGTTGTTATTTGGATAATGACCATGTGATGTAAGAAACCAAGGGTAAATCATACATGTGATCTGAGGAATCATACACTGTGTGACCTGATATGACCTCACATTGGCCCTCTCATCATAATGTTGGAAAACCTCTTGTTTGATGATTTCCTTGGGGACAAGGCTCTGAACCGTCTCCAAGGAAACATCACCTAAGACCTTGGCCCTCAACTCTCAAAAAATGGTCTCAACTACCTGAGGCATGAAGGAGGAGTGAGACCTCAATCTGGTAGTCATATTCTCCAAACTAGTCAATATAGTAGCACAAGTATCTCTATTTATACCATCTGTTGAAGACATATAGATAGACTGTCTAAGTTGATCCATCTCCGTGTCAGTAATATGAAAAATGGTCTACATATTAGGAGTCTGAGGTGCATCCTAGGTGGCCATCTAGATACATAACATGTGAAAGCTAAGTGTTAATAATTAAGTACTTGATTACATGTTATAATTGCATGTAAAATAGAAACAAATAACTAAATATATAAAATTATAGGTCCTATTAGGTCATGAAAGTGGTCTTATTAGGTCTTAAGGGTCCTATGATGTACTAATTGGTATTAATAAGTCCTATTACATCACATAAGTGGTCTTATTTAGGTCTTAAGGGTCCTAAGATGTACTAATTGGTATTAATAGGTTCTATTACATCACATAAGTGGTCTTATTAGGTCTTAAGGGTCCTCTTATGTACTAATTGGTATTAATAGGTCATACTAGGTCAAGTAAGCGGTCATAGAGTGTCTTAAGGGGTCATGGGTAACATAAGAGGTCATAAGGTGATGCAGGAGCATCTCGCGTCCTTGGAAATCCTATGTCACCAAAAATAATTTGGAGTTTTTCTGTGTTTCTCGGTTCCTACTTTGATTGAGTTGGTCAGTTTCCTATGGTTATCGAGTGTGGTCGGTTATCTCCTGGGTGATCGGTTGTTTCACTGGCGCTCGACGTTTCTTGTTTGCTGCTCGGTTATCTTGCTCAGTGACGGGTTTAGTTTTAGTTTCTTTTCTAGCCAACTTGTGCATTTATATTGGATCATAGATTTAATGTTTGAATCCATCATTGGGAAGCATGTGGTCCTAGATCTAACCAGTCCCTTCATTGATTGTGGATCTGAAGGCTGACTCAGTTCGATAGACTCTTGTATAAATGTAGTTGTTTGGTTGTAGTTGAGGAGGTAGAGTTTTTGGATAGGAGTTTGATAGAAGATAGAATTAGAGATTTTGATAGATCCTCACATGTTTTGAGGTTTCTGCATTTCATTGTAATATCTAGCCCTAATCGAGAAGTCATTACAGCCTAGCATTTATCATTCTATTTGATGAAAATATATGAAAGCTTTTGCATTCTCTCTCTCATTGTTGTGTTTGTTTGCTTCCGCATGTGTTGAGTAGGCTTGGATCATTTGGGTATGCCATTTTTTGGCCCCTCTTGCTCCCTACCTTGCGTTAGGTGGTATCAGAGCGAGGTGATATCTTGATCTAGGCCTATAGATCTAGGTTTGTAGGTTCCTCTTGAAGCCCTAGTTGATTATTGTGGGGTAGCAAATTGTGATCTAACTTGCAATTGTAGAGGGTTGTCAAGATGGTTCATGGGAGGTGAGATGTAGATCCAGGATTGGCAGATATGCTAAGGCAGATTGCTGCTAGGTTAGAAGCTATTGAAATAGCCTAGAGAAGAGGCAGACATCTTGAAGATGTTAGTGATGATGAAGTTGAAGAAGAACAGGTGAATGTAGAACCTGCGCCTGTTATCGATCAAGGTGAAGAAATATTTTTGAAGGCTTTGACAAGTCTGAAGTCAACACCACATTTCAATCCTCCTACGTATGGTGCAAAGCTAGATTCTGATGAATTGATGGACTGGATGACCGAGATGGAAAAGTATTTTGAATATGAAAACATTCCTGAAGATAAGAAGGTGAAGATTGCAAGCACAAAGTTGAAAATTCATGCATCCCTATGGTGGGAACATCTGTAGCTAGATAGGAAGATGAAAGGAAAAGACAAAATCAAGGTATGGAATAAAATAGTGAATAAATTGAAAGGAAAGTTCTTACCTTGTGATTATCAGATTAACCTAGTTCGATGAATGCAAAGTTTGAGATAGAAAGCTAGCTCGGTAAAAGAGTATATTGAGGAATTCTATAGATTAGATATTAGATCTGGACATGATGAAGATGATGCGAAAAGAATCGGTAGATACTTGAATGGTTTGAGAGTTTCCATCCAAGAGCAAATTAGTATGGTCAAGTTGGAGAACATTGAAGAGGCTTATCAATTTTCTTTGAAGGCCGAGGAGAAATTGAACAAGAGACATGAGAAAAGAAAAAGAGGTCAAGGTGGTAGACTCCCTAGATTAAGAGGTAGATCTAATGGTGAAAATGGTAGATCTGAACTAGAAAAGACAAAACTGGACAAAGGCAAGACCGAGTGGAAAGGTGAAAGTTCATCTAGAGGTAGAGGCAATAACTACCAAGGTGGTTATAGTAGAGGAAGTTTCTGAGGAACTTGTTACAATTGTGGACAAGAAGGACATAGATCTTTTGAATGTACACATGCAAGTAAGAAGGTTGGTAGCAGGATCATGGTATGCCAAACTAGGCCCTTAAGTGGCAATGAAAATTTAAAAAATCAGGTTTAGGCAAGTTGACATAAAAATTTGAACAAGTTACAAATATTATATCAAAAATATTTAACAAGATAATCTATGGAAAATTGAATTTATTTTCTAAGATACTAGGCCTTTTTTAAAAAATAATTATTCTATATGTTGAAAATTTCAAATTTTAATGTAGTAGTACAAAAATTTCAAGAAACAAATAAGAAGTAGGTGTATGTCTGACCACCTTAAACACAATCAAACAATATTTTTTTTACAAGATTCAAGATATAAGTAGTAGACTCATGTCTGGATGTGACACATATTTTTTTGTAATTTTTTTCTAAGTAAATAATTAATTATGATTTTTCTTCTACAACTTTTTAGAATACAAAAACTTTTGTGTCTGACCACCTTAACTTAGTCTAAACATTATCAAATTGAAAAAAAAATAAAATTTTGTTGTAGTAGGAAAAACATAGAATGTGACACATATTTTGGATTTCAAAAATGTTATACAGTTTGAAAGTTATAGCTATTTTTCAACAAGTCTATCAATCAGGACTAGAAAGATAACAAGAAGGTGTATGTCTAATCACATTAAATCAAATCAAATGATAATATTTTTTTATGAGATTCTAGATAAAAGTAGTAGACTCATGTCTAGATGTGATGTATATTTTTATGTATTTTTTTTTCATGTAAATAATTAATTATGATTTTTTTTCTACAAATTTTCCTAAATATAAAAAATCTCGTGTCTGACCACCTTAACTTAGTCTAGAAACTTCATCAAATTGAAAGAATTATTTATTATTATTGTATTAGGTGAAGCATAGAATGTGATTTATATTTCAGATTTCAAAAATTTTATATTATTTGAAAGTTATAGCTATTTTTCAAAGAGTCTATCAATCAAGACTTCTTTTTCACATCACCACTTTTTGGCATACCATGATCCTGCACATACCCAGCAATAGAAATTCTTTGGTGCAAGAAGAGTCACCAGATGAATCAAAGAAAGAAAATAACTTGATGGTAAGGAGAGAACTATGGAATGAAAGTAGGAAGGAAGATCTGGTAATGAAAATTTTGTTCAAGACCAGATGTAGAGTTTCTGATAAAGTTTGGAAGGTAATCATTGACAGTGGTAGCTCAGAGAATCTAGCATCTGAAGAAATGGTCACAAAATTGCATACACTCCTGGTAAGTGAACAATGTTATGTGAATTTTAAGATTGGAAAGAACTATGATAAGGTGTTATGTGATATCATGCCTATGGATTGTTGTCATATTTTTTTGGGTAGACCTTGGCAATATGATAGACATGCTATATATGAAGGGAGATTGCATAAGTATACTATTGTGGCTGATGGAAAGAAAAAAATATTGTTACCATTGATGGAAGAACCTGTTAGTAATGTTTGCACATCTGTAAAATTTTGTTAACTCTTTAAAGAAGAATGATGTATGTTTTTTTGTAATCCCTAACAAATCGAGTAAGAAAATATAGGATAATGTCCCTCATGAGATTGATAAGTTACTCACTGAGTATAGTGATATCATTTCTGATAATGTACCTGATGATTTTCCACTGAAAAGAAGCATTGATCATTGTATGGATCTAATCCCTAGAGCTAGTTTACCAAACAAGGCACCTCATTAGTTGACACCTACCGAGAATCAAGAATTGAACTGACAGATTCAAGAGTTGCTAGAGAAAGGTTTAATTAGAGAAATTTTGAGGCCTTGTGTAGTACCTATTGTATTGGCACTGAAGAAGAATGGAGAGTGGAGAATGTGTACTGATTCCAGATCATCTATAAGATAACAGTGAAGTATAGGTTTTCTATACTAAGAAGGGATGATATAATGGATAGTTTGACTAGAGAAAAGTATTTCACAAAGATTGATTTGAAAAGTGGGTATCATCAAATCAAAATCAGAGAAGGTGATGAATGGAAGACTACTTTGAAGACAAAAGAAGGTTTGTATGAGTGGTTGGTTATTCCTTTTGGTTTAACTAATGCACCGAGTACTTTTATGAGGTTGATGAATGAAGTTTTGAAGAAATTCTTGGGCAAGTTTGTGATTGTATATCTTGATGAAATTATGATATTCAGTAAGACCAGAGAAGAACATTTGTTGCATATTAGACAAGTTTTGCAGAGATTGAAAGAGGAAAATTTTTTGATAAATCTGAAGTGTTCAGTCATGAAAGAGGAGATTGTGTATTTCAGATTTGTTATTTCAGCTAATGGTTTGAAGATGGATCTTGAAAAGGTTGAAGCTATTTTGAATTGGCCCACACTTGTATATGCTAGTGAGGTAAGATCATTTCATGGTTTGGAAATTTTTTATCGAAAGTTCATAAGGAATTTGAGTTCAATTTGTAATTCTATGACTGAAACTGTGAGAGGAGATAAAAGAGAATTCAAGTGGACACATGGAGCTAACAAAATTTTTCAGACTTTGAAGCAGAAGGTTGCTGAATTACCTATTTTGGCATTATCTGATTTCAATAAGGTATTTCAAGTTGAATTTGATGCAAGTGGAAGTGCAATTGGAGATGTGTTGAGTCAAGAAGGTAAACCTATTGCTTTCTTTAGTGAAAAGTTGAATGATGCTAGAAGGAAATATTCTGTGTATGATCAATAATTCTATGCTATTGTTCAAGCACTGAAGAAATGGAGACATTATTTGATACCGAGTGAATTTGTGTTTTATACTGATCATAAGGCTTTATAGTATTTGGGTAGTCAAAATAAGTTTAATTAGAGACATATGAAATGGGCTGAGTATTTGCAGAGTTATACATTTGTGATAAAGCATAAGAGTGGAGTCACTAACTGAGTTGATGATGCATTGAGTAGAAGAAGATCTTTGATGACCGAGATGGAAGTGGACGTTCTTGGTTTTGATGAGATGAAAGATTCTTATGAGTTTGACCCTGATTTTTCTAAGCCATGGAGAAAGTGCAGAGCACCTATTCAAGATCAACAAGACACTAAATGGGATGAATATTTTATTCAGGAAGGTATGTTGTTTAAAGGTATTCAGTTATGTATACCAAGAGGAATAATGAGAACTAATCTGATAAAGGAGAAACATAGTAGTGGTTTGGCTGGACATTTTGGTATTGGTAAAACATGGAATTTTCTTAAGGAGAAGTACTTTTGGCCGTAGTTGTATAAAGATGTTCAAAAATTTGTGAAAAGTTGTGGAATTTGTCAAGTTGCAAAAGGAGTAAGTCAGAATAATAGATTGTATGTACTAATTATTGTTCCTCAGAAACCTTGGATTGACATTAGTATGGATTTTTTTCTTGGCTTACCGAAGATAGTAAGAGGTAATGATTCTATATTTTTTGGTGTGGATAGATTTTCTAAAATGGCACATTTTATACCTTGTAGAAAGACACCAAATGCAATACATATAGCAGATCTTTTCTTTAAGGAAATTTTTAGATTGCATGGATTACCGAGGAATATTATCTTTGACCGAGACAGTAAATTTGTTGGATACTTTTGGAAAACCCTTTGGAAGAAATTTGGCACTGAGTTGAAATATAGTTCTACATTTCACCCACAAAATGACGGACAGACTGAAGTTGTGAACAAAATTTTGGGAAATATTTTGAGATGTTTAGTTGGAGACACACCGAGTAATTGGGATTCTTTGTTGGCACAAGCAGAGTTTGCATACAATAATTCAATGAATAGGAGTACTGGAAAGACACCATTTGATATTTTAAATGGAACATAATCGAGAGGTATATCTAATTTGAGAGACATCGCTGATCAAAATAAGAAGAGTGTTGAAGGAGTAGAATTTGTTGAATACATGAAGATGTTGCATGAAGATGTGAAGCTGAAGCTAGAAGACAATAATCAGAAATACAAAGATAAAGCTGATAGATCAAGGAGACATAAAATTTTTGATGTTGGTGATGAAGTGATGGTTCATTTGAAGAAAGGTCAATTTCCTATTGGAACATATGGGAAGCTAAAGATGAAGAAGTTTGGACCTTGAAAGATTTTGAAGAAATTTGATAGCGGAAATGCATATGAGATTGAGTTACCTGATGACATGGATATATCACCAATTTTCAACATCACTAATTTGTATGAGTATCATGAACCTAATGAAGAAGTGACAGTACCGCCAAAATATCCTAAGAAGTAGAATGAAGAAATTGAACAGATTTTGAAGGAAAGAGTTGGCAAGAGTACAAGAGGAAAATAACATATAGAATATCTAGTAAAGTGGAAGAATAGACCGATGGAAGATAGTTCATTGATTTCATAGTCTAAGTTGGATGCAACTCAAACTAGACCTACCAAATGATTTAGAGAATCATTTCAAAATAACCCTAGGTGTCTGATGAAGGAGTATCTTGGTTCCTTGGCAATCATGTGTCACCAAAAACAATTTGGAGTTTGTATGTGTTGCTCGGTTCCTTCTTTAACTGATTTGGTTGGTAGTTGGTCAGTTTCTTTTGGTTACCATGTGTGGTTGGTTATCTCCTAGGTGGTCAGTTGTTTCACTGGTGCTCAACATTACTTGTCTGCTGCTCAGTTATCTTGCTCACTAATGGGTTTAGTTTTAGTTTCTTTTGTGGCTGACTTGTGCATTTATATTGGATTATGGATTTAATGTTGGAATCCATCATTGGGAAGCACGTAATCCCAAATCTGACCATTCCTTTTGTTGATTATGGATTTGAAAGCCAACTTAGTTTGGTAGACTCTTGTATAAATGTAGTTGTTTGGTTGTAGTTGAGGAGGCAGAGTTTTTGGATAGGAGTTTGGTAGAAGATAGAATTAGAGATTTTGATAGATCCTCACTTTTTTTGAGGCTTCTGCATTTCATTTTAATATCTGGCCCTAACCGAGAAGGCCTTATAGCCCGACATGTATAGTTCTATTTGATGAAAATATATGAAAGCTTCTACATTCTCTCTCTCATTATTGTGTTTTTTTTCTTTCACATGTGTTGAGAAAGCTTGGATAATTGGGGTGCACCATTGTTTGGCCCCTCTTTCTCCCTACCTTTGTGTCATAAGGTATAGATAAGGGTCCTAGAGTGTCTTAAGGGGTTGTGGGTAACATAAGAGGTCTGAAGGTATACATAAGGGTCCTAGAGTGTCTTAAGGGGTCGTGGGTAACATAAGAGGTCCTAAGGGGTCCTAAGGGATCTAGATAAGACCTAAAGATAAGGATGCTAGAGTGTCTTAAGGCATCATGGGTAACAAAAGAGGTCCCAAGGTATAGATAAGAGTCCTAGAGTGTCTTATGGGGTCGTGGGTAACATAAAAGGTCCTAAGGTGTCCTAGGTTACATTAGTGGATCCTCGTATATATTAATTGAATATAAGATACATAAATGTGTCATAGGACAACCTAAGATATGTAAATGGATCTTTAGGATCCGAATGGTTCATATATGTCTTAAAATGTTGTAAGGGATGTATAATGGTCCAATAATATTAATGGGTCGTAGATGTGATAAGTGGTCTAAGTGGTCCTAGGACATCCTAAGATTCTTTAATGGGTTTTGGGGGTCGTAAGGTTTCATATTTTTTTTAAGATTACATAAGGGATCCAGATAACAGTCCTAGAATGTTAATGAGTCACAGGTGCAATAAGTGGTCCTAGAGTGTCTTAAGGGGTCGTGGGTAACATAACAAGTCCTAAGGTATAGATAAGGGTCCTAGAGTGTCTTAAGGGGTCATAGGTAACATAAGAGGTCCTAAGGGATCTAGATAAGAGTCCTAGAATACTAATGGGTCGTAGGTGTAATAAGTGGTCCTAGAGTGTCTTAAGGGGTTGTAGGTAACAATGGGTCCTAGATGTGTCTTAATATAATGTAAGGGATGGATAAGGGTTAAGTAGAGTTTCTTAAGGGGTTGGGGGTAACATAAGAGGTCATAAGGGGTACTAGGTTATGTTAGTGGATCCTCATATGATATTAATTGAATCTAAGATACATAAATGTGACCTAGGACAACCTAAGATATGTTAATGGGTCTTGATGATTTGAATGGTTCATATATGTCTTAAAATATCATAAGGAATGTATAGTGGTCCAGCAATGTTAATGAGTAGTAAATGTGATAAGTGGTCTAAGGGATCTTAGCTAACATAAGATGTCATAAGCTACATATAAGGGTCCTAGAGTGTCTTAAGGGGTCATGGGTAACATAAGAGGTCCTAAGGTATAGATAAGAGTCCTAGAGTGTCTTAAGGGGTTGTGAGTAACATAAAAGGTCCTAAGGGGTCCTAGGTTACATTAGTGGATCCTCGTATGTATTAATTGAATCTAAGATACATAAATATGTCATAGGACAACCTAAGATATGTTAATGGGTCTTTTGGATCCAAATGGGTCATATATGTCTTAAAATGTTGTAAGGGATGTATAATGGTCCAATAATATTAATGGGTCATAGATGCGATAAGTGGTCTAAGTGGTCCTAGGACATCCTAAGATTCTTTAATGGGTCTTGGGGGTCCTAAGGTTTCATATTTGTTTTAAGATTTCATAAGGGATCTAGATAAGAGTCCTAGAATGTTAATGAGTCATAGAATGTTTCATATTTATTTTAAGATTTCATAAGGGAGAAAAATAAAATTTCATATTAACAGAAGCTAAGATAGATGAATGTGTCCTAGGATATTTTAAGATATAATAATTGGTCATATGGGTGCTAAGGGGTCCTATGTTTCTTAAGATGTCATAAGCAATACGTAATGGTCCTAGAATGTCTTAAGGGGTTGTAGGCCTCATATTAGGTCCTAAGAGATCATAGGTTACATTAATTCATCCTAGAATATGTCTTAAGGAGCCTTGAGGGAAACAATGAGTCCTTGTATGTATTAATGGAACCTAACATGTACATAAATGGGTCATAGGACATCCTAATATGTATTATAAGATCTTGATATTCCTAAGAGATCCTAAGTGTCTTAATATGTCATAAGGGAGGAATAAGGGTCCTAGAAACTTACTATACTATACTTTTTTAACGTTTTCTAACATACTATTGTATAAGATAAAATATGGATGGGGTCCTTGAACAATAGTTTGCCCATAAAAGAGACCCCAAAACCAATCATTTGAATTCTAAAGGGATGAAATTTAAATCTAGAAAAGCTAATATTGAAATGAAGAAATAAAAGTACTTACCTCTGAAAAAGAACCTACTAAAAACCCTATCAAACTATCTCATAAATTGTTGATTTTCGGGACCTTGAATTGAAACTGTGAGATCTACGAAACCCATAAATCTTTTTCTTTTCTGAGTGTAGGTTGACTTTGACCCAGATAGCAAGGCAAAGTCTTACCCTGAGGTAGAATCCTACCCCCTAGTGAAGGTCATCCTTGACCCAACTGCTCTGACAGAAATTATGTTCACGGATCCTGGAAGTTTTCCGAAAAGGATATCCAAATCTGCACTTTAACTTACTATCCCACACCTATACCTGTAAGAAAAATGGTTTTGTTGTTTGGATGAGGGGTTTTCCTTAGTCAAACCCCAATTTGGAATTAACCTTAATAATGGAATTGAAATAGAGAATGCTAGCAAGTAGTAGAAGTAGATCTAATAATGAAGTTATGATATTCAATAGATATGCAATTGTGTTTCAAATGTAAACAAGTATGTTGATATGAAAGTTTGAATGTAGCATGAACAAATGTAAATCAAAACCTCCATGATTGTATGCTTGGAATCCACCTTGAGAGAAGAATGATGGATCTTGAAGATGAACAAAGGATCTTGAAGGAAGATCACACCACCATGATGGATAGATCTAAAGTTTGAATGATGAATCTTGAATGCTTGAATCCTTGATCTTTGATGGAGAACTTGAATGCTTTAATGGATAATTTCTTGCTTGATGAGATTCTTTCTTGATCACCAATGTCTCCTTGAGAATGCTTGATGAACAAATGGATGAGAGATATGGAGAAAATGAGAGAGGAAGGCTTCCTCTTATAGTGATCTAGGGAAAAAAAATTCTAGAGAGGCCGACATTGGAGAATTAAATCCAAATTAATCTTAACCCCTAGAAATGGACCTAGATTAAATGCAATTTAAAGTTTTACCATTCCAAAATCCGAAACAGCTAACCCAGAAGCGGGAAAATGAATCTCTCTTAAACCTGAAATCCTGAAACTTTTGGAAACTAAAATTTGGACCTGGGGTCAGGGATGAGGTAGTCTCTTCCCTAGGTCATGGTTAAGGTTGTCCTTGACCTAGGTCAGGGTCTAGGTCACCCTTGACCCAGAAAGTCAAAGTCTTCAGATTCTCAGAAAAAGTCTATCAGAAAGAGGCTGGAAATAGGGAGAGAGAAGCATAACAAGGGGGGAAATGACCAGATCCATGCAAAGACCCAATCAAGGCACTTGACATGACCCCAAACCACTTACTCAAAGGACTAAACACTCTTAACATGGAAGTGCTTCCATTCTAAGATGATACATTAAGGCCCCACTTTAGCAAGAGTATGGACTCGATGCAAACTCTTGGTAAAGGAGAAGAAAGAAAAGATCTGAGTGGATTTGCAATGGGATAAAATAAAACTTAGCTAAGGACACAAGACCCTGGGGTAAGGATTATAAATCAACATACATGCACGAGGGTGTGAAAAGAAAAAGAAAAACAACACAAAACAGGGGTTAGTACAAACAAACCCAAATCAATTAGCATAAGAAACCTTGCTAAGAAATATTTCTCATACTAATATCATATTTGGAAATCTATCATAAAAGAATAAATGATTACATAATAAAGACAAGAGAAACACTTTAAATAACATAGCTTCATGATCCAGTCCAATTACCATGAAAGTGAAAAGAGAGAAAGGAGAAAATGATTCCCTCACCCAGTAAGATGCCTACCTTACCATGAATCACAAAGGGAGGGAGAGCCTCATAGTTCACCCACAAACTATGCTTTGTAATTTTAATGCATCTTCTAATGACTTCTGGAATACCCAAAGATCCACCTTCTTGTATCACTATGAATATGAAATACATGTCTCCTTAGGATGTAGCAACTTATGTGTGTTACCTTCCAAGATTTAGCATATTGGAAATTGAAAAATGCATGTCTCTTCAGGATTTAGCAACTTATGTGCATTACCATTGGAGGATTTAGCATATTTGAAATTGTAAATGTGTGTCTCTTCAGGATTTAACAACTTATATGTGTTACCTTTAAAGGATTTAGCATGCTACAAAACAAAAGGTTAGAACAAAAATACATAATCTAGAATGAGGGAGGCCATATATATGCCCCCTCCTTAAGATGGAAAAAACTTACTATTTTCACATGTTAAGGAAAGAAAAGAATAAGGATAAAGCCTTCTTCAACATCAAGACAATATCCATAGACAACACCTAGTCCAAGCCAAGAAGATCACAACTCCTATGAGGCCATGGAAGGGATGAATGCAAAGAGATATCATGCAAGAAGTGAAAAATAACCCTTGCGAGGGATAGAACACTATTCAGCTTCCAAGGTGAGAGATATATCAACCATGGAAACCCAATATCAAATAACAAAATAGGTTGTGATCAAGGAAAAAGATCCTCAATGCAAACAAAATTTTTTATGTATGATTGGATATCACATAATAGATAGATACTACTTAACTGAGGAAAAAGGTGAATCTCAGAAAGATAGAAAAGAAGGAGATGACATCCTTGCCCCCCAAGCATAGGAACAAGGATGGAAGGGGATCTATTAGATCACTCACAACACTATGCAAGACAATGAGCCCCCAAGGATTAGGCTAACATTGTTTACATAATGTGGAGCTCTATAATAGGAACATAAATGTTATTTAGTGAAAACAAGATTGAAATAAAACTCATTGCCTCATGATATATAAATAACCTTACTATCAATGAGTTGCCTAATCTTATAATTTAAAGCTTGACATTTATTAGTAGAGTGATCATGAAATCTATGATACGAACAAAAAGGAAGAGTCTTCAAGTGTGGACTACATTTCTTATTTTTTTTAGGTCTAGTAATCATCTTAGCACGAAGGAGTTTAGGCAAAAGAACTTCTTGGTTAAATTCCTTCATAGTTTCATCATGTTTTGAAGTGTTATTCAAGATGTTGTTAACATTGATTTGTTGTTGAGGATCAAATCCCAATCCATAAGAACACTCATGCCCCCCATTCCGTAAGGGCATTTGAATTCCCTGTTTATGCTTACCACATCCCTGACCATTAAATCCTTGTTTAATTAGGAAATGATAACCAGGACTATAACAAGAAGCCATATCAGAATGAGTTAATGGAACTTTAGTAGTCACTATGTCATCGTTAGTAGGCTTGGTAGATTTATTGTGGGTAGAAGTAGCGAAAAATTTATTAGTAAGGGTATTAGAAGTAGAAGTAAAAACTCATTATTCAAATTCTCTTTGTTGCTTCATAAAATCAAGATCATAAACTTCATATTCTCCAATAAAGGTAGGAGTAAAATCCAAGGTTTCACAATCATCACCACGAAGAGCATTAGAGGAAGAAGGATTACTATTAGGAATAGGAGTAGTGTGGACTTGAATATTTAGACAAGGATTAGGTCCATCATCCACATGAAGCATATAAATCTTGTTATTATTTATAAACTTGACTTTATGGTGAAGGGTGGAAGGGATAGCATGCATCTCATGTAACCGAGGTCTACCCAAAAGAAGGTTATAATTGAGAGGTCTTGGGACAACATGAATAGGTGTGTTCTAGATGACTGGACCTACTTTGATAGGTAAGATAATGATGTCTAAAGTGTTCTTAGCAATGTTATCAAAGCCACGTATAGGAACATTGTTAGGTTGAATAGTTGAAAGATCAGCTTTAATGTCTTTGAGCATGTCCATGTTCAAAACATTAAGGCCAGATCCATTATCAATCAAGGTCCTATGAATGATACTTTTATTGATAGTAACAAGAACCATAAGAGCATCATATTGATTTTGAACTTCTTTAGAAGGTAAATCCTTTTGAGTAAATACAATGTCAGGAGGACCCGAGGTAGCATGCATGCATTGTAAGAAGTTATTGATGTTCTCTTGATTAGGAGGTGGAGTAGGAAGAGTTGCTAGAGCTTTTTGCAAGGATTCATAGTAGGTAGGTGAAGCTTGAAGAAGCTCCCATAAAGAAATCTTGGTAGGGGTATTTTACAATTGGTTTATAAAATCATACTCCTTGCTAGGAAAATGGGGTGGATGAGGAAGAATGGGTTGAGAAGGTGGTAAAGAAGTAGAAACCACCGGATGAGGTTGAAGGTTATTCCTTGTGTGATATGTGTGAGCTATAGAATCTTGGTCATTGAAATAATCTAAAGACTCCATAGGTTTACCTTTGATAATAATGCGAGGACAACCTTTGACAGTCAACAAAAGTTTCATAAAAACCCTATTAGTTGTCTCAACACTACAAATAGATTCACAAGAAGGAAGCAAAGAAGACATCCTAGGAGGAGATGAGGTAATATCTTGATTCTCCATAAGATCATCACTAAGAGGGAGAACATTAAGGGAATTTTTATCATTCTCCACTAATGCCTCATCACTAGAAGGAATCCCAAATGGAGGTAAAGAATCTATAATGTCATCTTTTTTGGGTAAAATGTCTGCATAAGGGGAGTGTGTTTTAGAAAAAAGAGTTATCATTATGTATGAATATGTCATCCAATAATATATCACTCTCTTGTATCAAATATTCTTCATGAGGAGGGGATAAATCAATATCTTTATCCAAGGGATCATTCATAGTAGTTTCATGAGGAAGAGAAAAATCAACATCCCCATCCAACGGAAATAGATCTAGATATATCCAAATGCATTCAAATGAAATTTATAATAATGAAAAGGAAATCAAACACCACTAACACAATAGGGCATCTAATTCCACAAAGAAATGCAAATGTTTTTATATTTTTGAAGAAATTTTGCAATTTTTTTGTATTTTTGAAATATAAATGCAAGAGCATAAGATAAACCTACATTTGTAAGCATGTAAGATCTAACAAAAAATGTAAATCTAACACCAAAATTGGTGAAGGGTGCTCCCCTTAATACCACAAACACATAATAGAAATAGAGAAACAACAACAATATGCAAGAACAGAAAATTGGCTTCTTATTAGCTCCACAAATGTGGAATTACAAACTTTCAAAATTACAATATGCAAAGCCAGATGGGCATTCCCTTACAATATTCTATAGGACAAAGCCTCGAACTATTACCCAGATCTACTACCCAGAACTATTCTGAATTGCCTAAGACAATAATACAGCCTTCCTTATATAGGCAATTTTCCACCGCCTGGGAAGGTTCCAAAATTTCAGCCAATAAGGCCGACCAAACTTAGAATTATTTTATTTCACATTTTATTACATCATAGTCGGCTCAAGATAACCTTTGAAACCTGAACAAAAATTTTGAAGAAAATTATTTTTCGCCATTTCAGGTGGCCCAACTTCTGAAGACCATAAGTCATCACCAGTTGACCCGATCGGCTATTATAACCCCATTTTGGAAATGTCACGAAGCGCTCTACAGGCTTGATTGGCGCAAGCGCCCATCCTCCAAATTTTTGACCTCATCCGGGGCCTCTAAAGCCTTCAAAACTGAGTTCAAAGTTTCTATACCCTACTGCCAATATCGAAAATCTTCAATATCTTCCAATATACACTTGATCTGGAAATGAAACTTTACTGGCAGACTTATATGACCAAAATGAACCTCCAAGAAAGAAATCAGATCATTCTGAGCACATACAAAAATTACCAAAAATAGTAACTTTCCACAAATAGCAGCTCTGCACAAAATAGCCCTTATTGAATATAAAAATAGAAATATATTTTTGGGTGATGCAAGATTGCTCTTACACCTAGGATGCTCCTGCATCAGACACCCAGGGTAATTTGAGAAGTGACCCTGTCACGACTCAGGTGTGCAGAGGAAAACCAAGATGGCTAACCTCCTCCTTTGTCAGCCATGATGAATCTTCAATAGGTCATCCTTTCCACTTGACCAGATATTCTTCATATGTCTTGTTCCTTGTGCTTCTGCCAACACAACTATCTAGTATATCTTTGATCTCCTTAGTGTCTGAACTAGTTGCTGGAATACTCCAATGTGCTATTGTGATCTCATCTTCAACACCTCCTTCATGATACTCTGTCAGATCTGAAATGTTTAACACTGGTGAGATATTTAGCTCAGCGGGCAATTCTACCTCATATGCGTTTCCTGAATCATGTTTCTTCAGTATCCTACATGGTCCAAACTTCTTCATTTTCAGCTTGTTATATGTACCAACTGGAAACCACTCCTTCCGCAAATGAACCATAACTTCATCACCAACCTGAAATTCCTTATACCTCCTTTTCTCATCTACCTTAGCCTTATACTGTGCGTTCATCTTGGTAATATGCTTCCTCACCTCCCCATGGATGTTCTTCAAGTGTTCTACAAAATCCTTAGCTTCAGCACTACTTATTTCTCCTTTATCTATCTTCCTCAATTCAGATGAATTTCTTGGACTACTTCCATATACAATCTAGAATGGTGATTTACCAGTGCTCCTGTTAACAGAATTATTGTATGAAAATTCCACTTGTGGTAAAATCAAATCCCATCCTGTTGGCTTAACTCCAACCAAATATCTCAGCAAATTTCCCAAACTCCTATTCACCACCTCTGTCTGTCCATCAATCTGTGGATGATGTGATGAACTGAACTTCAAATCTATCTTCAACTTCTTCCACAATGTACACCATAAATATCCAACAAACTTAGTGTCCCGATCCGAAACTATGGTCTTTGGCAAACCATGAAGTCTCACTACTTCTCTGAAAAATAATTCTACTACATGAATAGCATCTTTAGTCTTCTTGCAGGGAATGAAAAGTGCCATCTTGGAAAATCTGTCAACAACCACAAAAATTGAATCATGTCCTTGCTGAGTCCTCGATAAACCAAGAACAAAGTCCATGTTGATATCCTCCCAAGGCTTCTTTGGTACGGGTAATGGCTGATACAACCCTATATTCTACTTCACTCCTTTCGCCATCTAACATACTCTGCAACTCTGTACAAACTTCTTCACATCTTGCTGCAACTGTGGCCAATAATAATTCTCACTAACCAAACCAAGGGTTTTATCACGACCAAAATATCCAGCCAATCCTCCGCTATGCTTCTCCTTGATGAGATTCTCCCTCATAGAACTTCATGGAATGCACAACTGACTCCCTCTGAATAGCATATCATCCTGGATGATGAAATCCAACCATTTCGTCCTGTCTAGAGTAACAGGTTCTATACAAGCTTTCCAAGCTTCACCAAAATCAAGATCCTCTGGATACAAATTCTTGAGTTCCTTGAACCCAACCACTTCAATCTACATTTCTGTCAGCAATATTAGCGTTCTGCTAAGAGCATCTGCAACCCTATTAGACTTTCCACTCCTGTCTTTCAAAACAAATTTATAACTCTGCAAAAACTCAACCCATTTCAAATGCCTTTGATTCAATTTTCCTTGACTATTCAAATATTGCAAAGCTTGATGATCAGTATGCAAAACAAACTCCTTAGGAAGTAGATAATATCTCCACTTCTTTAATGCCTGAACTATAGCATAAAATTCCTGATCATAAACAGAATATTTCCTCTTGGCATCATTTAACTTCTCATTGAAATAAGCAACAGGTTTACCTTCTTGGCTCATAACAGCTCCTATTGCAGTACCACTAGCATCACAATCTACTTGAAACACCTTATTAAAATTTGGAAGTGGTAAAATAGGTTGTTCTGTAACTCTTTGTTTCAACAATTGAAAACTCTTTTCTACCCCATTAGTCCACTTAAACTCTTTTCTATCCCCTCTCATTGTTTCAGTCAAGGGTCCACAAATACTGCTAAAATTTTTGATAAACTTTCTGTAAAAGATAGCTAGACCATGAAAAGATCTTACCTTAGTAGCACTCCTTGAAGTAGGCCATTTAAGGATAGCCTGTATCTTCTCTGGGTCCATTTTTAGACCTTCTCCTGAAACTACAAACCCCAAATACACCAACTCTTTCTTCATAAAACTGCACTTCTTCAAATTAATCAACAATTTATCTTCTCTCAACTTCTCAAATACCATACGAATATGCATCATATGCTCATCCAATGTCTTACTAAAGATCAAAATATCATCTAGGTAAACAATGACAAACTTACCTAGAAATTCTTTCAGAACCTCGTTCATGAGCCGCATGAAAGTGCTCGGTGCATTGGTTAGCCCAAAAGGCATGACTAACCACTCATAGAGTCCTTCCTTTGTCTTGAAGGTAATCTTCCATTCATCTCCTTCTCTGATCTGAATCTGATGATATCCACTCTTCAGATCTATCTTTGAGAAATACACAGCTCCACTCAAACAGTCCATAATATCATCCATTCATGGCAATGGAAACCTGTACTTGATTGTGATCTTATTTATTTCCCTAGAATCTATACACATCCTCCATTCACCATTCTTCTTTGGTGCTAATACCACTAGTATAGCACAGGGACTTAGACTCTCATAGATCAATCCTTTCTGTAACAGTTCATGTACTTGTCTGTTCAACTCCTCACTTTCTGTAGGTGTCATTATGTGTGCTGCCTTATTCGACAAACTCACTCCTGGGATCAAGTCCATCTAATGACTGATCTTCCTGACTGGTGGTAATCCATCAGGCACGTTATCGGATACAATATCCTAAAACTCATTCAACAAATCTACAACTTCTATAGGAACATCTTCTACTTCCTCTTTACCATCTTTTGGAATTAAAGAAAAACATACATGCTCATGCCTCATACCATCTAGGAAATTTCTTCCATCAACAAAAGTTATCCTTGCATTACCACATACCTTTTTGTCAGTCTCCTTCAATGGTTTTATCTTATATCGCACTCCATCCTTTGTCAGGGAATAGGTATTCGCACGACCATCATGTACAGCACATCTGTCAAACTGCCATGGTCTACCCAACAACATATGACATGCATCCATAGATATGATATCACACAATACCTCATCTTGGTATCCGCTAATCTTGAACTTCACCAGGCATTATTCATTGACCATGACCTTGTGGTCATCCTGTACCCAAGCAATTCGATATGGATGTGGGTGTTTCTGTCTCTTGAGCTTCAACTTTGTCACCATCTCTTCTAAAATCAAATTGTCAGTGCTTCCACTATCAATAATCACATCACAACATTTACCTTCACACTTGCACCTGGTGCGAAACAAGCTCCTCCTTTGCTCAGGTTCATTCTCACCACTCAACAGGACTCTTCTGTTAATCAATGTTTCTCCTCTTTCAACATCTTCAGAATTTGGTGATCTGGCATCTTCATCTACATGTGCAACTCTGGCCTGACCTTCATTTCTCCTATCTATTCTGCCTTGGCACTGAGGACATTCAAATGCCCTATGACCTTCTTCTCCACAGTGAAAACATGTTCCACGGAAGCCACCTCTTCCAGATCCTTGTCCTCTTCCTCTTCCTCTTTGATCTCTATTATTCTAATCCTGGAAGCGATTGAAATTATTTCCTCACCGATTCTAACTACTACTGGCCTCATCCTTCTTTTTTAGATTTTCATTTCAGCCACCATATGACCATCCACCAGATTGTCCACCGCGACCTCTTCCATTTTGTCTGCTCTCAAACTTCTTGTTCATCTTTTCCTCTACTTTTAGGGCAAATTGGTATGCCTCTTCAATACTGTTCATTCAAACTAGATTCAGCTCCTCCTGAATGCTTGGCCTTAACCCATTAAGGTATCGGGCAACTTTCTCCTTATCAGCTTCTGCATGGCCTGTTCTGATGAGAAGTCGATAGAACTCCTCTGTATACTCCTGAACAGATCTTCCTGCTTGCTTCAAACTCTACATTTTCTTTACTAGGTCAAGCTCATAATCAATAGGAATGAATTGTTTCTTCAATTTATCCACCATCTGATCCCATCTCATGATTTTCTGCTTTCCCCTTCTATTTCACTCCAACTAAATCTCTTGCCACCATATCTTCGCATGAACTTTCAGTCTGGCCTTCACAAATTTGACCCTATCAGGATCCTCAACATCTTCATACTCAAAATATTCCTCACATTCATTGATCTAGTCGATCAATTCTTCTAGGTTAAGATTTCCAAAAAATGTAGGAACCTCAATCTTAGGTCTTTTCCCAATCTTAGAAATGGCCCAAAAAAGTCTTTCTTCCTCCTGGTTCACAACTTCAACTTCTCCTTCTTGATATTCTTCTTCAGCTTCATCCTCGCTTTCATCTCTGACATTAAGATTCATTCCTCTATGAATCTCTTCTTGCAATGCTCGCACTTGTCTCTGCAGTGCCCTAACCTCAGGTGCTACAACACCAGCTCTTCCGCCATGTTCCCTTTGTGGAGGCATTTTTGCAATGCATGCTGAAACCCTAACCACGATCCTGGTGCAAACTATCTCACAGTCGGTGATCTATTTACACACTCAGGAACTCCTACTCTGATACTACTTGGTGAAGGGTGCTCCCTTTAATACCACAAACACATAACAGAAATAGAGAAACAACAACAATATGCAAGAATAAAAAATTGGCTTCTTATTATCTCCACAAATGTGTAATTAAAAACTTTCAAAATTACAATATGCAAAGCCACATGGGCATTCCTTTACAATATTCTGTAG
>BSBK01004767.1:745000-787768 GCA_027943335.1 Chamaecyparis obtusa
GATAGTATCAAGTTTAACAAGCATAAAAAGTACACTATGCCATGCAAGGCTAATAACCATAATTAAATTTTTAAGCTTAAAAATGTAACCAAAAAAACCAGCCCAAAAATTGGGCTCAATGTTAACAGCATCACCGATTGCAGCACTACCTCGGTCTAGCAGCAAAGTCATTTGCCATCCCATAAGCACTTGGAAATCGACATGTCAGCCCACTCTTCATTCAAGCATTTAAAGACCTCATGATTTCCATCCAGAGACTCCTTCCTATCCAAGGCCTTCTTGTTTAATAGACATAGGGTTTTTTATGAAGCATGCATAACCTTGAGGGAAAACTCCCCTAACATCAACCAATATCATGTTGGTGTTGTCCAGGTCATGACTAAGTTTGGCCACCGTATTCTCCAAGTAGGAAATATGGTACTTGATTCTTCCCACCAAGCTGCCTCTTGTAACCATTTTGGTACTTTCATTCATGGTGTCTTTTCTAGCATTGGGGTCCTTTTCCTCCATGCCCTTCTCAGCTGAGGTAGTTTGATTGTCATCTTTACCCTCCTTATGATCAGAGCTATTCTTAGCCTCTTCCCTACTAGGAGATCCCACCGAGGCATCCTCTTGATCCAACATCTCTTTTATAGCTCTTTTTCCTACTTCTTTAGCTAGATGGGAAGAACGACAAGTAGAGCTGGGCTGAGGGTCGGTAGCCATCTAGCATTCCTGGTTAAATGAAGATCCTTTTTCACTTCTTGGGGGGTGGCTGAGAGGAATCTTCAGGGTTTAGGTCATGCTTGGAGCTAGCCCATGAGCCAGGAATAGGGTGGGTCTAAAAATATTTATGGTTGGCAACAAGGGTGGAGCATCCCATAGAACTTGAGAGCATGGGGAAGCCCCGATTGAGGGAAACTGAGGGTGAAAGAGGCTGCTGGGAAGTTTGGGTGACTTCCATAGTGGGAGGAGGGGCAGAGGGCATGGTGAAAGTTATACAATTTGAGGATTAACCCTTGGTGAAGGTAAAAAAAAAATTTCCACCAACGAGATATCCTCATTAACATCAGTAACATTAGACTCTAGAGAGAGTGTAATAGGTAAAATAACAAAGAAATCAACAATTTATGCCTAAAATGGTTTAAGAAGGGAAGATGGTAATTATAGAAAGTATTGTAGGGACTCTCCAACTTGAAGTACTTGATGATCAATTTGCACATTTTCAGCCAGAATTTAGGTAGGTCAGAAATGTTGTAACTCCCATTCTTAGACATTGGGCTCTCCTCATTTCTAAAAAACTAAACAAATTCAGTTTTGGCTTGGGCTTTAGAGGTTTTTTTCCATTTTCTTCCCGAATTAGGAATTATAGTAAATTTTCCAATGACCTCCTCACTGATCTCAAACATCAAAAAATGTCATGAGAATCTCTCCCTCTTTGTAGAAGTACATGACCATGGGGTGAGAGGAAAACTCTTCCTCGATTTTATATGGTTCAATCCTATACCGGTCACCACCCATCTTCTCCAAGACCAGCAAAAGAACCCACACCCATAATTTATCTAAGAAGGAGTTACGTATAGCCCAAAAATTGTGGTTACCTATGAAACCACTAAAACTAGAACCAGAGTGGTCACCCACAAAACCACTAAAACCAAAAGTAGAGCATAGTCTAAAGGCAAGGAAGTTGTGAAAAATGATGGAGTGATAGTCATAGCTTAGTCTTAATGTCTTGTCATCATGGGCACCATAATTAGGGTAGTAATTACCCTTTGCCTCATAAACCACTGCCAGAGATGCCAACAAGGTTAACATGTGGAAACAACATTGTAAAATGAAAAAGGCATCAGTAAAATCTACCCCAAATCTATTGCGATCCTTTGTAATTTGCACTTTCCTTAGAAGCCATTCAAAATAATAATGGCCCATAAAAGGAAACATTGTACAAATAAGCCACATCAACTCCCTGTTAGGATTGAAGAGCCCTCTAATAAAAGCCAAGTGGAATTTTAGAGTAAAACTAGGGCTAGTGGTAGAATTGTATGAGCACTAGGGCCCACCCATTGGTGCCCAAACAAAGAGCCAATTTTAAAACATCATGGAATTCAATGTCAACATCACAATTTTCCTACCTAAGTAGGTCTTGAGTAGCCTTGGGTAGTTGATTAATAGCCCTCCAACACCATAACCCATCTAATGACAAACCATTAGCAGCCATGGCGTCCACCACAAAGTTACCTTCAATTTAAGTGTGCTTGATGTTGGCCATATGAAGTCACTCCATTAAACCATGTATGTCAGATATAATGCAGTCGACTTTCCATCTAGCCATGTATTTTACTTGTAGAGCCTCAATGATAACTTTGGAATCCCATTCAATTTCAATATTGGTACATCCTAGGGTGATGGAAAAATTCAGACCCCAAAAGAAGGCCATACCCTTGGCCTGGTTAATAGTATGGTTCTGAAGGGGACCATAAAAAGAAACCATCAATTTCCCCCTATGATAATGAATGATACTTGCTCCCTCTTGGAGCCCTCTGCAAATAGAACCATCAAAATTAAGTTTGACCCATGAGGGATGGGGTGGGGAGAAAATAATAGCCTTTCTAGCTATGAGTTTTGTGTTGTTGTTTCTAGAAAACCCCTTGCTAATTCCCCAAATCTTAGTAGTTTTATAGTCCTAATCAGAGGGGGGGAGACTAGGACTCTTCCAATGGGGTCACAAGAAAATTATCCTGTAACAGTTTGAGTCTTAGGTAGAATGTTGGAAACTACAATTGAAGAAATTGTTGTATTGTCATTGATGTCAAACATTAATTGGTAAGGCTACTTCTATCTAAGAAAGTACTATATGTATTGAGTGATGAGAAAGATTAGGGTAAGGGTGATAACACTAGAACCTAGAGAAAGGTTGAGTTATTTGATACTTCAATGAGTACTTGATTATGTGGCACAATGATAAGATAATGCATTGTTTATTTAAGTAAGAAGCAAGACTAAACATGTAGGCTTAACCAAGAAAAAGTGAAGAAATCTAGTTTAAGCCGAGTGATGTTAGTGTCGACCGAGCCAGTATATGCTGAGTAAATTTAGTGTTGACCTAACATCAGTGTATTGCCAAGGGAGACAACATTAGCCAAGGAAACTATTTGAAGTGGTGACTGAGCTATGCAGTGATGACAGAGGAGTTGAACACAGTATTGACTGAGCATCAGTAATTTACATTTGAGGAAGAGTTCAGATTCCTAGCTAACTTGTTTGAATTATTGGATTATATAAATCATGTTGACTTTATTAATTGACTGTATGGATCCTTTAATGAATAGTAAACCATTTTATTGTGATTCCAATAAAGAGATTAAATATGTTTCTATAAGAATGGATGAAGAACATAATGTTGGAAGGATTTGATGAATCTAACCTAACCCTAAGATCTACGGAGGAGATTAAGTGGAAAAAGATGGATCTACCTATTGAAGAGGTATTAAGGGAAACCTAAGTGTGAGGTTGAGAGAGATACTGGAGTTGTTGATGTTATTGAATGAAAAAGAAGAAAAGCTGAAGGTTAAGAAGTTTATCAGAGTTGTCATTTCTTGAAGGGATTTTCAAGAAGATCAGTGATGGAGATGGAAATGGAACTCAGTAAGTAAGCCAACATATATTGAAGAATTGGATCTATTATTTGCAAAGTGAGTTGTATGTTTTCAGATTAAATATTACTATTACTTTCTAACCATTGTATTAGTTCAAAATCCTTTAATCAAGGTTGCATTCTAATGGAATGTACTTAAGTCCTCTAACAAGGTGCACTCCTAACAAGGTGGTTGAAATCCTTTAATAGGGTCACACCTAGCAGTGTGTTTGTAAACATTTCATAGGGTTGGCTTTTCACAGAGTTCACTTTAGGAGAGTGAAAATATTGGTAACATGTTACAAAGTGGGTTTTCCCAAATTGGGTTTCCACTATAAATCCTAGTGTCAATACTTGTGTGAATGTTTTGGTTTGAACATTTCTAAGTTTTGCAAGTTAAATATTGTTGGATAGTGGGACTGCACTATTATATGTTTTTGATATACATTCTATAATGACCGAGTAGTGTTGATTACTAGATCTGAGTTATTGAAGTGTTTAAAATTTTAATTGATACATCTAGACTTGAGAACAACTGATTCACCCCCCCCCCCCCCCCCCTCTTTGTTGTTATAAATCATATTAACAATTGGTATCAGAGCCAAGTTGGTGCTTATAGAGAACATGTTTAAAGGTACTTGAAGTAAATGATCAATAAGTATAAGGAGGTACCAAAGTTGAATAAGGAGAACTTCCCTGCATGGAAGAGTCTAATGAAACTACATCTAGCTAGTATTGGTGACTTAGAGAAATAATATGTTGAACATGACTATGTTACACCTGCTACACCTTTGGACTGTCGAGGAGATGAGAGCTAAACAAGAACACAATCAAGCAATGTTGGAGATTGCATTTGCCTTAAGTTATCCTGAATTTGAAGACATTAAAGATTTCACAAATGCAAATAAAATGTGGGATAGTCTTGCAAACATCTATGGTGGTGACATAAATGTACTAAGGGAAAAAGATGAAATCCTGAGAGGTAGGTTTGATGAAATTAAAATGCAAGAAGGTGAGAATATTGTTCAATATTATGGTAGAATAAAGGAAGTTGTAAATTATATTAGAGGAGCTAATGGAACTATTGATGATGAGATTGTTATTGGAAAGTTTTTGAAAACTTTGTGTCCTATATATGCCATCAAAATTTTTAGCAATTCAAGAATCTAGATGTAACCCTGGTAATGCTCTAACACTGGAAAGTCTTGTTGGTAAGCTTACTACTTTTTGATATTTCTAATTATGATAACTTCACTATTGCTAATGTTGAATCTACATTCAAGTCACAAATAGTTTTGCATAAGTCTAAGAAGGAAAAAAAGATGTATCAGTGAGAGTGATAGTGATAGTGACACTTGTGATGAGGAACTAGAGGATCTTGAAGCTCTTATGGCCTGAAGATTGAAAAGAGGAGACGGCAAGTATAAAGGTAAACTTAATTTCATATATTTCTCATAAGAAAGTTGGCCATATAGTTGCAAGATGTCCTAATAGGGATGACAAGGATGAAGAAAGAGAAAGCAAGTACAAGGACAAGGGAGAAAAAAAGGCTACCAAAGGTACAAGGACTACAAGGATAAAGGTAAGAAATCATTTTACATTGCTGAAGAAGAAACTGACTCTGATAATGATGATTTTGAAATTGAAGTAGTCTATGTTTCTATGAAAGATGATTCTAATGAAGATAAGAAAATTGCACTTGTTTCTTATGTGATAAAAGGTGATAAATGGATTATTGATAGTGGTTTCTCACACCACATGACTAGTGACAAAAGTAAATTTGATACCCTAGATCATTACAAAGGTAGAAGTGTTAAGTTTGGTAATGATGCACCATGTCTTGTAAAGGGTAAAGGATTAATTAGATTGATTGATAAGATCACTTGTGAAAAGATTATTGGGTTGAAGGTCTTAACTATAATTTTCTAAGTCTTACACAGCTTAATAGCACCGGTTACTGAGTGGAGTTTCATCACAGGAAGGCTAAAATATTTGATGCCATTGGTGAACTGATTGGGCGTGGAGAATAGACTGTTGGCAAAATGTTCAGCACTCCCTTAGGATTTATGACATGGCTTAACTACCTCCTATGTCTTCTATAAGTCTAGTGGTTGTATCAGGCATTAATAGGTTGATCTTTTGGTGCAATGTCAACTACTACTTGTAACAAGTGGTATCAGAGCTTGGTCATAGGTTCAAATCCCTTTAGGTAATGTTGAGGGGGAGATTATTAGAAAAATGTTCAGTGCTCCCTTCAAGATTCATGACATGGCTTAACCACCTCCTGTGTCTTCTATAAGTCTAGTGGTTGCAGTCGAACATTAATAGGTCGATCTTTTGGTGCAAGGACAACTATTACTTGTAACACAGAGAAGAGGTAATTTTTTCTATCTAGACCTATCTGAAGAGACATGTTTGGTTGCACAACTTGATGATATATGGCTATGGCATAAGAGGCTATGTCATGTTAACTTTGACAATTTTTTAAATATTAGTAATAAGAAGAAGGTTAGAGGTTTGCCTAGATTGAAGAAACTTGATAATGTGATGTGCAAACAATGTCAGTTGGGTAAAATGACAGTCTAGTTTCAAGAGCAAGACTTTTACTTCTGAAAATATTTTAGATCTGGTCCATACTAACCTTTGTGGACCTATGGGTGTACAAAGCTATTGTGGTGCTAAATACTTTATTTTGTTTGTTGATGATTACACTAGGATGATGACTATAATTTTTTGAAAGAAAAATCTGATGCATTTTAGTTGTTTAAGTGGTATTTGGCTAAGGTTGAAAAGGAGACAGGTAGAAACCTGAAATGTCTGAGATCTGACCGAGGTAGAGAGTTTATATCAAATGAGTTCAATCTATTTTGCAATGATAGAGTAATCAAGAGAAAGATGTCTGCACCTAGAACACCTCCACAGAATGGTATAGCAAAGAGAATGAATAGATCTATCATGGATTGTGCAAGGTGTAACACCCCGCCAGGCAACCCAAGAGGACAAGACATAAAACCTCTATAAAATGCAAGTAGTGAATTTTATTTATTTATTTATTTATTTTAATTAGAATAATATTCATCATTACACTTCATATTTCTAAAAGAAGAAATAATTTTCTACTACTTGAATGTAAGATTTTTACAACTTAAGTCCTCCCGGGTTCCCTAACGTCACTAATAAAGCAACATCATATAAACCATTTACATGCATAAAATATTCACGGAATCATGAGCTTAAAAGATCTACATTCATTTTAATGCACCAAGTTAAATGTCCCTAACTTATTTCTTTTATTAAACATAGGTTAATCATCCAACATCATTATTCCTTTTATCAACTCATTCCATAAATTCATATTGATTTCATCTACATCTACTATCCTTTATATCACTTTTATCTAATAATTTAGGTAAGAGATTAATATTCATTAAGGTAGGCATTATCCTAGGTATTTCATTAACATGAACCAAGTATTAACATTATAATCAAGTTACTATTTTATTGCATTTTTTCATAACCATTCATTGTTAATAATTCCAATCACTAACCTATCATTTCTCAATAATTTCCTTGGATCCTTTCATCAAGAGAGAATACATTATTTTTGTGATACATCATTATATATAACTATATTTAAGATTATTTCCTTTACATATGGACAACATAAGAGGATAGGAGAAATAACATAAACACTTTCTTTTAATGCTAGTAACATGTCCAATATTCCACATTATTTTCCCTTTCTTTTACCTAGAACTACCCATTCCCTTATGCATTGCTTTGAATTGAGATTACATCAATACTACAAGACTCCTTTTAGGAGATTAAAAATTACATGAATACAAGTACATAAGTACATCTCAACATATTAAAATATCCAATAAGAAATCTTCAACTGCAGATCTGGAAAGGAATATGTGCTAGGATCATCCAAAGAATCATGATCAATACCTCGATATAAATATTAACCACCCAACCACGTGGAACCAATAGGCCCACTCCCCCGAGCTAGGAGATAGAACCAAAGGCCCATACAAGAGGTAACAACTAGAAAATTCCTAAGGTGGTGATAAAAGTTTCCCCAAAGTCACAACAAAAAAGAAAAGACAAGAAGACCAGAAGGAATACCAGAGGCATGATCAAATTTGATAGAGACTCTAAGCTACAAGCTAGGTGAGTGTCATCGCATAGCCCTCACCCCTTGGGTTGTCCTGGTACTAGCCACTCTTGGCCCCGGCCCCCAAGTAGGCATGTGCGGAACTGAATGCCTCTCGTATAGACAAGGTCATTCAGTTGTACCTACGCATAGGTACCTTCTCCCACTCCCATCCTTAGTCTTTACTAGCACTAAAGGCATGGGTGAGGCACAATTAATCTTGATTAATGTGTAATTTCCCATTCCAATAATCTCCCATTCCCAATTCATTTATTTAGGTTATCACTTGATTAAATAACTCATAGTAGGTTATCCTGGTACTAGCCACTTAGGGCCCCGGCCCCTCACTATGAGCCACTCACCTAGTGTACTTAGGTTCCCTAACATACATATAAAAATTATAAGAACATAATAGATTCATCATCAAGAATTCATATCAATTCCATAACAACATTTGATTGAGTTTAGGAAAACATATGTTGTCCCTAGTCCACTTGACAACCCTAAACCCAATATGGCATTCAGAATGTTCCAAACATATAAGAAGACATCCAAGTGATATTATAAACATATTCAAAGTATACATAGATCCAATTAACCAAAAACAAATTCTAATAGCCTCTGGTAACCATACAAAACCTTAAAACTTAATGATGTTCTTAAATTGAATTATTTCAAGCAAGGATTAAATGCAAAGAATAGTCATCATAGAACAGTCATCCATATCTTCCACAAAATATAAAATAAAGGAAATCACTTTGGTGTAGATTTAGATAACATAATTTTGGACTCTCAATTTTATTTTTAGGAAGATCCAACGGTGGGAAAGAAAGTTATGACTTCTGGTTTAAAACAGAAAATTTTGGTTAGGGTTCAGACCTGCCTTCACTAAAACGGTTGTAATTTTCATAAAAAATAATTAAAATTTAACAAACCAATTGAAAATGAAAGATAAGACTTAGGAGAATATTTTATATCAAATTTAGACTTTTATATAATCATATCATCCTGTAGCATACGAATACATTTGACAGAAAATTTGGAATCAAGAATGGACAGGCATAGTCTGCCAAAATGTCAAAAATAAGGCATTAATTCGACCCTAAAAATAAAATCAGAGAGATACCCATTTGAGATCTGTGAATTTTACTTTCAGAAAATCAATTTAGTAAAACCATAGATGCAATTTAAATTGTTATAATAACAGATCTCCAAAAAGGGGTTGCTAAAAACCCTAGGAAAACACATGCCAATTCTTACAAACAAAAACTCAAAACTTTAAAATAACCATAAAAATGAAAAGTACAGATATAATAAATAATGATAATATATAAATAGATCTATAATCTATCAGATACATCAAGTAACTAAAATATTCAATCCATACCTCATGTCCTATGAAGGTTGAATCGAAGAAGGAAGGAAACAAAAGAGAAGACAAATCCAAACTTGAGATGCATCCTTCAAACCCTATCCACTTTCAGAAATCTCCATGAAAGAAAGAAATAATTCCACAGAAAAGAATCCCTCTCTCAACTACTGAAATTCTCACAAAAATGTCACTCTCCCAAAAGCAAAGATAACCAAAAATTCTTAAAGACATATGCTTACAAACTCTCCTTCACATCTCCAAGTTTTCTCTCCAAAATCTCCATGAAAAGTAAGGCCATCCTCTCCTCAATGCTTCAGCCCCAAAACCCCCTCCCTTCAAATGAGAAAGTAGTGCATATAAATAGATTTCCAAAGGTTGAGAGGAAAAGTAACCAATTCCCAACTAACTCTTAACTAAAGGGTATTATAAAATAACTTAATATCATACAACTATATTACTCAAATATACAATAAAAGATTATTTGTATTCATTCATACACACATTTAATATTATCCTAACATATATGCATATGCCATCATTAATTACATCAATATCTATATATATAACCTATCCTCATTATTAATAATTAACATTTGAGAATAATATACCTCGCATTATTTAATATTTAATTATTAATAATATTATACTTTACATTAATCCTAAAATATACACCATCAACAATATCTACAATAATTAACATATAATCACATATAAATTATATATATATAAATGCATATATGTGTGCACCCATATATATATTTCCATATATATATATATATATATATATATATATATATATATATATATATATATATATATATATATATATATATATATATATATATATATATATATATATATATATATATATATATATATATATATATATATATATATATATATATATTTATATTTATATATACATGCCAAATACCAAACACTATAATCTATAAGATTATGAAGTAATAGATCACAATATTATTACCTATTTATAATTGCTATAGGATATAACACTGAGGTAGAATAAAATCACATGCCTCAAAATAAATCTAATAATCAAAGAGGCCATAAAAATCAACTATGAAACATATTGAGAAAACTATAAGATCAAACAAGGTCAACCAAAGTCAACAAGGAAAGTCAAGCCAAACTCCTGAAACACAACATAGAAAGATTAACTAAGAATCATACCAAGAAGGAGAAATAAATAAAATGAGTAAACAAATCATACAACCAAATGAATTCAAGTGGCCACAAGGCACTAACTACAACCATGCCCAACCGGGTGCGTTGGATCTGGGTTTTTGACCCAAAGGTTGACTGACAAAGAAGGAACCCTAATATTCCCAAATTGGAATAATGACAAAGGAAGACTCATGTAGGGGCCTTAGTACTATCTCCATAACAACAACCATCGAGGATTTGAGGGCATGCTCAGACCTGTGAAGCCAGGTGAAGTCGATGCCTGGTACCTGCAAGCCTGCATCACAAAGAAGAAATACATATGCACGGATATACATATAAAAGAAAACATTGCAGACAGATGACCAGGATCGATACATCGTGTGGACCTCAGCTATGTGAGTAACTACGACTTCATCCTGAATCATGAAAACACATCATGTATATATATACACTCAAAGCATGTAGCATCATCATAATGAAGGTTAGAATCTCAAGCATTGTGTTAGTCTCTTATCAATACTAATAATAAATTAACATAATCAAATCATCAAGTGAGATACAAGATTCATCCAAGGTAACCTTAATAGAAGAAAATATAAATAACCACTTATATATATCTATCAAGTACATATCATATAACATCCTAACTATGTTCATAAAGGTCTTGTAGGTACTCAATACATACATGGAGATAAATACATACAAAAATGATACCTTTAGATAGTATGTCTGATATTAGAATCATTGAGTACTAGCTTATGAAATTATTATAAACAACTATAGGAATAGATCAAACAAGTATCATGTACAACTTAAGCTGTAAGAAAATATCGAAGGATCTTAATTCTTTCAAAAACACAAAACTTATATTAGGGTTAGAGGGGTATTACACAAGGACACTAATGATTGAGAAGAATGTTGCACAAAAGTATTGGAAAGAAGCTGTAAGTATAGTTGTTTATAACTTAAACTGAGTACAAATAAAAAAAAGGGTACAAATGTTACACCTTATGAATTATGGCATGATTATGCACCTACTGTAAAATACTTTAGAATTTTGAGAGAAAATGCTATATACTAAAAGATAATAGGAATGGAAAGTTTGATGCTAAAAGTGATGAGGGAATATTACTAGGCTATTCCACAAAGAGTAAAGCTTAGAAGTATCTAGAATCTAACACTAACAAAATTGTGGAAAGTGTAAATGTGAAGGTTTATGAATATGCAGAGAAAAATGAATAGGAAAGAAAAAGAGAACCTAAAGATTATAAATCTTTTGTCTATATAGAAGAAGGAGAGGCAAGTAACACACTTGAACCTGATGTAGAGTCTCAGGTAACAAATGTCGAGCATCAGGGAGATAATATTGAGTGACAAGAGGATGTTGTCGAGTGACAGGAGGATGCTTCCAAGTATCAGGAAGAGGTTGTCAAGCAATCAGAGGCTGAATCTGATAATCTTATTAATGAACTTGAAGAGCAAGGAGAAAAGAGTTGAACCTATTTTGGCACAATATGTAAGGATACATCACAAGCCTAAGAAAATCATTGGAGATAAAGAAATTGTAGTTCTAACCAAAAGCAAGTTAAGAGATCCTACATGTTTATTGTGTGAGTTTGAGCCTAAGACAACAAGGGAGGCATTAGAAAATGAAGACTAGATTTAAGCTATGAATGAGGAGATAGACCAAATAGAAAAGAATGATACCTAGATTCTGGTGCCGAGACCAGAAAACAAAAATGTCATTTGAACAAAATGGGTATTCAAAAATAAGCTTAATGAACATGGACAAATCACAAGGAACAAAGCAAGGCTAGTATGCAAGGGTTATGCACAAAAAGGAATAGATTATGGGGAGACATTTTCCCCTATAGAAATATCAAAAGGAGTGAGAACTGTACATGCATAGGCTTCCTACAGAGATTTCAAGGTATACCAAATGGATGTCAAGTCTACATTTTTAAATGGTATATTAGAATAAGAAGTTTACATTGAGCAACCTGAAGGATTTTTTGATCCAAACAAGAGACACATTGTATGCAAACTGAATAAGGCATTGTATGGATTGAAGCAAGCCCCCAGAGCATGGTATGAGAGGCTGTACAATTACTTGACACAAATTGGATTCTCAAGGACAAATGACACCAGCAATCTGTACATGAAAGATGAAGGTAAAGGGATCTTGTTAGCTAAGATTTTTGTAGATGATATCCTATTTGGAGGACAAGATGTCTTGTGTAAGAAATTTTCAAATGAGATGCAAAATGAGTTTGAAATGTCTATGTTTGGTGAGATAAAATTCTTTGTTGGTTTGCAAGTATATCAGATGGAGAAAGGTATTTTTATCACAAAGTATAAATATGTCAAAGAGATACTAAAAACCTTTGGTATAGAGGACTCAATGCTAGTAAGTACTCCCATGGCTACTGGACAGAAACTATCTAAAAATGATGATATTGTTGAACTAAACCAAACTTTGTATAGATCCATGATTGGAAAGCTACAATATATTGTTAACAACAAACCAGATATTTCTCTAGTAGTTGGGATTGTGGCAAGATTCTCTGCCAATCCTAAGGAAAGTCCTATGATGGCTATGAAGAGAATGATGAGATATTTGAAAGGGATAGAAGACTATGGACTGTACTACAAGAAGCATGAGATATTTCAACTGAGAGTCTATATTGATGGACATTGGGTAGGAAATGTGGATGGCAGAAAAAGTACTAGTGGTGGAGCTTTCTTTCTTGGATAGAGATTAGTTTCTTGGACAAGCAAGAAACAAAATTGCATTTCCCAATCTACAACTGAAGCCGAGTATGTAGTAGCTGTAGTGAACTGTTCAAACCTAGTATGGATTAAGCAATTATTGAAAGGCATGAAAGAGGAGATCACTGAACCAATTGTCATATACTATGGCAACACAAGTGCTCTCAACATATCTAAGAATCTAATGATGTACACAAAGATCAAACATATTTCCATCAAGTATCATTACTTGAGAGAATTTCTACAAGATAAAGAGGTGAGAATCGAATATGTGAATACAAAGGAACAAATACTAGACATATTCACAAAATCCTTACCTATGGAGGTTCATGAATATTTGACAGGTAAATTAGGGGTTCTTCCCCTAACTGAGGTTTCCTAGTCAAGCTAGGAGCACTATATCAAATGTGCTACAAAGAGTATCTGACAAATTGATGCAGAAAAGGTCACACTTTAGGAGCAGCCTAGAGTTGTGAAAAGTATAGCAAAGCTATAATCAATCATAAGAAAGATGACAGAGGGAGAAATATTGTTACTGAACTGACAAGATGACATCTACATCTAAAAGATGCAAGTTCTAGATGTTTCTTTGGCATTATTGTCAAACAGGGAGAGATCCAGATATGAAAACACATAAAAGAGGAGATCATTCAGAAAAAAAAAGGAAGAAAGACATAGAAAAGATTCAAGGGGAGTAACTATGTGGATGGTCAAGCTAAGAGGCTAAGAGATTCAGAATCAGAATGAAGCTAAGGATATTACAAATGTTTCTGATGCAAAGACAAGTTTTGGATTGGTTGGTGAATCATGTGTTATTCATATGGTGTTGCCATCAATTCCAAAGAGGGAGATTGTTGGAAACTTCAATTGAAGCAATTTTTGTATTGTCATTGATGTCAAACCTTAACTAGTAAGACTATTGCTATCTAAGAAAGTACTATATCTATTGAGTGATGAGAAGGATTAGGGTAAGGGTGATAAAACTAGAACCTAGAGAAAGGTTGAGTTATTTGATACTTCAATGATTACTTTATTATGTCTCACAATGATAAGATAATGTATTGTTTATTTAAGTAAGAAGAAAGACTGAACAAGTAGGCTTAACTGAGAAAAAGTGAAGAAATCTAGTTTAAGCTGAGTGATGTTAGTATCGACCGAGCCAGTATATACTGAGTAAATTTAGTGTTGACTGAATATCAATGTATTACCAAGGGAGACAACATTAACCAAGGGAAACAATTTGAAGTGGTGACCAAGATACGCAGTGATGACCAAGGAGTTGAACATAGTATTAACCGAGAGTCAGTAATTTACATTTGAGGAAGAATTCAAATTTCTAGCCGACATGTTTGAATTCTTGGATTATGTACATTGTGTTGACTTTATTAATTGACTGTATGGAGCATTTAATGGATAGTAAACCATTTTATTGTGATTCCAATAAAGAGATTAAAGATGTTTCTAGAAGACTGGATGAAGAACATAATGTTGGAAGGATTTGATGAATCTGACCTAACCCTAAGATCTAAGGAGGAGATTAAGAGACAAAAGATGGATCTACCTATCGAAGAGGTATTAATGGAAACCTAAGTGTGAGGTTGAGAGAGATGCTGGAGTTGTTGATGTTATTGACTAAAAAAGAAGAAAGGCTGAAGGTGAAGGAGTTGATCAGAGTTGTGATTTCTTGAAGGAATTTTTGAAAAAATTAGTGATGGAGATGGAAATGGAACTTAGTCAGTAAGCTAGCATATATGTAAGAATTGGATCTATTATTTTCAAAGTGAGTTGTATGTTTTTAGATCAAATATTACTGTTAATTTCTAACCATTCTATCAGTTCAAAATCCTTTAATCAAAGTTGACCTAAAAATCATTGTATAAATCCTTTAATCAAGGTTGCATTATAATGGAATGTACTTAAGTCCTCTAACAAGGCACACTCCTAACACGGTGGTTGAAATCCATTAATAGGGTCACACCTACTAGTGTGTTTGTAAACCTTTCACAAGTTTGGCTTTTCACAAAGCTCACTTCATGAGAGTGAAAATATCAGTAACATGTTACAAAGTGGTTTTTCCCAAATTGGGTTTCCACTATAAATCCCGGTGTCAATACTCGTGTGAATTTTTTAGTTTGAACATTTCTATGTTTTGCAAGTTAAATACTATTAGATAGTGGACTACACTATTATATGTTTCTGATATAGATTTTGTAATGACCGAGTAGTGTTGATTACTAGATCTGAGTTGTTGAAGTGTTTAAAAGTTTAATTGATACATCTGGACTTAAGAACAACTGATTCACCCCTCCTCTGTTGTTCTAAATCATATTAACATAGAAGACCTTGATTATGTTGAGCTCAATCTCCCTGAAGATCCTATTATTATACTCCTTCCATAAGATCCAACAGAAGATAGGAGGGATTTGATTCCATAAGAGTTTTATCAGGGGTTGTTGGGAACATGAGTATCAGTCATGAAACCTACCTTGGATATCCCTGTCAGAAACCCACATGAGGTTGAGCTAGGATAGGATCCACTGCTAGACCTCAATAGAAAAATCACAATGTAAAAAAATGTGATTTATACTTTCCTCCTTTTGATGGAATATGGATGAAGTGACTGAGAGAGGGGGGGGGGGGTCAATCAGTCAACCATAAAACACTTCACAATTAATTCTTTCCAGATCCCTTAGGATATCTTAAAAAGTTATCTGTTTTAGCACTCGGTAAATAGATTGCAGTAACTTTGAAGATGCAGAAAGTATTAGCAAAATTATCTTTTAGATATTCATCAGCACTGGTGTATGATTAAGATAGCAATTAAGAACACAAGAGACACAAGATTTAACGTGGAAACCCAATATGGGAAAAAACCACCAATGTATCTAGATACTGATTTTCACTTTTTCTGAAGTGATGCCTGGTTAGAAGCCAACTCGGTAAAAGGTTACAAAACACACTGTTAGGTGTGACCTTGTTAGAGGATTTAATCACCCTGCTAGGAGTGGCCTGGTAAGAGGTCTTGAAAACAATTCAATGGAATTGTCACCTTGTTAGAGGATTTACAATATGGTTGTTAAACCAACTTGGTTAAGAGATTTAGAATTCACTGTTACAATGATAAGAAAGGTAACAATGAAAAATGACTTGTATAATAATGCAATTGCCTTGCTGATTACAGATCTATGTTCTGCATATGTGTGATCCTTCCTGATTGAATAAATCTCTGCTGCACCTTAAGGATATCTGAACATCCTTCACAAATTCGTACACACCTTTTCTATCTTTTCTTCTGTAAATCTTCTGCTATATTGTATATCTTTATTTTTCACATTTGACCTTTTATTTATATGATTTTAGATTTGTCAAATCGACATTATTTAGTATAACAGTCGGCTAAATTAAGCAAACTCTTTTTGCAAAAATCCTTCAAGGGCCGACAGTGCTCGGTGATCATAACTTTCTACAATCTTTCGGAGACCGAAGGAACTCAGTAAACACTGAATTTCCTTTTGACGACCGACTGAACTCGGTAAACACTGAATTTCCTTTGACGACCGACTGAACTCAGTAAACACTGAATTTCCTTTGACGACCGACTAAACTCGGTAAATGCTAAAATTTCTTTGATAACCGAGTGGACTCGGTAGACACTGATTTTCTTTGATAACCAAGTGGACTCGGTAAGCACTAATATTCCTGTCTGGCAGACTGACTGAGCTCGGTAGGAACTGATTGTTGCGGACTATGACATTGTGTGACATCAAAGACAATACATAATTTGAGTAGCAATTTCCTTCAGACAATTGTTTCCAACAATCTCCCTCTTTGGCATTGATGGCAACACAATATGTCATAGCATAAGAAATTTGGAAGAGTTAGCTCGGTTCAGATTCAAATCTCCCTCTGTCAGCAAACTTCCTTTATCTTGAAAATTCTTCCTTCTGACTATTGAAAATTTCTTGAAGTAATAGCAAAGACATAGCAAACACTCCCTCTTTGACAACACATGCCAAAGACAATTCACATATTACCGGTGTAAATTAATGTACCTCAAGTACTGATTCATATGTAATGATTCCTTGAATATGCTGCATCAACTGGTTGATTTTCAATCATGTTCTGGTTGATGCATCACTAAAACTATATTTAGTGAGCCTTGGATAGGGGAATGACCCCTAACTTACCTCTTAGATACACAAATGCATCCTTAGGTAATGGTTTGGTAAAAAAATGTCTGCAATCTGTTCTTTTGTATGGATGTATTCTAATCTGATTTCTTTGTCCTGCACCAATTCTCTGACAAAGTGATATTTAATAGCAATGTGCTTGGTTTTGGAATGCATCATTGGATTCTTTGAAATGTTTGTTGCACTCATATTGTCACAAAATATAACAACTGGTTCTTTGATTTCAACCTTCATACCTTCTAATAACTATTTAAACCAAACAATATTTGAACAGTTTACTGCAGCAGCAACATATTCTGCTTCAACTGTGGATTGAGATGTGCAATTTTTCTTTTTACTAGTCCAAGATACCAGTCTTTTTCCAAGAAAAAAAGCTCCACCACTTGTGCTTTTTCTGTCATCAATGTTTCCTGCCCAATCAGCATCAGTAAACACTTTTAAGTCTAGATTGCCTCCAAATTTATACCACAAACCATATTCTTCAGTTCCTCTTAAGTATCTTAAGATTCTTTTGATTGCCATCATATGATTTTCCTTAGGTTTTGCTGAGAATCTAGCTACTATACTGACTGCTAAGGCAATATCAGGTCTTGTATGTACTACATACTGCAATTTTCCAATCATAGATCGGTATAGGGTCTGATCAACTTCTTTTGAATCATCATTTTTGGTAAGTTTTAGTCCAGTACACATGGGTGTACCAACTGGTTTTGAATCTTCCATACCAAACTTCTTAAGTATTTCCTTAATGTATTTAGATTGAGTAATGTATATACCATTCTTGCTTTGCTGAATTTGAAGACCAACAAAGAATTTTATTAAACCAAACATAGACATTTCAAATTCTTTGTTCATTTGCTCTGAAAATTCTTTGCACTGATCCTCATTCCCTATAAATATAGTATCATGCACAAATATTTCTGCTAATACAATTTTGTCATCCGGTCCTTCTTTAATATACAGATTGTTGTTATCATTGGCTCTTTTGAAATTAATCTGAATCAAATAGTTATGGAGTCTTTCATACCAAGCTCTAGGAGCTTGTTTCAAACCATACAATGCTTTGTGTAACCTGTAGACCATGTCCTTTTTATCTGGATCAACAAAACCTTCAGGTTGTTCAATGTAGACCTCTTCATCAAGAATTCCATTGAGAAATGCAGATTTTATATTCATCTGATATACCTTAAATCCTTTATGTGCTGCATAAGCAAGTAGAGTTCTTACACCTTCTAATCTTGCAACAGGAGAAAAATTTTCTCCATAATCTATACCTTCTTCTTGAGAATAACCTTTGCATACCAGTCTAGCTTTGTTTCTAGATACTTGACCATCTTCATTTAGCTTATTCCTAAATACCCATTTTGTTCCAATTACATTCTTATCTTTAGGTCTAGGTACAAGAGTCCATGTTTTGTTCTTTTGTATTTGTTCTAATTCTTCATTCATTGCTTCAATCCAACTTTCATTTTCCAATGCATCTTTGATATTTCTAGGTTCAAAGTCAGTAAGCAGACATGTACCTTTTAGCTTGCTTCTTGTCATAGTACCATCTGATTTGTTTCCAATAATTTGATCTGGTGTATGATGTCTTCTGACATATTTGGCTAGTATAGGTTCCTTGCCTTTTGAATGATTCATGCTGTTTTCTTCTACGATCTCTTCTTCAGGTTGCTCGGGCTCCGTAGATGTTTTCTCAGTAACTTCAGGCTAAGACTCGGTCTGAATTTCTTCCTATGACTCGATTTGAACTTCTTCCTGTGACTCAGTTTGTGACTCGGTAACTATGCTCAGCTCGGTAGATATAGTTTCCTTATTGATAGTTGTGTCTGCCAATGTTTCAGGTTCAATGTAAACGAATTTTCTATAGTTCTCAGGTTCCCTTTTGCTTTCTTCTTCAATCTTTTCTGCAAACTCATCAAATTTTACATGTATACTTTCTATGACTTTGTGAGTAGATAAGTTCAGACATTTGTATGCCTTGCTTTTGCTAGAATATCCTAGGAATATTCCTTCATCACTTTTCACATCAAATTTATTTCTTCTGGATTCTTTTAAGATATAACACTTGCTACCAAATATTTTCATGTAACTTACATTGGGTTTATAGCCATACCATAATTCATAAGGAGTTTTGAATGTGTCTTTCTTCAATTGTACTCGGTTCAAGGTATGAAATGCAGTGCTGCTAGCTTCCTTCCAGTACTTTATAGCGATGTTCTTTTCTATCATTAGAGTCCTTGCACAATCCATAATAGATTTGATTCTTCTTTCTGCTATTCCATTCTGCTCAGGAGTTCTAAGAGCTGATACCTGTCTTTTGATTCCTCTTTCAATGCAAAAGTTGTTAAAATCATGGGAGATGAATTCACCACCTCTATCTGATCTTAAGCATTTCAATCTTTTCCCTGTTTCCTTTTCCACTCTTGCTAAGTACCATTTGAACTTTTCAAATGCTTCTGATTTTTCTCTTAAATACATGACAGTCATCATTCTAGAATAATCATCAACGAAAAGAATAAAGAATTTATCTCCAGTATAGCTTTGTATTCCAATAGGTCCACATAAATCAGTATGCATAATTTCCAAAATTTCTTTAGACTGATAGTTCTTACTCTTGAAACTAGTTTTACTCATTTTGCCAATCTGATAATTCTTACATAGACCAGTATCAGGTTTCTTCAAAGTAGGAATGCCTCTAACTTTCTTGAATTTGCTTATTTTTATCATGTTATCAAAATTCACATGACATAACCTTTTGTGCCATAGCCAACTTTCTTCTATTTGAGAAATAAAGCATGAATATTCACTGAGATCAAGATAAAATAAGTTACCTTTTGTTTGTTTGCCTGATCCAATGAGTTTTCCTTTTTCATCCAGCAGTCTTGCTTGACCATTCATGAATTCAACCTTGAAACCAGTGTTGATTAGTTGTGCTACACTTAGAAGATTATGTTTTAGTCCTTCAACCCAATAAGCATTATCACATATGAGTTCTTTGGTTAATGAGATTCTTCCTTTTCCTTTTATACAACAAGGTTCATTGTTTCCAAATCTTACATTACCACTATCACAGTCTTCTAGATATTCAAATTTTGTCTTGTCACCAGTCATGTGGTGTGAACATCCGTTGTCTATTATCCATATATCATTTTTGCTTATATGAGAAATAAGTGCCATCTTATCTTCATCATCATCAGATTCATCTTTTATAGCAATAAAGACAATTTCTTCTTCACTATCATCAGAATCTTTAGCCATAAAACATGTTCTCTTACCTTTATCCTTGAATGATTTGAAATTCTTTTTTCCATAGTACTTGTGACTTCTCTTCTCTTCCTTGACTTGCTTGTTTGGGCACCTAGCTTCAATATGTCCAATTTCTTCACATGAAAAATAGACTAAAGGAGTTTTACCTTTATATTTACCTTTCCCTCTAGAGTACTTCTTTGCAAGTAATGCTTCTACAATTTCAAGATCACTGTCAGAACTTTCTTCTGATAGTTCTTCACTTTCTGACTGAACTTCTTTAATTTTCTTGTTCTTCTTTAGTGAAACCTTGGCCTCAAATGCTGATTCAATACTTTTGGAACTAGGAACATAGTTTTCATAGTTGTCTAATTCAAAGGCTGTCAATCTTCCAACTAAAGCATCCAAAGTTATATTGTGGTTTGTTTCACACCTTCTTTATTGAATAGCTGATACTCTTATTACATAGATAGGGAGTAATGTTCTGAGTACCTTACTTATAACAGTTTCATCTGAGATTGTTCCTCCAGAAGCTCTAATTGCACTTACACTTGCTTTGATTCTTTCAACATATTTTGCAATGTTTTCATCTTCCTTCATATTCATCTTGTCAAACTATCCTCTTAGGCTTTCTGCTTTGGCTCTTTTCACATTTGCATCACCACCATATATTTTCTTCAGTGCCATCCACATTTCATATGCAGTAGTGCATTCTTTAATATCATCAAATTCTTCATAGCTGAGAGCAGATGCAATGTCTATCATCATGGTGTTGTGAGTCTTTTTATCTGCAATGTCTTCAACAGTTAATGCGCCATTAGGAATTGTGTATTCTTCATCAATGTATTTGCATCCTGAACCACCAATGGAAGCCAGATGAAGTCATATGAGACCTTGCCATGCTAAAAAGTTATCTCTGTTGAGCTTTGGAATTTCCCTCTTATAAGACATCCTGATCTTTAGCTTAGGTCTTTGAAACCCTTCCTGCAAGCACCAAAAGCTCTGATACCAATTGATCGAATATGGATGAAGTGACTGAGAGAGGGGGGGGGGGGGGGGGGGGGGTGAATCAATCAACCATAAAACACTTCACAATTAATTCTTTCCAGATCCCTTAGGATATCTTAAAAAGTTATTTGTTTTAGCACTCGGTAAATAGATTGCAGTAACTTTGAAGATGCAGAAAGTATTTGCAAAATTATCTTTTAGATATTCATCAGCACTGGTGTATGATTAAGATAGCAATTAAGAACACAAGAGACACAAGATTTAACGTGGAAACCCAATATGGGAAAAAACCACCAATGTATCTAGATACTGATTTTCACTTTTCTGAAGTGATGCCCGGTTAGAAGCCAACCCGGTAAAAGGTTACAAAACACACTGTTAGGTGTGACCTTGTTAGAGGATTTAATCACCCTGCTAGGAGTGGCCTGGTAAGAGGTCTTGAAAACAATTCAATGGAATTGTCACCTTGTTAGAGGATTTACAATATGGTTGTTAAACCAACTCGGTTAAGAGATTTTGAATTCACTGTTACAATGATAAGAAAGGTAACAATGAAAAATGACCTGTATAATAATGCAACTGCCTTGCTAATTACAGATCTCTATTCTGCATATGTGTGATCCTTCCTGATTGAATAAATCTCTGCTGCACCTTAAGGATATCTGAACATCCTTCACAAATTCGCACACACCTTTTCTATCTTTTCTTCTGTAAATCTTCTGCTGTATTGTATATCTTTATTTTTCACATTTGACCTTTTATTTATATGATTTTAGATTTGTCAAATCGACATTATCTAGTATAACAGTTGGCTGAATTAAGCAAACTCTTTTTACAAAAATCCTTCAAGGGCCGACAGTGCTCAGTGATCATAACTTTCTACAATCTTTCAGAGACCGAGGGAACTCGGTAAACACTGAATTTCCTTTTGACGACCGACTGAACTCGGTAAACACTGAATTTCCTTTGACGACTAACTAAACTCGGTAAACACTAAATTTCCTTTGACGACTGACTGAACTCGGTAAATGCTAAAATTTCTTTGATAACCGAGTGGACTCGGTAGACACTGATTTTCTTTGATAACCAAGTGGACTCAGTAAGCACTAATATTCCTGTCTGGTAGACTGACTGAGCTCAGTAGGAGCTGATTGCTGTAGACTATGACATTGTGTGGCATCAAAGACAATACATAATTTGAGTAGCAATTTCCTTCAGACAATTGTTTCCAACACCTTTTTACATAAAAAAAATCTTTTAGCAAGGCTAAATCCCCTCTTGTCCAGGTTGTTAAGAGTGAGGATTTTTCCATGTAGCATAGTCCACCAAAATATATTCACCTTAGGGATTAATTGGGATTTCTAGACCTTCTTCCAACATGTGATGTCAGAAATTTCATTAATCATCATACTGTAATCTATTTTGACAGAAAAAAACCCATATTGGACATGTCACCATAGAAGTCTATTTGGTCGATCCATTAGAGGAATGTAGATAGATTATAGTAGCTCACTAAGTTTGGTAACGAGATTGACAAGGTTAGGTTTGTCCTGTAGGGTAAGGAGAAGGTCAATCTATTTACCATTGGTAATAAATTTTGAGACCAGGGGACCAACTCTGAGAGTGAGGATGTTTCTTAGTTGGGAGAATCAGGAGGTAGCAAGAGTAATATTAGGTAGCTAAGGATCCTTCCAAAACTGGATATCACTACCATTTCCCAACTTCCATATGATCCCTTTCTCCAAATTACTTCTACATTTGAGAATGTTGTTCTAGATTTTGGATCCCCTGGCTTGACCCTGTTCCATGAAGAATTTACAAAAATGACCACCATCCAGGTACTTAGCCTCCATAATTTTGCACCAGTCAGTAGATCCCAGGACCATGGTCTAGGCCACCTTGGATAATAGATCCCTATTAAGGTTGTGAATTTTTCTTAGACCTAAACCACCTAGGGATTTAGGTAAGCAAACCTTGTCCCAACTAACCAAGGGGAGACACTTCTTTTCCTCAAATCCAAACCAAAGCAAGGCGCATTGTATTCTTTCCAGCTTATTAGCCATGAAACCAAATATTTTAAAGATAGAAAGGAAATACATAGTTATACCTTGAAGGGAAGCAACAGGGAGTTAGAGATTACCATCACTGTTGAGGAGCTTACCTTTCCATCCCGCTAGCTTCTTTTGGGTTTGTTCTACTATGGTGTTCTAGAATTAATTCTTCACATCTTTAATAGTTAGTAGGAGCCCAAGGTAAGTGGCAGGGAGAGTATCAGTCTGGTAGCCCACAATCTTTGAGATTTTGCCCTGTATTATAGGATCAGTGTTGAAAAAGAACATTCTTCTTTTGTGGTAGTTAATGTATTGTCCCAAAGAAGAAGTATACATATCAAGCATCAGTTTCCACATCCTTTCTTCCTTAACCAAAGAGGTTCCAAAGAAGGTTTCATCCACAGATTGCTACAGAACCAACAGGGGAAAACTAGTTGCTAGTTTAATTCCCTCAATTTCTCAAGAATGGACTAATTGCATCATGTTATGTCCCAGGACCTTAGAAAGAAGGATAAAGAGGTAGGGAGAAAGGGGGTCCCCTTGGTGGAGTCCCTTACCCAGGGAAAATTTGGTACCCAATTTTTTGTTGAACAACACTGAGAATCTAACAGTTTCTATAAAGGCCTTGATAAGAATAATAAAATATTGATAAAAACCAAAAGTAGCTAGAACCTTGTAGAGAAAAGTCCAATTGAATGTTTCATAGGATTTTGAGATATCAAGTTTGAGAACCATCCCAGCAGCCTTACTATGGTTAATGGAGTGCAAGATCTTGTGGGTGGTAATGGCTACGAGCATAATTTTCCTTCTACGGACAAATCCCTTCTCGTTAGGGCTAATGATCTTGTTGAGAAAAGGTTTGATTTGGTTGACCTTGATCTTTGAGAATACTTTATAGGCTGTATTACAGAGACTTATGGTTCTAAAGTCATCCATAACTCTAGTCTCCACATAGTTGGGGACTAGAACAATATAGGTGTCATTAAGTTGTTTAAGGATTTTCTTAGTTCTAAAGAAGTCCTTGGCCACTCTAGTTACATCAGATCTAACAATGTCCCAAAATTCTTGGAAAAAGGTAGGGGGAAACCATCTGGGCCAAGGGCCTTAAAGATTCCCATAGAGAACACCATCTTATGAACCTACTCATTAGTGACCTTGGAAAGGAGGTTATTATTGTCATTGTTTTTTATGACCCTTGGTAATTGGGATATCAACTGATTTTGGAGGTTTTAAAGGTTTCTAGTATTTATATCAAGGCAAGATTGGTTAAAATAATCAGTGGCTAGATTGTCAAGGAGAATAGGGTGAGAGATCTATACTCCCATATAGTTTGTTAGAGTGATAATGGAATTTTGTTTCTTTTGTTTACAGATAGATTGATCAAAAAATTTCATGTTGTTGGCTCTATCCTTGAGCCATAAGACCCTAGATCTCTATTTCTAGAAGACCTCTTCATTTTCTAAAGTATCCTTCCAACATTTTCTAGTATTTTCTTCTTCAGTGTCAAGGTCAGATGACAGGTTACCAGCAGTGATCTTTCCTTGGAGGACATTTATCTTCTCATACAAAACCTTCTTCATATGAAAAATGTCTCCAAAGGTGGTTTTAATCTAGCCTTTAACAACACCTCTGATGAGCTCCATTTTAGAAGAAACCCTAAACATTGTCATGCCTTTGATCAGGGTAGACCACCATTGCATTATCCTTTCACAAAATTTGGGGTGGGAGGCCCACATAATTTCATACATGAAAGGTGCGGGGTAGGGGTGTTGAACATCCATCCATTTGAGAAGGAGAGGATTATGATCATAGGTGGTCCTAGGAAGAGAAACCAATGAGGATGCAAACCCCATATCCCATAACAAGGAGGTAAGGACCTAGTTGAGATGAACTTGGATGAGATGGTTCCCTTTTCTATTATTAGTGTAGGTGAAGGGACTTCCCTTTAGCTCAACATCATAAAGCCCATTAAGGAAATCAAAGCTAGACAAATACCCCATGCTATTGGTATAATCCATAATGCCTCTATACTTTTGAGAAGGGTACAATGGGGATTTAAAATCCCTAGCCACCAAAAATTTAGAGTTTTGAAGGGGTAAGAAGGATGTCATCTATTTTTCCCAAACCTCCCTTTGCCCTTGATGGGTATTGGGAACATAAATGTTGAAGCAATTCCAAACAATCAATGAAGATGTGAAAGTTACCGCCAAGGTTTATTGAGAGAAGCTAAGCGCATCCCCCCAGACCATGGCTGGGTTCTAGAGGGTGTAAATTCCTCTAGAATCCTCATGCACCTGAGACTAAAAAATATTGGCCCCAAGCCAGATTCTCCCCACCAGACCATTAAAATTCATAAGAGATATTTTAACTTCCTGGATTAAAAGAATGTCCACACTATAGTCATAGATATATTGTTTGATAGCTATTTTTTTGGGGGGGTTATTTAGACCTTGAATATTCCAGGAGAGAACAATCATTTCTTACCTTTTTGAGTGAGGTCCAGGTTTTTTGCCTGCTAGAAACAATTTCCTTTGTTTTATTCCATTGTCTTCTAACCATGTCTGACATTTGTCCCAGTTTTGTATGAATCCTAATATCAATTTTATTATTTCTTATTTTCCTATATTGGGTTTTGTAATCCATTTCCTCACTCTTTGGTGTACCTTTGGACACTAGTGGAGTACTACAGGTCACCCATGGGGAACCTATATCAATGGGGTTAAGGACTGCCTCCATCATAGTGATAACCATAGACCCAATAAGTGTGTTCCCTATAGGCTTTCTCTCAATGACATTGAGTTCTTCAAGGGTAACATTGAGGCATGGCTAGTATAGTGCTTAGTCTTTGAATCACTATTGGAGGAAATCTCCCCATCAATCTTCAGCGCATTAATCAGGGGTATTTCTCTATCTTCCAATCCAATGATGGTGGATTTAGCAAACATAATGGGTGGGGGGAAAGTGATGTTCATTACAGGAGCACTGTAGATCTCTAGAGAGGGAAACCCCTCATTTGTGGTATCCTTTATAATATCAGCTACCTGAGTCATTCAAAGGGCTAGGGTGCTTTGTTTTCCAAGTTTCATGACTTCTAAAGTAGTTTTCTTTAACTTAAGATCTGGAAACCTAGGAGTCTTGCAGTCTTTCCTTGTGTGGCCCTTAGAGTTGCAATCCTGGTAGAAAAGGGTAGCATTCTCATAAACTATGGCTTTGGTCCATTTACATAGCTTAGACTTTAGCACCATAAATTTTGGGAGATTCTTATTGATAGAAACATTAACTCAAAAACAAGAAAAAAATAGGTGGGATTTTCAAAGAGTTACAAGATCTATCGAGATGTAGTGTCCAAATGCATTTTCGATCCATTTGAAGATCTTTTCATCCCAGAATTTGAGAGGTAGCCCAAGTAAACTGACCTAGAATAGATCCATCCTACTGAGATCGACAAAAGGGTCAAAACCTGGCTTCCATCTAACTAGGGTGAGAAGGTGTTTTCCATAGAGCCATGAGCCAGAAAGGAAAAAGAAGAGGTCATCAACAGTTGTGAATCTAAAGATGAATAGTCTGCCAGACATAGAAGAGACAACCAAACTCCCTTTCATCTTCTAGTGGTTTCCCACCCATTTCTAACCATGTCAATGGTGGGGTGGAAGTTGTAAAAGTGCCCAACTAGAGCCAAGTTAAATTATGCCATTATTTTTTCCACAACTGAGTCAGGAAGCGTGATCTATATGCCTTATTTCATAATGGTAGCCACACATAAAGTGGGGTTTGACTCAACCATTTGGGTCCCAACTAACATGCCTTTCTAGCCAACCATGGGGCCAGAGAGGGGTAGGGAATCGAAAGTACCTTCTATAGTAGCTCTGTTGCAATCAGACAAATGCAGGCTGAAAATAGAGATGGCTGGGTCTCTTGGGTGGGGAGGGGGTTCCCCCCCAACACTATCTTCCATGGGAGAAAATTCAAAAAATTCATTTGCACAACAAGTTGCAGAGAGTTGAAAAGATATGTTATGGGATGTTTAAAGGCTAATTGATGAAAGAATTTTGTATTTTGATATCCTTTTATTGAATGTTAAATTGTGGATTTCTATTTCAAAATGATATTTTCATGTTTGTTAAGTCTGATCCATTATTCTCTAATGGTGATGATGATGATGATGATGATGATGATGATGATGATGATGACAACAATGATGATGATGATGACGACGACGACGACAATGATGATGATGATGATGATGATGATGATGATGATGATGATGATGATGATGATGATGATGATGATGATGATGATGATGATGATGATGATGATGATGATGATGATGATGATGATGATGATGATGATGATGATGATGATGATAATTATGATGATGCAAGGGAGGATGGGGAGAGGGGCCAAAGGCACACCCTAACCAGGTCCACCTTGCGGAGATCACATGCAGAAGCAACAAAAACACAAGTGAGAGAGAGAATGTAGATACAAATCATATATTAACTTCAATTTGATTCATACATGTTGGGCTATAAGGCCTTCCCAGTTTAGGCCAGATATTACAATCAAGTATAGAAGTCCTCCAACATGTGAGGGTCTGCCAATAATCTCTAATCTTCTAGTTTCTATCTTCTAATTCCACTGACTCCCAAAACTCTAACCAAACAACTACATTTATACAAGAGGCTATTGAACAAGTTGGCCTTTAGATCCACCATCAATGGAAGGAATGATCAGATCTAGGTCCACATGCTTCCCAATGATAGATACCATCATTAAATCTATGACCAAAATTAACTACAAGAGTCAGCCTCAACAAGAAACTAAAACAAACAACTCGGTAACCAAGGATAACTGAGTGCTAGACAAGCATCACTGAGCGCTAGAGAGATAACCAAAAAACACCAGTGAAAAAAGGAAACTGAGCAACACCAAACCAACTCAGTCAAAGAAGGAACTGAGAAACACATGAAAATACAAACATGTTTTTGGTGACACAGGATTTCCAAGGACCCAAGATTCTCCTGCATTAGACACCTGAGGTTATTTGAGAATGATTCTCTAAATCATGAAGTAGGTATGATTTGAGCTATCTTCAATTAGTCTATTATTCTATTTTACCAAATATTCCATATATTGTTATCCTCTTGTACTTCTACCAATTCTTTTCTCCAAAATCTTCTCAAATTCTTTTGTTTGTTTCTAAGGATAATCATTCAGTACTGTCATCTCTTCATTCAACTCATGATACTCATACAAATCAAAAATGTTGAAAATAGGTGATATATCCATGTCATTCAGTAACTCAGTCTCATAAGCATTTCCACTATCAAATTTCTTCAAAATCTTGCAAGGTCCAAACTTCTTCATTTTCAGCTTCCATATATTCCAATAGGAAATGCGCCTTTCTTCAAATGAACCATTACTTCATCACTGATTGCAAAAGTCTTATGTCTTCTTGATCTATTAGCTTTTTCTTTGTATTTATGATTACTCATTTCCAGCTTATGTTTTACATCTTCATGTACTCAAAAAACTTTACTCCTTCAACACTTCTCTTTCTTTCATCAACAATATCCCTCAAATCTAATATACCTATCGGTTGTATGCCACTTAAAATCTCAAAAGGTGTTTTTATAGTAATCCTATTCACTAAATTATTGTATGTAAACTCTTCTTGTGCCAATACAGAATCCCAATTACTTGATGTGTCTCCAACTAAACATCTCAAAAGATCTCCCAAACTTCTATTTACAACTTCTTTCTATCCATCAGTCTCTAGGTGAAATGTAGAACTATATTTCAACTCGGCACCAAACTTTCTCCAAAGGGTCTTCCAAAAGTATCCAACAAATTTATTGTCTCAGTCAAACATAATAATCCTCAGTAATCCATGCAATCTGACAATTTCCTTAATGAAAAGATCTTCTATATGTACTGCATCTAATGTCTTTCTACAAGGTATAAAATGTGCCAATTTAGAAAATCTATCCACTACAAAAAATATAGAATCATTACCTCTTACTGTCTTTGGTAAGCCAAGAACAAAATCCATACTGATATCAATCCATGGTTTCTCATGAATAGAAATCAGTGTATACAATCTAATATTCTGACTTATGCCTTTTGAAACTTGACAAATTCCACAACTTTTCATAAATTTCTGAACATCTTTACACAATTGTGGCCAAAAGTATTTCTCCTTAAGCAAACTCAATGTCTTGTCAACACCAAAACATCCATCCAAACCACTACTATGTTTCTCCATTATCAAATTAGTTATCATTGGTCCTCTCGGTATACACAACTGAATACATTTAAACAACTTACCTGCTTGAATAAAATATTCTTCCCATTTAGTACTCGGTTGATCTTGAATAGGTTCTCTACACTTTCTTCATGGCTTAGAAAAATCAGGATCAAATTCAGAAGAATCTCTCATGTCATCAAAGCCAAGAACTTCAATTTTCATCTCGATCATCAAAGATATTCTTCTACTCAATGCATCAGGAACTTGGTTAGTGACTCCACTCTTATGCTTTATCACAAATGTATAACTCTACAAATACTCAACCCATTTCATATGTCTTTGATTCAACTTATACTGACTACCCAAATATTGTAAGGCCTTATGATTGGTATACAACACAAATCCACTCAGTATCAAATAATGTCTCAATTTCTTCAATGCTTGAACAATAGCATAGAATTCTTGATCATACACAGAGTATTTCCTTTTTGCATCATTCAACTTTTCACTAAAGAAAGCAATAGGGTAAAAGTACAAAGCTGTGTCACATTTCAGGACAACTTATCAGCATAGTTGAATTTAAGTATTTCTAACTAAAATTATTTTTTGTCAAACATATGGTCTAGCTAGATTCATTCTAGCTAAGTTAGATAAGTTTTTCACCTTTTCCAATTGGAAATATCTATTAAAAGCATGTTTTATAAAAATTACTAAAGAAATAAAATTATTTCAGAAAAGCGATGTTTCAATAACTCTTACTCTTTTTAATGATATTTTTTTACAAATATAAAAATACCTTTTTTTAGAGCACAAAGTCAAGATTATCATCATATAATTTTTATAATATTTTAATTAGATTTAATATATTATAATTTCAAAATACTCCAAGTAGGTATTTTAACATTCGAGAACAAGATGCTTCAAAAATAGAAAAAAATAGTAAAGCTTATCAAAAAAATTGAAAATTTATATTTAACACTAGAGGAGAGAGTTATCTTCAAGAGAGTGTAATTTATTTTCTGAATGGTGTAGATTTGATAGGGGAAATTTGACGCGAGATGAAAACTGTCGATTTCAGGTATGTTCAACTTTGAGTAGTTATATTAGAGAAATTATACATTGAAAACTAATTTTTTTAATTTTATGCACTAGCTATTCATTTTATCTATGACATATTTTGAAATCAAAGGAAAAAAATATTATTTGCATATACTTTTTTGTTGCAAACAAGACCCTTGTTTTTCAGCATTTTTCAGCAAGTAAAAAATGGACTTAAAAAATTTTAAAACTATGTGAATTCTTGTTCAAAAAAAATTAAAAAAATTATAGGCATAAACTTCATCCACTTTTACACATTTCATTAGTTTACATCATCTCCAAATTTTAAACATAAATGCCATTTTTAGGTCGTTAAAGTTAAAAAATTTGTGTGTTGTTGACCTTTTCCTTTATAAAAGTGTGACACAGCTTTGTACTTTTACCCAATAGTTTTACCTTCTTGACTCAACACAGCTCCTATTGCACTTCCACTTGCATCACATTCCACTTGAAATACCTTATTGAAATCAGGAAATGCCAAAACATGCAATTCAACAACCTTCTACTTTAGAGTCTCAAAACTTTTATCAGCTCCATGTGTCCACTTGAATTCTCTTTTATCTCCTCTCATAGTCTCAGTCATAGCATTACAAATTGAACTGAAATTCCTAATGAACTTTTGGCAAAAATTTTCCAAACCATGAAATGATCTTATCTCACTAGCATTCTTAGGTGTAGGCCAATTCAAAATAGCTTCAACCTTTTCAAGATCCATCTTCAAACCATCAGTTGAAATCACAAATCCCAAATACACAATCTCCTCTTTCACAAATGAACACATTTTCATATTTATCAGCAAATTTTACTCTTTCAACCTCTGCAATAATTATTTAACATGCAATAAATGTTCTTCTTTGGTCTTACTGAATATCAAAATATCATCAAGGTATACAATAAAAAACTTACTCGAGAATTTCTTCAAAACTTCATTCATCAACCTCAAAAAAGTACTCAGTGCATTAGTTAAACCAAAAGGCATAACCAACCACTCATACAAACCTTCTTTTGTCTTGAAAATAGTCTTCCAGTCATCACCTTCTCTAATTCTGATCTAATGATACCCACTTTTCAAATCAATTTTCGTAAAATACTTTTCTCTAGTCAAACTATCCATTATGTCATCCATTCTTGGTATAGGAAACCTATATTTCATTGTAATCTTGTTGATTCCTTTGGAATCAGTACACGTTCACCATTCTACATTCTTTGTAGGTGCTAATATAGAAGGTACTACATAAGGACTCAAACTTTCTTTACTCAAACCTTTCTGCAACAATTCTTGAATCTGTCAGTTCAATTCTTGATTCTTGGTAGGTGTCAACTGATGTGGTGCCTTATTCAGTAAACTACCTCCAGGGACTAGATCCATGCAATGATCAATTCTTATCTTTGGTGGCTAACCATCAGGTACATTGTTAGAAATAATTTCACTATACTTGGTGAGTAACTTATCAATCTCCTTAGGGACACTATCCTCTATTTTCTTACTTAGTTTATTAAGAATCACAACAAAACATACATCATTCATCTTCAAATCCTTAACAAACTTTCTTCCTTCCATCAAGAAAACTTTCACAAATGTAAAAACATTACTAATAGGTTATTCAATGAAAGGTAACGAAATTTGTCTTCTTCCATCAGCCCAAATAGTATATTTATGCAATCTTCCATCATATATAGCATGTCTATCATATTGCCAAGGTCTACCCAACAAAATATGACAACAATCCATAGGCATGATATCACATAACACCTTATCATGGTACTTTCCAATTTTCAAATTTACATAACATTGTTCACTTACCAAGAGTGTAGCATCTGATAGGGCTTTAGATGTTTCAACCTTTTCAAGATGTTTCAACCTTTTCAACTACAACTTTGTGACCATTACCTCAGATGTCTGATTCTCTGAGCTACCACTATCAATAATTACCTTCCAAATTTTGTTAGAAACTCTACATCTAGTCTTGAACAAAATTTTCCTTACCATATCTTCCTTATTACTTTCACTCCAAAGTGCTCTCCTTACCATCAAGTTATTTTCCTTCTCAGGTTCATTCAATGACTCTTCTTGCACCAAAGCATTTCTACTATTACCAACCTTTTTACTTGCATGTGTAAACTCAAATGATCTATGTCCTTATTCTCCACAATTGTAACAAGTTCCTCAAAAAATCACCTTTGTTATAACTACTACCCAAAATTTCCCATCTATTCAATTTTGGCCATAGGTGGAGTGAAATAAGGCTCCCACAAGGGTAGAGCCCGGCCTGTGAGAGAGACCTTATAATTTTCTGGTCTTGGTTGTGTTTCCTATCACCTTTGTTGCCTTGTCTTCCTATAATATTGTTTCAGCTTGTGAAGAAAATCCATAAGTTTTCATGAATTGCACCCTTGGCCTTAGATTATTTATGATCTCACCAAGCTCCAATCACATGTGCTAAACCAAAAAGACCAGGGAGATATTCAACTTTGAAGGTCTGTAGGAATTAGCTTATTTCATGTCAGAGGGTATCAAAATGTGTCTAAATATAAAAACCCTCAATGTTTTCTATTTCTCTGATGCCTTTTTAGTTTTAAGAGAAAACCCTAGTTGTTTTCGACCTTTCACCTCTTCATAGCTAGTCTCTGACATCAACATTTCCTATGTGTACTGTTGTGACCAAGTGGGGTCTATTTCTCCAAGAATGCAGTCACTTGGTCTCTTATTTCTGGTGATGAGGTACTTTTCATTCATCAACCCAACATTTTCTTCGGTCATGTGTACACGCAACCCTGGTGGTTTGTGCCTTAGCCTCAGTGATCCAGTGAGCGATTATGTTTTTCTGACAGTCTCGGTTGTTTAGAAGTTAAAATGCAGTAAAATCTATGGTTGTCACATTGCCACTATGGAAAAGTGCTCAAGGGTTAATCTTCTCAGCATTGCGACAGCCATCTGATCTTTCAGCATGAAAAAGTGAATAGAGGTGGTGGGCCTAGTTATTAAGAGGGTTAATCTCCTTTTAATCAAATGGTTGTCATGTGTTTGTAAAGCTTAATCTTCTTCCTTGCAATCATGTGACAAATGTCAATCTTCCTTACAATGCAACTCTTCAAACAAGTGGGTCTAGGTGCTGGTTGTGCTGATTTGTCTATTTCCCATTGAGGAAGAGATTGAGGATGTGGTCAGCAATTTGTTTTAGAGATAAATTGATTATTGTGGAGAATGTTTTGAGCCATTTGATTTTCTGGTAAATGATGATATTAAGGGCCATGTTTTAAACTGAAACCTACTAGCTATTGTTTTGAATTTAAATATATTTTTGTAGGGTTCCTTGCCAGTTTGTTACAGCTAGCCATGTGCGATGTTGTGGGTAGCTTGGAGTTGATATTTTTAGGATGGTTGTAGGTAGAAAATTGATAAATAAGATCTAGGTTGTTGTTGCATGTTGGTTTCTTTTTTCCTAAGGTACTATGTCGGTGTTTTTTTGCCGAAGAAGCATTGAAGGCTTGGTGCCACCTTTGACTAGTTATATTTTTAAATTCAAATATCTACGAAGATCAGATTTGAACATTCATGATGAACTTGACTTACAAAGACAAAGTCATGGTAGTGGCGTGAGGTTTTCAACTTGCAGCAAAGTAGATGGATCAAGGCAGCTTGTCTGTAGATAGTTATGGTGATGGGAAAGACATGCATGTGTATATCTGATCATCCAAGATATTTGAAGGAGGCATTTATGATTAGTAGTGACAAAGTTAGGGTTTATATTATTATATGAAGATCTATGTAAACCTAAAAGTTTGACTCCTTCCCGGTGCAAAGGGGAGATGTATATATTAGTCTTTTGGAGCTTTTAGAGCTTAGAGTTTATGATTGTAAAAAGAGAGTCTTCCTTTCTTAGGAGTTATCTGCGGCATTTGTTATGCCCTTTGGCTCTTACAATTTTTAATCTTTCATTGATTTATCAGATTTAATAGAGGCTTTCTGTGGCATTTGTTCTGCCCTCAATTATTTCCCTTGTCTATATTTCTCTTATTGAATGCAATATATTGGCTTTGTTAGAGAAAACTTGGAGTTCCAGAGCCCTTCTTTCTTTCAGCTTATTTGTGTACTATTGTTTCTGATTTGATTTAGATATTTTTTTGGATTATGTTCATCCCTGGCTTTCTTGTCTCATTCCTGTGCGCTTTTGTTGAAAAGAACATTTTCTTGTAGGTCACAGTCTATGTCTTTTGTTCAAGCCTCTCTGTGAAACACTTATGCAAACCTATTTAGGAAGATTGTGTTAGGAATGAATGCTTGGAATTAATTCTGTAGTAGTTGTCATTGATGTCAACACAGTGATCTTTTGGAGATTCACAGAGAAGCAGACAATGTTTTGATTAGCGCACATGGGATATTGCAATTGGAGCTATGCAATGTTGGTTTTATATTCTTTGATACATTATATGTCTATTATTAAGAGAGTAGAAAATAATTCATTTATTCTTGAAAGTTATGAGCATTTTGGTGGAAGCAGTATTCAGGCAATGTTCCTGAGTAGCAGTTTGTGGTAATTGGATGATATCTCCTAATCTGGATAGAATCTGGTTTTGTCCAATTAAAGGGAAGTTTCAGACACATTGATAGTGACATGGTTGATAGCACAAAATTTGAGGTCACACGAGTGAAGATTTATTGTATTTGGAAGCTGATAGTTTTGTGTAATTTTGATGTAGTGTGTGGAAACTTTTATTTTGTAATTGGGTGTCGACTCATTTGTAATTATTTGAGTGTGGTATAAAGGAAGGAATATTTTTCTTGTTTTAATGTTTATGTAATGTAAGCATGGTATGACTGAATGTGAATGTATGCATGAAGTGAAGAAAAGAGCCAATGAAGTTGTGTAACCGAAATTGTGAAGGAAGACATGCAAAGTATAGAGATCTGAAATTGAGATCTGGTGTAGCAGTGAGTGCTATTTGGCATAGTGAGGAGGTAACATATTTCATATTTCTATTGAATAATCTTAAGGTTAGTTGGATAGTGTGTTCAGTGATCTTACCATTGAAGCTATTTGGGCAGTGGATCCTTCTGTCTTCCATAACTCCTAATAGGGTTAGAATCTTTTAACAGGGATTCAAAATATCCTAACAAGGATTCATATGTACTGAATGTATTTCATAAGACTCCTAATAGAGTCCATCCTCTCACTAGGAATATTCATATTAATGCATCTTTTGTGAGCATCATTCCCACCACGGTTTACTCTTTGATCAAGAGGTTCCCTAGTCAACATATCTTGTGTTATTGTGTCATTGTGTATGAATATCTTTCTATGGTTGGTCATTATATTGCTTATATGGTTTAATGTTATTGAAGATAATAAAAATTTTAATTATCATATAACTGATTCACCCCCCCCCCCCCTTCTCAGTTATTTTGGTGGACTTTACTTTCTAACAATTGGTATCAGAGCAGTAGGTCCTTAAAAGGAAAGTTTAATAGCTTAAGGAGATCCATGGTGAATTTTAGGAAAGAAATCCTTAATTTTGATGGAGTAAATTTTGACAGCTGGAAAGAGAAGATGAAGACACATCTACTGTGTTTAGGTCCAGGTTATTGGTTGGTTACAAAGAATGATAAGACTATCATTGAAGAAGATAATCTTGAGACATGTTCTAATGATGAGAGAGATTTATTCATGTGTAACATACTTGCAAGAGAAGCACTTTTGATAGCACTTCGAGAGAATGAATATAGTTAGGTAAAATGTTTAACAAAATCTCATGAAATTTGGAAGGCTTTACACTCTACTTTTGAAGGTGATGAACATGCAAAGAAAGCTAGATTACATAATTGGATATGTGCATTTGAAGCTATAAGAATGATGGAAGATGAATCTGTTAGAAACTATATTGATAGAATGTCAGAAATTGTTGTAGGGATAAAATCTTGTGGAGGAACAAAGATAGAGAATGAAGTGATATGGAAAATTTTGAGGACATTGACTCTTGTATTTAAGTAGACAACACAGATGATTGAACAAGATATACCTTGTACTTTGAACTTTACAAGAGAGACTCTTCTTAGAAGATTGGAAGCAACAGAAATAAACCTAAGGTTATCTGGAGACTTACCTAGAATGGACACAGCATTCAGTGCTCTTAGTGTTCACCCTACTTTGTCAAGAAGCATTAGTGTGAGTGGAGATTATGCTGGCAGTAGCAGATCTAGAAATGAAGATAAGAAAAATTAAGAAGGTATTGCCTTGCTTGTGAAAAGAGAACCAAATGGTAAGAAAAATTTTAAATGTTGGACTTGTCAAGAATATGGTCATTTTGCATCTAAATGTCCTAAGAGAGAGAAAAAGTACAGAAGCAATTTCAAACCTAGAAGATCTAAGGAATGTTATTATTCTAATGATGAAGATCTTGAAGCTAGAATAGAAAGAACCTTAAGTGAAAGTGATACTGAGAATAATGATGACATAGGATTTGTAGCAATTAAAGAAGAAAATCCTGAATCTGATGTTAAGGAAGAAAAAGCCCTAGTTTTCCAAGTTGAAAAGGAAGCTGATTGGATTATAGACAGTGGTTGTTCACATCATATGACTGGTGACATGAAAAAGTTCATAAAGTTGAATGAATATGATGGTGGAGTAGTTAGAGTTGGTAACAATGCACCTTGTTTGATTAAAGGTATAGGATCTATTACTCTTGATGGAAAGACTAATACTGATGATTTTTACTTTATGGATGGATTGAAACATAATCTTTTGAGTATTGGACAGTTAGTTGATAAAGGATATCAAGTTTGGTTTACTAAGAAAACTTGTGTGATAAAGGATAAAGATGGAAATCTGATTGGAACTGGATCTAGAACCAGAGGTAATGTATTTCTGTTGAATCCTACTTAGATGACATGTTTGATTACTAAGATTGATGATATTTGGTTATGGCATAGAGGGTTTTGTCATATAAACTTTGATAATATTGTGAAAGTGAGTACTACACTTGCAGTAAGGGATTTGCCAAAAATTATGAAGCCTACTAACATGATTTGCCAAGAATGTGTGATGGCTAAGTAGAAGAGAAGTTCATTTCCTAGTAAGAAGTTCATATCGATAGAGAAGTTGGAGATTGTTCATACAGACTTGAGTGGTCCTACCAAGACTAGAGGATTCTATGGAGAAAGGTATTTTATGATTCTTGTTGATGATTTTACAAGAATGATGTGGATTACATTTCTTAAAGAAAAATATGAAGCATTTGATAAGTTTAAGATCATTAAGAATAAAGTTGAGAATGAATCTGGAATGAAGATTAAATGTTTGAGATCTAATAGAGGTGGAGAATTTACTTCTAGAGAGTTTAACACTTTTTGTGAAGTGAATGGTATTAAGAGACAATTTTCAGCCACTAGAACACCTGAACAAAATGGTATTGCAGAAAGAAGATATAGATCAATGACTGAAGCAGCTAGAGCTATGTTATTTGAGAATGATTTGGCAAAGACATTCTGGAGAGAAGCAGTGAATACAATAGCGTATACAATGAACAGAGTACAAATTAGAGTAGACACAGAAAAGACACCTTATGAATTATGGTTTGGACATGCACCCTCGGTTAAGTATTTTAGAATTTTTGGAAGCAAATGTTATATAAAGAGAGATGATGATATTGGAAAGTTTGATCCTAGAAGTGATGAAGGAATTACTTTTGGATATTCTTTGAAGATAAAAGCATATAGATGTTACAATAAGAGAACTAAAACTATTTTTGAGAGCACAAATGTTAAAGTTGATGAGAAGTTCAAAATTTAGGAAAGAATGCTTGATTATGAATCTGATGAAGAAGCTCATCCTAAGCCTAATTCTGAAACTACTAAGTTATTCTATGAGACTGACAGTGAATTGTTGAATGAGAGTCATGCTGAAGAAACCAGAGAGGAATCTAGAGAAGAATCTATAGTTGAAGCAAGATCTGAGACTATGACACCGAACATATATTTATCAAGACATCATCCTGTTGAGCAAGTTATTGGAAGTTTGGACAGAGGAGTTCTGACTTGGAATAAGGTACATTTATGTTTGATTTCTCAAATTGAACCTAAATCTACTAGTGAAGCTTGTGAAGATGAACATTGGATTAATGCTATGAAAGAAGAACTAGATTAGATTGAAAACAACAAGACATGGGAATTGGTTCCTAGACCTAAAGCCAAGAATGTTGTGAGGCCTCACCCTAAGCCTGTCATAGCCATTTCATTCTACATATGGGATAGACATATTTTATGATTATATTTTGATGTTTATGAATTTTACCGATACTCTAAGTTGTGGTTTTATCACTTTAGTAGTTTGATGCACATTACATTATGATTTGGATGATGATTACTGAGACATCAATTGAAACTTACATGTGTGTTTTAATTCTAATTTATGATTGATTATGATGATGAAGTTTAATTGCAAATCAAATTATAAATGTATGCAATGTTTATGTTTCAAGATTAACTTAGTGATGAATTATATATATGTTCATGATGAGATGAATGTAGGTTATGGACGAACAATTATTGTCAGGTGAATTATGAATTGGCAGATGAATTATCTTGATTATTAATGTTATGAATTTACATGTTTTATTTCTTTGGACTACTGATATTGGACTTGAGTGTGTAGGGGAATAGGCCAAGGTAAATTTGGGGAAACATCACAAAGACTAATGTGAAATCTATTTGAGCTGAGGTTGCTTCTAGTGAGAAGCCAAAAACCTCATTTTAATGTATTTAATTTGTAAAAGTATGATGCATGAATGTATTTGTTTTATTTGTAATTGTAATTTTATTTATGTTTAGGGATGCCCAAGTGGATATGACACATGGCTTGTGACATCTCTTTTTGTGTATGTGTCACTTGACACATGTGTGTACACATGTGGCCATGACATGTCCACTTGGGGATTGGTTGAACACCAACCTAGGAAGGTACCCTTTAGGATCCCCATGAAAATAACTTGGTTAGGGAGCTTGAGGTGTTGTCATATCTTTGAATTTCGAATTTGAGCTTCTTATGTGTTTTTGGGAGGCTTAAAAGGTGTCTAGGGAAGAGTTCAGGCCTTTTTTAGTTTCCCCACTTGATATACCATAGGTTAAGGGTCATTTTTCACCATAGGATAACCCTTGGTTGACCAAATGACCCATCCAAAAGTTGGTTTACCAAGATGGACGAAAATCAACTTTTGGGACCAAGTTTTGGAATGATCACCACCCACTAAAAAAGTAGTCCTTATTCCACCTTTTTAGCTTACCTTTGTAAGAGACCAAATTTAGAAACCATGTAAGGGTCTTAGGGAAGACCACCCAATAGAAGTGAAATCTTGTCCTTAGGGGTTTGTGTGAAGGCCCTTTTAGAGGGGACTCTTCTTTTGGAAGAGTTTGACACCCACTCTCTAGTTTTGGAGACTTAGCTAGTTTGGAGAACCTTGGATAGTGGAAAGCTCTTCATCAACTATCTTCCATTAGCTTGGACCAAGGTTGGTGGCTTCCTTCACTTTGTTGTTTTTAGTTTTTCATGTTGAGAGGATGAGCTCTCTTGAATGTTATTTTCCTTCTATGCAAAATGTAGATATTATTCCTCTTGTATTTGTATGTGTTGTGAGCTTGATGTTATTGTAATAATGGAGGATTTGTGATTCTTTAGTTGTTGTAGTTTTATGTTTCTTGTGTTGTAAAAATGTATTTCCTTGTAGATGTTATGAGATTCACGAGCTTATTGTTGAGCATGATTTCTTGTATTGTAAATGTGTAGTTTCATTGTTGTTTCTTGAAGTTTCTTTTATGTGTTGTAATGTTTTGTTGAGGGAGTTCTCAAGGCCATACTCACCCTTGGGATGGAGGAGTAGCCTTGAGGGTGAAGGGATTGTTGGGACATTCAAGGGTGTAGAGTCTCTCCTTGGATAGGAGAGGGATGTACATGGATGTATGGGCTCCATGTAGCCATCTCTATTTTATATTTTGTATATTTGGGGGTCATAAGGAGTTTGTAGAGATTGTGTTTGTGAGAGAGTAATTTGATGAGGAAGCCAAGTGATGGCTTAGCTCTCATCAAGAGATATGCTTTCTCCTCTTGATTTTGGTTCCACCTTCACCCTATTTGAGTCATGTTGTGACTCTTTGTGATAAACTTGGAGGGGAGTTTTCTTGTAAATTATGTTTATGTTGTTGTGTTGTGGGTTTGCATGAGTGTTCTCCATGTCTTTGTGATGGTTCCCTTGGCTCGGGGGTGGCTTCATAGAAGCCTAGGTTGGGAGGTGAGCACTCCTTGGCCTATATTTTGTTTATTTGCAGGTTATGGAAGCCAATGAAGTCTTCATGTTGAAGAGGGACTCTTGAAGAAATTTGATGTTGTTTTCTTATTTTGAGTTGTATCACTCTTGTATTGTGTATTAAGTCATTGTAAGGATATCTTGTGATATCCATGAGTTCAATGTATTTTTCAATGGAGTCATCACTCCAAGTTTTGTGAATGTATCAAGTGATGTTGTATCAAAGTTTGAAGAAATGTATTGTAGTTTTCTTTTGGTTAAGTTTCACTTTCTTATGAAATTTGAATAATGCTCAAAGAAATATTTTAAGTGTATTCCAGTTTTATTGAATAAAAGATAGACAATGCATTTATCATTTGAAGGATTATGAATTGTAGGAATAGTTATGTGAAAGCAATGTTTATTTATAAAAGAATTCCTTATGTAGTCTTGATGTAAGATTTCAAATAGAATAGAATTTGTAGTATCTTTTAAGTTCTAATATAAAGATTTCATTAGTGATTAATTTTCATAAATTTCCAAAAGTTCAACTCTATGCTTTCATGTTGTTATTCTCTAAAGAAGTCAAGATAAATTAGTTTCAACTCAATGGTAGATGTTAAAAACAATCATACATGAGAAAAAAGATAGTTAAAATTTCTTTGCACTTTGATCCATTGTTTCCTCTTGATTAGACAATTAAAAGTAGACTTGAAAATATATTTATGAAGAAGCAAACAAATCTAATAAACAAGCCAAAATCAAAAAGAAATGCAAGACAAAATGAAAAAAAGAGACCTACAGGTCTCTGGAAATTGTATGGGAAAATTTCCCATACAATTTCCAATACCACAATCATTTAAAAATCAATTTATTCTAGCCATGTAGATTTAGACAAATAAATAAAATACCTAAGTCCATTTGGCCTACAAACATAGTTAGAAGGTGGGACCCATCTAAGTTCCTACCCCAAGAACTTTTTCAAGAAATATATTACTAAATAAATTTTTTCCTAAAAAGAAGGTACTTCAACAAATATATATCCCTTGAAAAAAATAAAATAATAAATAGTATTTAAAAAAGAAAAAGAAAAAGAAAAAAAATCAAATACATTTTTATTGTCATGAAATGACAACCTTGTTGTTTAAAAACAAAAGAATTTAAAAAAGAAAAATTATGTATGGGGGGGTCGGGGGGCGCGGGCCCCACACCCCCTCTGCCTATGGCAGAGAACCCTACCACAGCAGGGGTCTGTCGTGCGGCAGACTGCCTACCGCACGACAGCCCTACTACGGTAGGGCCTCTACCGGCGGCAGAGCCTACCCAGTCCTACGGGACTTAAAACAAAAAAAAATCGCGCCTTGTAAATTCTTTTAAAATTTGTTTTTTTAATTTTATTTATTATTTAACTTTTAAATATTATATTATATATTATAATTAATATTAATAATATTAATTATTATAAATAATTTTTATTTATTTAATTATTATTTATTTTAATTAATATTATTAATATTAATTTATATAATAATTATTAAATTTTATTTATATAGTAATT
>BSBK01004768.1:0-2500 GCA_027943335.1 Chamaecyparis obtusa
CATCAACATCCACTGCATATGTCATAGGGTATGTAATTACAATAAAATACAAAGTACAAATAGAGAAGTACAAGAATAAGAATAAGTCTCCAAGAAGATAGGAAAGGGAGTAACTACAACCAGGATCATCCAGCACTGGAACAAGGACGTCAGAGTCTTAAATGGTAAAGAATCACTACCTCTCATCCTCATGAGAACCTGTGGTTCCACTCCCACCGTGCTGAGGAGATAACATCAAATCCCACTTGGATACAATACCAATCAATCAGGTAAACTAAGAAAGGATCCTAGAAACTTGTATCTCAAGTGTACAACTCATAATTCAAAGCTACAAATAATAACCCAAAGGTAATTAATACATGTAGGAAACCTAGAATGAAATCAAGGAAGTGTCATCATATATGTCAACGCCTTGGAATGATCTCACTGGACTCCAACTTCCAAGTGTGATCATATGTGGAACCTGAAATCCTCTCATGAAGACAAGGATAACCGATCATGTCAGACTCACCATCACTACTAGATGGGAAAGCATATTATCCCCCTCCCATTCTTAGCCTATACTAGCACTCAAGGCATAGGAAAGGAACCATTATCTTATTAATTCATTTAACCCCATTTGGTTTAATATTATCACTTGATTAAGTAACCTACTAAGGATATCTAGGTAGACATTTCCAAGCTCCAACACCTCCAAAGTAAGCCACTTCCCTTTTAACACCTAGATAACCTAACCTAGGTTTATATTCTCAAAATCATGACTCAAGGTCAACATAATCCATAATTTCCAAAACTGGTTCCAAAGAAGTAACATGAACACAATACAAACTCCATCATAAAATCAACTCCATAAGGTAGGGTCACATTTTGATCAAATACCATTCAAGTATGCAAGGCAAATAAAAGATAATATTTCCTAATCTCACCTCTGGTAACAATTCTATTAGGCTAGCGTATTGTTTCCCCTCTAATCCCAAATGTAGAAGGAAAGAAATAGACAAACAATAGAATTTAATACAATACTAATTTGTAAAATTCCAAGTAATTACATTCAATCAATTAAATTCTAACCCTAACTAATCAATTTATTACATTAACAAAATAAATTGAGTTTAGGAATTAAAATTACTAACACATTATAATTGTATAGTCTAAAATAGAAATCAATTAAATTATCCCAAATAATCAAATACGTCTTATACCATAAAAGAGTAACAATATAAATCACTTAAATAATCAGCCGAATTAGACATAATTACTATTAAAAGAGAACCATGCCTAATCACATCAAGCATATATATAAAATAAGTTAATATAAAAATTACTATTTAATACACAATCTTTATTTCATATTTACTTTAACATTTAATTTTAATATATTAATACTTTAATATTTTATTAATTTATTTCATTTTAAAAATATTTTAAAAACCTTAATATTTAATCTTAAAATAAATTAAAATAAATTATGGTTTTTTTTATATACAAACAAAATGTGGGGGACCCACTGGCCCTCCCCGCGGTTGTCGACACGGCAGCCTAGGTCTGTCGTGCGACAACTTGGATTGCCATGCCAATGACAGCCCCTGGGGCTACCGTGCATCAGTCTCTAGGGATTTTCAATGACAACCTTAGAGTTGTCAGGCAGTGAGGAGGGGGAGGGCTGGGGAAAGGCCCTGCCTCCCCTGTTAATATATATATATATATATATATATATATATATATATATATTATATATATATATATATATATATATATATATATATATATATATATATATATATATATATATATATATATATATATATATTTAAAAAAAGGTCCAGTAATTTACTATGCCAAAAACAAAGAGCTATTATTATTATTATTATTTATTTAAAAACAAAAAGAATTATTGTAAACAATAAGATATACACATGAATATATCATATATGTATATATATATACAATATATATACATTTATATTTTTCGATACCGAGGTTAAATTTTAGATCAAATAAGAAAACATGTATATACACATATTTTTTTAACAGACGAATTGAAAGCCTCAAATGCTCAAATTAATCTGGGTATTTTCTAAATTTGTTTTCTAAAGTTTTAATTGAAATTCTTTCAAACCCTATACTAGATCTGAATTTTCCTAAAAGATTATCTGTAACAAAATTGAACCTAGGGTTTCTAGGTAAGTTTTCTTTCAAAAATGAATTCAAAATCAATATTCTAAATTTCTTACAATTCATAAGTTCGAAACCCTGCTAAATTCAAACAAAAATTAAAACAAGAATTGCATGCACACACACCCATTTCCTACAACCATTTTTTTCCAAAATTCAAACATGGAAGAGAATCATAAACATCTAAATTACTCAGATCTTACAAGCACGAAGAATACAAAAAATACAATCACAAGGGTTACTAAATCCCTACCTCAAACACCAAATAGATAAATTCGACGATGACTAGAAACGAAGACAAATCCAAGCTCTCAGAAATTTTCTC
>BSBK01004768.1:607500-770000 GCA_027943335.1 Chamaecyparis obtusa
AATAGAGTTGGTCACCTAGCTAAGAATTGTTGGAACTAGATTAGGAACAAAGGCAAGGAATTAGACAAACCGGTGATGAAGACCTTGACTTCTGATAAGAAGAACAACAAAGATAAGGATACCAAGAAAGAGGTGAAGAAAATATGGTCTGTTAAGGAATCAAAGAACTCCACCGACGAGAAAATAGAGGCAAGATCATCATCACAAGATGGTGATATTTCTTTTGCAAACTGAGCCTTCAAGGCTTAGGGGGAACCAGTAGTGCAACTACCGTTCCCGATAGGACTGGTGAGTCTAATCTCACTTGATCTACAGGTCAGACCGGAAAAATATGAGATGATGAACTGGGGCGTGCCTAATCAAAAAAATGGGACTACCAGTTAGCAAAAGTAGCAAGAAAGGTTAGGTAAGGCATTTAATGTTGTATCCATTTAACAATAATTACCATTTGGTAATTACCCTTATGCCCTAATCCTATAAAAGAAAAGAAGGATTACTCTTTTGCCTTTACCTTGCGATTTTATGTTTATCTTTCTCATGCTCAAGCAATATTCTTGTGAAATAATCATCAAGTGAGATTGTCTATGAAAATCGATCAATCATCTCTCCAGGTAACCAATTAAGAGAAATGGCATCTTCGTCATACGAAGCTAAGTTGGTTCCATCAAAACAAGTCGATCGTCCTTCGTATGATATCTTGACAAATCAGAACAAGGAGATCGACATGGCTGGCGTGCTCTCCTCAATGTCTAAAGGAGTGCTCCTGACAGAAGATGTAACTACGTTCATCCATGCTAAGCAAGAAGAGTTGGGTGAGATGTACATACAAAGTGAGTATCGCTTGCTAAGAAAAGATGATAACTATCCCAATGGGTACGCAAAACTGGTATCATCTGGCATTATCAATGGAGTCTCCTATCCAACCATATTCAAACAAGAATGGATTCGAATGGTGGTTAGTTAAGTACATGAACTGGGATTTTAGGTCACGAAAGGAGTCTGCACTCTGATCACAAAAAATGATCTCCATAGGGTAACCGGGTTCAGCAATCAAGGGGAAGCCCTAACCCTGAGAACTATATCAAATACAATGGTAGTCAATCTGACAAAATCAAATTCTGACAAGTGATTGATGACCATAACTGATATTGAAGATCCATCGTTCGGTTCACATCTTCCGTAATAGGTTACAAAGTTTATCAATCCAGTAACCTAAATAGCATACCGGGTGGATGCATACATGCAACTTACAAAATTATTCACAAAAATGCACAATATGATATGTGCAAAATGCTAAGAGGACAGATCTTTGAGAACATGAAAAAGCTTGGCATCGTAAAAAAGAAATCACTAAAATTTGGTACACTTCTAGTTTGTCTCTACTTTTACTATTCTAATTCCTTCCCTAGGATAGGAAAAGTAACATGGACAACAGATTGACCAGTCATAATGAAAATCAGTGACATGGCTAATCAACTGGGAGACTAGTTTGACAAGGCAATGACCGATCACTTTAAAGCCTTTCAGCTAAAGATGCATGCCAAACAAAGAATTTTGTCATCTATCATTGACAAGTACTAAGAAGAGGTATGTTTTCTGGTATCAACTGACTTCTGCATCATTCAAGTGGTAAAACCAAGAGATGAGTATGCATCAGAGCTTGGCTACAAAATCACCACAAAGATTACAACGGTGTATGTAGAGGTCCTGGAGAAAGCACACCTAGATATTGATGCTCAATGGTTTGGAACCTACGAGGAGATAGAGAAAAATCCAAAGAAGGCACCAATCAAGAATGTTTATGTGAAAATAACACCCACACCAAAGAAGAAACTTGGAACTGCACCACTAAAAGTACAAAAGAAGAAAGCTCAACCGAAGGCAAGCACACAAGAGGAGGAAGATGAAGAAAACAATTATGAAGACATAGTTCCCCTCAGTGAAAGAAAGAAGAGGACCGGTAAACTTACAAAGGTGGATCCACCAAGAAGAGGTAAGCCAACAATCGATGAATTTGTGTCAGGATTGAAAGAACATGGTGGAATGGCTGATGTCGAAAGAAGATACAATCTAGAAAATGATGATGACCGAAGGAAAATTGAAGATGATGTAGTTGAATGCCTACATAAGTTTAATCTGAGTCCTATAGAACTTCAAAAAGTATTGCCTAAGGATCTTTTGGATATCCTTCAAGGTAGGTGGAAAGCTTCAATGAACAAAGAAAAGGAGTTAAGGATTCGAGCTCTATTAGAAGTTCAGAATCATCTCACATTAGAAGAAGCTACTCAACAAGCTGAGCTACATCAACAAAATTTTCTGACAAAGAAAATGATAGGTCTCTTGTTGACTGGAGAAACTGAGAAAGTACATAATGAAGGAGTAGCCATCTGGACCAATCTTCTTCAGACTTAGCAACAAGTAGAAGAAGCATGCCAAAAGGCAATTGCTCCACCGGTCCCTAACACCAGGAAAGGAAAACATGTACTTGGAGTAGACAAACCAGTCATTGTTGACATAACCGATGAACCAACAAATCCTACACTCCTAGTATCTCCAGAAAAAGGTAAGGCTCGCACTATGACCGTAAATGATATTGTAGCTGAAATTACAAATTTTGGAGAAATGGATAATGCAGCCAAATGGTATAGTGTATTAGCCGAGGAGGACAAACAGGAAATTGAAAAAGCTCTTGTTGAAAGTCTACTAGATTTCATCAAGACTCCTAGGGATTATAGAGGCAAGTTTCCTCCTGAGTTAAACAGTAAGCTTTAAATAAAATAGAGAACCGGTCTAGAAATAAATTCAAAGATCAATAAGGAAGCACTAGAAAAAGCTAGACCTGGTCTAAGCAACAAAAGCACAAAACTTTTATTAGAAGAAGCTTCTATGAATTTGGATACAAATTATAGAGTTGCCAAAATTCTCAATGGGTATGAGACTGAAGTCTTCAAGGAAACTTTAGATTTCTGGCAGTAGTATGACTTCAATACTCTTGAAGCAACAGGTCCTTAGGATCACAACAAAATAATTATTGATCCACTTGTTCAGTTTACTGCAACTGAGATTCCAATAACTGATGAACAGGAAGTTCTCATAGAAATGTTCACTTTTGGTGAACCGGTCAACTTGGGGCAGACTTCTGACAACATTCTTACTGACAGATCAGTTAAGAGAGATGAAGGAATCATTGCAGATGATCTTAATAAAGTAGAAGAGCAACAACAAGCACAAGCTCCACTAGAAGAGTCATCGCATCAAGAAGATGATGCTATGCCTGAAATACAAATACAACAACCAAAAGAGGGAAATAAAGCATACGAACAAGATAAAAGAGAACCCGAGCAAGCTCCAAAGGCACAGGAACAGGAAACTCTTCCTAGCTCCTCTAAAAGAAAGCTCTCATCCTCTGAAGAACCTGAAGCAAAAAAAAAGTAAGAGAACTGATACAATAGTTGACATCAACAAAATGTCAACAAAATGGCTGAAAGAGCTCACTAAAAGAAAATAGGATATGGTTTTGATCAAAGTAAAAGATATCCTATACAACTTCATACCGGATGCCAATATAGATGAAGATGAACTGGCTATTGACTAGCTAGAAGTGTTAGCTCAAACAATCGGTGAAGATCTAACTGATCCAGAAACTATGGCAATTAACCACTATGAGAAGAAAAGAGTAGAGATTCTTCAGAAATAGGTTGCAAGTATAAAGGCTACTTTGTCAGACAACCTAAAAGTTATTCAACAACAGATAAAAGTTGCAGGAGGTTTGATGAGAAGAACATCAAAATTTGAGATATTCTTGCAAGATTTAACTGAAAAGGTTGCACAGACCTCAGAAGACATATGAGCTTTGTCAACATAATTTGACATCAAAAATAAAATTGTGACAACCTTTAGCAGAGAAATGACTAGTCTTGCTCTAGTCCTGAGAAAGACAACTGACGAAGAGAATAAGATAATCCAAGATCTCACAGGCTTTCAAATGCTTCTGGCCCCAACATTGGATATCATGCATCAAACAAATATTTCTACTGATGCTTTGATCAAATAACTAGACTACAAAATTGTAGAAGATATGGAAAACATTATTGTTTCTCTAAAAGCGGCCCAAAAGAACATTGAAAGTGTAACCGGTCAATGGGCACCCTTCCTCCATTCAACAAAGAACATCTATAAGGACATCTTCACAAAGCTACAAATGTAATATTATTAGAATAGTTTAACCCTTTGTCCTATGGAGGCAAAAAGGGTAAGATACAGTGGAGTAGAAGGAACAAATGTACAATGGAACAGAAGGAACAAAGGAATAGAGGGAAGAGGAAACTACAGAAAAGTAGAAAAGAAAACAGGGGAAGTTCCAGAGCACCAACACAGGGGAAGTGTTCTACACAAAGTCCACAAAGAAAGGTAAAAAATCATAGCCTTTGCATGAATGGTTTTGTGTATAAAATTTTGCCACCAATGACAAAGGGGAAGATTGTTAGCAATATGAGTTGTCATTAGTGTATTTCACAAAACCCATTCAGTCATTGGTCTCTCACATTACTTTGAAGACACCGATAGATGAAGAACATAGTGTATGCACCGATTGACTATCTCAATAGATACACTGGTAGACTGAACCAAGTACTCAGTATCAGTCTTATGAAGCATACAAGGAAAAACCAAGTATAAGGGTATACCGGTCTAACTGTGAGAAAAATCCGATTCAAATTTTGTGGATCAGTTTGAGCTACAGTTTGATTCAAAAAGCCTGATTATGCGGGATATCCATCGCTTAGAGGTGGAGTTAGCTTTTCAACTGAAGTTAGCTTTAATTCTATGGATGATCTCAAGGTAAACTCCAGATCAAAACACATAGCCTTTATGTGTTGCATGATTTATGGTTAAGTTTATTCCCTAGCGGTTCTATGAGTCAAGAGGTTCACTCTTGTATAAATGTAAGTCATAGGATGCAAGACAAGTTGTTTCTGTTGTTGATAGTTGGAAATTGCACAGAGTAGAGAAGAGATATCTTCTGAGGAGTGCTACAGGCACAAAGGTGAAGTAAGAAAGAAAAGTCAATAGCTAGGCAAACCGGGGAAAAGATCTACAGGTATGATCTAATCAGACAATCAGTGTCATAATAGATCATAGCTTTTATAAAATATTAAAAGCTTATTGAAATCCCTCTATTAGGGTGAACCTAATCAGTTCGTTGTAAAAATCCTCTAACATGGTGACATCTTTGTTGATGTTCAAAGTCCTGCAACCAAGAAACTCTTAACATGATTTAGATCTTAATCGATCTTTTATAAAATCCCCTAATCGGGTAGCACCTTAACTAGTGCTTTGTAAGCTCCTAATAGGGCGCCTTCATTTGATACTAGTGAAGTTGTGAGCTCCATCTTACCGTGGTTTTTCTTTCTAACCGAGGGTTTCCACGTACAAATACCTGTGTTAATCTGTGTGATTTTGTTTATGCCTGTGAATGATTATTATATTCTATTTATCCATAAGGACAGTAAAAAGGAATAGAATTAAATTCGAATAGGAGCATTTACTGATTCACCCCCCCTCTCAATAACCAATAAGCATTAACAACATGTATCTCAAGACTAGAAAAGAAGGGAACTTGATTGCTGAAATCTTTGTGGATGACATCATCTTTGGAGGAGATGACAAGATGAGCAAAGCCTTTATTGAAGAGATGAAGAAATAATTTGAAATGTCTATGATAGGACCCATAAAATTATTCATTGGACTGCAAGTCCATCAGCTAAAGGAAGGTATTTTTATTTCTCAGTCCAAATATATAAAAGAAATTCTTAAATCCTTTGGGCTAGAAGAATCCAAACCGGTTGGTACACCTATGATAACTAACCACAAGTTATCAAAGGAAGATGATGCAAAATAAGTAAATGAGACACTGTATCGGTCTATGATAGGCAAATTACAGTATGCAATACATAGTAGACCAGACATAGCACATGAAGTGGGCATTGTAGCATGATTCTCTACCAATCCAAAAGAGACACACCTAATAGTAGTAAAGAGGATTTTCATATATTTTAAGGGCACTGAAGAGTATGGCCTATGGTTTCTGTTAGGGATTGACAGATCCAAAATAATATAAAATTAACAATTATATGCAGAAATAAAAGAAGAAAACAATCACAAAATAGATAACACATAGATTTAACATGGTTCACCCAAAACCTAGGCTACGTCCACCTACACAGCCATCCAACCTTTCTTATTATCCAGCAAAAACATACACCAACATTAAAATGCATTATACATCTCAACCGCTTATAACAACATTTTAGGGCAACCTCTAAAATTGACCATTTTAGGGTTTTACAATGTCGGTATTTCTTTTTCCTGAAAAAGCACAATATTTTTTCTTGAAAAAGTACAAAAACATTTCGGCGTTGCACATCGATCGAAGGTTTGGGGCTAGTGCCCCTCACCTCTAGTAACTACATGAGAGGTCGTCATGATATCAACACCCACTACATGACCAGTCGCCATAATATCAACAGTTTCCTCACAAGGGAGGCTTCAAAATAAAAGTATTCACCAATGTAGATTGGGCTGGTAATATTGATGACAGAAAGAGCACAAGTGGTGGTGCATTCTTTCTTGGAGAGATAATTGTGGCTTGGACAAGCAAGAAACATAAATGCATTTCTCAATCCACAACGGAACTTGAATATGTTGTTGCAACAATCAATTGCACACAAGTAATCTAGATCAAACAACTACTTGAAAGAATCCATGAATAGATACCTAAATCGATTAAAATTTACTGTGGCAGTACAAGTGCAATAAATATATCCAAGAATCCTATCATGCACTAAAAAACAAAGCATATTGCTATCAAGTATCACTACTTGAGAGAACAAGTACAAAATAAAGAAGTGAGACTAGAATATGTTCCCACAAAAGAATAAATTGTTGACATATTCACAAATCCATTACCAAAGAGTACATTTGAGTATCTCAGAGGTAAGTTAGGGGTGATACCCCTTCCCGATCTTCAGTAAATAGGAAAACATGTTCATCAATTCACTATGCTTCAACAGAGGAATCAACCTCATCTTTACTGAATTGATGAATAAGACTGCTAATAAGTAGGAGATATTTTTCCACAGCACGTCAAATTGTGATATTGCTATCAGGATTCAACTGTGTAGTTTTTTGAGTCAAACTCATTGACCCATGATTCATGAGTAGTGGTTCACACGAACCCATCTCTCATGAGAATGAATTGAAGACTTAGCACTCATTGGATCTAGGTGATGCTCACAGAGGTGAAGCACTGGGACTTCCCAGGAGGTCACCCATCCAAGTACTACTCTAGCTCGAGCGCGCTTAACTATGAAGTTTCCTCCATGGACCCATGGAGGAAACTCCGTAGTTAAGCGTGCTCGAGCTAGAGTAGTACTGGGATGGGTGACCTCCCGAAAAGTCCTGGAGCTTCACCTCTGTGAGCATTACCTAGATCCAATGAGTGCTAAGTGTTTAATTCATTCTCATGAGAGATGGGTTCGTGTGAACCACTACTCATGAATCATGGGTCAATGAGTTTGACTCAAAAAACTACACAGTTGAATCCTGATAGCAATATCACAATAAGACTGCTGCTCAAAGGGGGAGCAAATTTCTTTAAGGTAGTCTTTTTTACTAGCCTTTGGCATTATTGTCAAAGGGGGAGATTATGACCGAACACTAGTGTCATAATTTGTTATGGTTTTTGTCATCAATGCCAAAGGGGGAGATTTTTTTCATTAAGGGATGGTAAACTGTACATGGCAAAAATGGTACATGGAAAAAGAGGTATTGTCATTGATTGGCAAAGAGGTGTTGACATTTGTGACTAAGGACACCAATGTTGGATCTGTGAAGCAAGACTGAAGACAAGTACAACTGACAATAAGAAATGTGAATAGAGACTAGTTTGGCAATTGGTGACACTGTGCAAGAATGAAGAGACTATATCTTCTCATCAGTGCAACCGGTCACCAAGGGAGATGAAACTGGTAATCGGAAACATAAACTGAGGTAAGGATGTAACCGGTATAGCCAGAGGAAGGGAAGGTGACAGGTAAAAGCTCTTACCTATGCACAACTTAAGGATCTTTACCGATCAAGTGAAGACGTCATCATGATAGATGAACCGGGGAAAGCCATAGTCAACAATCAGTTATCTAACTCTTTGACTGGGAGTTATTGCACTAAATCCAGTAGTCTTTGAGTTATCAAGATGATCGGTATGAGGTGCGATTGAAGGTTTTAATGCCGGAGCTTGTGGCATTAAATCATGGAGATATCTCTTGTGAAGAAAAGCTTCTACTACGCATCTGTGATTTTTTTTATAAAACAAATAAAGCATAGCATGCATCAGATGTTTCCTCAGTGAACTAATACTCCACTGGGTGATGGATCCGAAGGTGATCTTTAAATAAGTCGTGCATGAGAGAATAAAATAGGGCAAGAATTCTATATATTCCTCTGCTTGACAAGAATATAGTTTGCCCTCATTCTACCAAAGTAAAGAGTGAACCTGTACGCTGAAGAAGCTAAGGTGAAGAGAAAGGAGAATAGAGAAGATTGTGCAGAGAAGTACAACAACAAAAGAGAACATACCTGTAGTGACTGATGATGTTTCTCAATTGAGTATAATAGAGACCTTATCAGGCTAAGCAAAGCCATTTCTAAAAGGTCAAATTCTCTATTGTTCTCTAACAATTACAATAGAAAAATCTCAGTATTTTGGGTGGACATTAACAAGTCCCTTGTACTAAATCCCTTAATCGGGTGACATCTGTTCAAGTGTTCTAAGTCCTCTAACCAAGCAGGCTCTAACATGCCTTATTGTATCAAATCCCTTAACTGGGTCGCATCTTACAATGCACTTGTAATCTTTTAACAGGGAAGGCTCTTAACAAGGCACACTTCAGAAGAGTGCATAATTTGTGTGGTTTCCTCACACCGTGGGTTTCTCCCAATTTGGGTTTCCACGTGATAAATCTAGTGTTGCTTATTGATTGATTGCTTGATGCTATTTTTGTGCTAGAATCTATTTTGCTTACAGTTGTAGTATACTACATCAGAATTGTTCTAAAGTTTTATAGGTGTTGATTCACCCCTCCCCTCTCAGCACCGGTTGGGACTGTCAAAGGAGCCATATTAAAAAGAGTAGTTTTCAACTCCTCTAAAATGATAATTTTATCTACATATTGACTATAAGAAACATCTATTCTGTTAGGAATATGAACTTTAACTATATCTTCAAGATTGTCTTGAATGTCTTTCCATTGATCATCCTTGAAAAGGGGTTCATAAAATTGTTTGAAAGTGTTGCATATTTTAGCAGAGTTGATGAGAAGAGAATCAAATTAATTTCTTATAGCACAATTGTTTCTTTTGTGTGCTTCTACTTAACATAATTTAAAAAATATCACATTTCCTTGTTTCTTTTTATCTATCGTAGTATGGATCTAACTCTATCCCCTAGGCCTTCATAGACATCAATTTTACACATTGGTTTCAAGCCACAAATAGTAGTTGAAGATTAATATCACTAGAGTCAAGACTAAGAATTTTTCTAGCATGCACAAGTTTCCCTTGAAGATATTTCTCCTTACATTTACATTGCTAGGCTATTTTTTGCCAAAACAAAAATGAAAATTAGTGCATTGAGAAATGACAACACACCACCAATCAATCTAGAAATCTCCTTCACTAGGTTTTGATAGAGCATTCCAAATACCCTCAAGAGTAGCCAAAAAATTAGGGTTATTTAAATGAAAAACATTTAGTTTGAAAGGGAATTCTCAATGGTTGAATTTTGAGAAACATTGATGTTACACACAATAGGAAAACATTTTTTTTTTAAAATAATAGTGATCCATCTGAACATGCAACCCAAATGAATCATAGACCAACAAGAGACTATCAAAAACATAAAATCTGTCTAGCCTATTTATTTTTGTATTGTCTCTCATTCCACAATTGGTCCAAGTATCACCAATTTTTGGACTGGCTACAAAATTTCTCATGAATAGGGTCAATCACACCCAAGGAGTTATAAAAAAATGTACAAACTGTCTATTTCATCCCTACTAGATTCGCTAACTTATTCTAGTTGCGATCTTGAGGGTTTTCTACCATGTTAAAGTCACCTCCTAAAATCCAATCAGCATTAGGTAAGTTTTTGGTCATTTTATCACAAAGAAGAATTCACCTTTTAGAGAAGTTGGAAGAATAGATAGAGAAAAATCCAATAAGTTGTGTTTTGATGAGTGTAAGAGTCTAGAGACAACTATGAGAGGGAACTTCACCTTTATCAATGATAAATTTTGAAACCCTAGTTGACTTTCCCATAATAACACCACATTTACCATCCAAATGGGAAGTGTGCATAAAGGTGACGTCTTTCCGAACATTATATAAAGGATCCTAAAGTCTAATGTTGCCAAGAATAAGTTCTTGTTCCTTAAGATCTTGGCTTCTGAAGGTGGAAGAAGGTGATCTAGATCACTAAAAAATGTGAGGATGGAGTTGGGGAGCCACAAGAATGTGGCAGAGGAGTGATGAAAGGGGGAAGAGGATGGTTTTAGAGGAGGAGGAGAAGAGGGAGAGGATGTTTGGTAGGGTGAAGGATGAGTAGTAGGGGTTTGAGTGGGGGAAGAGATTGGTTGTTATTTCCTCTTCCACACTAGCCTCCAATTATTTAACATGACATCATCCTTATAAGAGGAGATGATTCACCATACACATTAGAATTAGTGGAGGGATTGAGGGAAAACTGGGGGTAATATTAGTGGTAGGTGGGGAAGGAAAGATGACTTGACTGCTAGGTGGTGAAGTCTGGGGTATTTGGACCATTTTTCTTATTTTGATAGAACATTTGAGGATCACAAGGCCTTGCTTTTAAAAAAAGAAACATGTGTTTGATTTATTTATTAATTATTTTTTGGTTTACAAATATGTTTTTAATGGTTGGTTCAAAAACTTTTATGATAGTATTATATAGTCAAAGAGTGCATTTCTTTGGACCATACTCATTTTTATGAGATTATTGTTTTTTTTCAAAGGTGAGGTGTAAAATTGTTATTGTTTATTTTATTCCTAATGAATGATATGTGAGTAGAGTGGACAATATTGTCAAGAAAGAGAACACTTTCAAATTTTTCAAAATATACAAATATTAATTTACACTATATTTGAGTTTTAACTCAATAACAATTAAATTAATGTATTACTTTTAGCATTACATTATAATCTTATTTTTTATTTTAAAGAAGAATAGTTATTGATGAGAAAATTCTCATTGAATCGACGAGTTCTAATAATTTGGAATAGTAGTTCAATATTCTAAAAATGTATAAGTATATGGTAATGAATGGAATAATAATAAATGGATGAATATATCAAACTAAATTGTCAATAATACATTTTTTTTCATATTGTTCTTATAAATAAAAAGTGTTGTATAATTTTAGAAACTAAGAAATGTTTCAATAAATGTAGTTAATATCATAATAAATGAAAATGAGAATCTATAATAGTTTGGTCATAGAGAGGTGAAAGGTCAATGCTAGGATAAAGAATAAACTAGGTTAAGCTTGGTCTAAGTGCCAACCCGAGGATCTTAAGCTTTTGAAAGGTGTTGTAGCAATCTATACAAGGGCTATAGGTAGAAAGTTGAGTGGGAATGAAATACAACTAGGACAAATTCATTTAAAATGTTACTATAACTTTACTACTGAGAACATGTTAGTGAAAGGAACGACATCAATTTTTAATGATTACAAAATTTAAATAAATAACAAATCATGCTTGCAAATAAAAACAATATCAATTTAATCGAGAATGAGAATAAACACAGTGCTAAAGTACAAGAATCACCACACGTCACAAAAAGTAGGCCCTACCTCATTAGGCCATCGTAAAAACAATGTTGTCAATGGTACAAAAGTTTGATACAAAAATCTATCTTTTATGTTGTTATAGAAAACCATATATATAGAGGTCATAATTTTAACAAACAACAACTAAGCGGTACAAAATAATAATTTTTGGATATGAATGGTTTACATGAAATATTGCTTGTTTTCCATATATTAAAAACGACGTTGTTACAATTCAATAGCTGAAATAGGAAAGGATATAATTTTAGTTGTCTCGACATAGCTAGCAAGTACATCCTTATCATAGGTATTTTTCCTCAATTTGATCCTTACTAAAAACCACAATTGGGAGAACTTGTATGCTAACATCGAGAATAAATTTCACATGTAGAAAATGGCAGTTATGAATACATTAAAATAACCAAAGTTTGCAACCACTGAATGAACTAATGGTTACAACAATATAAACAAATATATCAACTTTTGTAGAAGATGGAATCTAATCAAGCACACATATAGAAAGTAGGAATACAAATACCACGATGATTATGATGATAGAAGTCTATTGTTCCAATGATGGAAGAAGGATTTGAGTTATGGGAAGGTTCTTGCATAGAAAGTGAAGGAAGTTTTTATTCTACAATCATCATGTTGCATAACATATATACAATCTAAAATTTATTTGTTTACATATTTTATCTAATGACAAAATTAAATGTTACTTATATATATTAAATCAGATGCAACATAAAATGGTTAAATGATATGGAAATGGAATATAAAAATGGATATGAAGGCACATGAAAATGCATAAAATATGACATAAAATGGATCATAAGTGGCTCTCATCGAGAGGGTGGTATTTTAATGATGATAATAAGGCATGGTTGTAGCTTTGTAATGTGTTTAAGAAATTGTAGCATTTTAAATTGTACACCCTACCTAGTGTGTCCAATTCCATGCTTGTGTTGTGTCCATTTTAGTGTTTTCATTCTTTAAGTCCTTTATCCCAATTTAATTAATGCGGGCCCTTAATTATAGGTGTACCCTCTTTAATTATTTCCTTTAATCATTATTCTTTTTGTACATGGGCCCTATTTCATCATGAATCATCTTTTCTACATTTCTTTTTATCACACTTTGATTCTGCACACATTTTGAGTTTCCTCATGTCCATATTGATCCCCAATTCAAATTTGAACCCCGATTGGCTTGTAAAGGGCGGCCTGGGATGTAAGAGGTGATCCAAGATGACCCCTACATTGGGAGGTACCCCTTAGCCCAAATTTATTTCAAAGAGGTCTTATGATTTTGAGTGGGATTTCAATTCCTTGTTGTCCTCCTTCAATTTGTGTGCCCCAAAATAGATTAGAGAGGTTTAAAGCAATATTATCTCTCCCATTTTGATATATCTCATCCCTATCTATCAAATCCTATTAAGACAAAAAATCAAGCAATCAATTAATTCATCTCATCAAAGTGGCAAGCCTAGCAATAATTATACAAGCATATCTTTTGTGATCAACGAAAACTTTAGTGGCAATTATTCACCATTTGGCGAATGTCTCATGTCGGCAACTCGCAATTTGGCGAATATATTTCACATATGGGATTGACCCTATCGCCCCAAATTCATTAAAATTGGGTCCAATCCCCCGCCCATCACCAATCAGTTTATTTAATTTTATCCTTTTCTTTCACATTATCGCCAATGGAATATGATTTTTGGGCACGACAAATTTTAAACATTCGCCTATAATTTCAAAGTGGCCTCAATTGGACGACCTATATTCACCAATAGTTTTATACATATATATTTATAGGTGGCCCCAAATTCGCCTAGCATTTTACAGACGCATGTCTCAAACCGATGTATTTTCGCCAACTTTATTAATCATACCAAGGTATTGGACGATCCATAATCACTTAGGAAATAACACAATATGTGTTATAATTACGCAAGCCAAATATTTGTAGACCTAATACCTCCCGTCGATTTCACCAAAAAAGGATTAGTATAAATACATTCATAGATCAGTGTTATTGTACACAATTTGGTTCAGTTCAATTTGATCAATAGCGAAGTTCATACTGTTGAGTCTTGACTGCATTGGCGAGTCGCGACTGCAATTGAATTTGAGGTAAAGGTAAGTGATTATTATTCTGCGACTATGTAAATTTGAGTTCATTCTTATTTAGTGGGAACTAGTTAGTGAATAGTGATGACCAGTCACCAAGGAGACCTCAGATATGATTGAAGGGTCAATGATTCATATTTATATTTATTATAGTTCTATATATTAATAGGTAAACATTTTTTTATTGCACTAGTAGGCTGGTAGCCTTTATTTCATTGAAGAATCGAGGTGTCGAACAAGAATAAGGGTAAGGCTCCCGCATATGGGGAAAGCCAAGAGAGGCCAGCAAAACACAGAACCTTATCATCGTACTTTGGTCATGGTGTTGGAAATATTTCTGGCCAAAATTGGGAAGCTACTTCATCACAAGAAGATTTTCAAGATTCACAACCTGAACCTACACAACATATTGAAGAAGTCAGCGAACCTGATATCTCAGATCATGACGAACTTGAAGAAGATTTTCAGTTAAATACCCAGAGTAGCCATAATGATATAATCGACTTGGATGAGACTGAGAATGTGAGAGAAGATGATGGTGCAGGGAAGAAGAAAATAAAATACAATTCAAAGAATGATATAGAATCGAAAAAAGATAGGATGTGGGTTTTGTCGAGGAATTTTAGAGTAGAATGGGTGTCAAAGTATCCATTCATTGAACCTATGGACAATCCAATTGAAGGTGAGCCTCGGGTAGAATGCAGATGTAAGATTTGCAGCAAGATAAATAAGAAGGAAAAGAGGTTGCAGCTAAAAATTGACACCATAGAGAAGCATATGGGTAAAGTTTACGAAAAGAAAACCATAGATGGAGTTTAAAAATCAATGATACGATGGAAAACAAAGGAGGGATCTCAACATGTTAGGAATGAAAAATTATATGAATTTCAGCAGAATATAAAGATGAAGCCTGGTGAAGCTAAAGGATCCATTGAAGCTTGTTTTGGAAAAGCATTGGAAGTAGAACTAATGGGAAAAGTTGTTCAGTTAAGTGTTGTGTTTAATATTTTGAGCAGAGGGCATCCTATGAAAGACTACCCATCATTGAGTTCTTTATTACAATTTCTGAAAGTTCGTAACTATACCAACAGTCACTGGTCAGTAAACAGTGGATGGAAATGGGCAAGTTGTCTTGTTGAGGTTGAAAAAGAGGATCTAAAGGTAAAAATTAAAGATTCAAATTTTATTGCATTGTCTTTAGACGAGGTTACAATAGTAGATAACACTTCTTGGGTATGCATGCATGTTTATGTTGTACACAATTTTGTTCACCAACCTCATCTACTAATTGTTGCTAAAATGAAGGATAATGCGACAGCGGATAATTTATTTGAACTAGTAAAGAGTTCTCTAATTGAATATGGAGGTATAAATGACATGACGATTGCCAAAAAGCTGGTGTGTGTTGGAGCGGATGGAGTTTTAGTAATGTAAGGCCACAGGGGCAGTCTTTGCACAAAGATACAATCTTCTTGTGCACCCTACGTTACTCCCATTCACTGCATGGCCCACAGAATGAATCTAGCTTTTGGAGTTATCAGTAAGCATGATCCAGTACAAAAAATTAAAGTTTTCATCAAAGAGCTCTACCAATACTTCTGTCGAAGTCCGAAACGATTGAGGGAATTTCAACACTTTTCCGAAGGACTAACCGATGGGAACAAGCTTCTTAAGGATAATGATACCAGATGGATCTCTTTGGATGGACTAGCGCATTGAGTTTTTTCAGAATATCAATCGTTGCTTGGTCTAATTAACTCAAGTCGTGACGAAGCAGGGCAACCAAAATTTCCTACACTATTGCGAATGTTAAGTAATGTAGAGACACTCTTAACATTAGCAGGTCTTCTCCCCATGCTTGAGGAAATGAGAAATATAATGAAAAAGGCCCAAAAAAGAGCTATTTATATTACAAAATATTTTGTGTTGCATAAATTGACATGCATGACGCTCGATAATCTCTATCGATCATGTGATGATGTAAAATTTGCTAGCTGGCTGCAAATCACAGATTTGGACAATCCCGATAACTTTTTAAAAATTGGTGCAAATAGGGAGTTATGTGCAGAAGTTCACGGAGTTGAGACACCAATGCACTACTTTGCCAGGATCGAGTCTGAGGAACCAAGAAAGAACCCCAAGAAGCGAGTATCAAGTGTTAAAAGGGAAGACTTTACCAAGATCGTTGAGTCTGTAACAGCTTTTGTGAAGCACATTGCCTATGATCTTTCCTCACAGATTAGAGCAAGATTCCCTCCATTAAAACTACTTGAATCCATGGGTATTGTGTTTCCTCGATATTGGAGTTTGAACAATTTGAAAGATTTTTGAACTAAGCTACTAACTTTGATAGATCATTTTTGCAAAATGAAAGAGTTAAATGGAGTAACTCTAAATGGAATTTTAGATGAATCTCATTTGAGAGATCAATCAGGTCATTTTTCACTAACAATGAGGGAACAATATAATATTATGCAGAACCCCCATGAAGATGGATCAATAACAAGGCTTTGGAAAATCTAGCTGAGAGCGAAGTGTTGATTGATTCAATATGAGAATTTTTCAAGCTTGTTGAATTATGTCTACCCATGATATTGGGGTCAAGGGTCTGACATTAGGGTCAGTGGAGGATGAGAGAGTTTTCAGTGCTTTGGGATTCCTAAAGTCAAAGCTAAGAAACAAACTAGACAAGAATTTGGAAAATTGCTTGAGGCTCTAACATCCACGTATGAAGTCAATATTTTTCCTTATGAAAGGGCACTGAAATTGTGGAGGAAGAAATGTCAGAGAAGAGGGTTGAGAAAAATTTCAAACCAAAGTGGGAGTGCCAGAGACAATGATGTCATTGACTCATGTACTGGTACTAGTACTGCTAGCGGTGAACATCAGTTAAGTGGAGGTATGCAGAGTGAAGAAAATATATCGAAGAACCAAGGAAGCTATGAAGTTGATGGTGATGAATCCAAGGATCCCAATAATGATATGATGTGGCAGCTTGATCCGTTGTAGAAGTAGCAGGTCCTAGGTATTTATTAAACTTTTTCCTGTAGTCTACTGTCAATTTTTGTATCACATCATCAATCATGCATAATAGCATATTCCAATGTCAAAAACATGAATGTGGTTGATACTGTCATCAAGATTCAATTCCATAATTAATAATGGTTTTCATTTGCATTATTCAACTCATATGGTACAATTTTGTAAATTTTTCATTTTTTTTTTTTGACAACATAGCAATTCATATGTTACAATTCTTAGAAATACTGATTCTCATTAATTTAATTACAAATATGATACAATGTAACAATTCATTCATTAATATTAGTAAGAACACAACTCTATGATTTTGTTTACAAAAGTCAATGACTCAATACCCATTGGCACGTTGCCCAATTTCAATTTCATTACCCTAAGCCAATGACCCTGAATTTCCTTTTATAGAAACAAGGGAGCAACAACAGCTTCAGGTCGATTTGCCTAATGTGAAGTCTCAAAATCAAAATCAGTAAGACAACTACAAGTTCCTTCCAATACTACATTCAAATTTGTCAATGTTTTGATGCAGTTTGCAATGCCTTCATGAGTTCTGTCTCAAGGAAGCTTCCTAAATCAAACGTCATTGTGTCCTCCAACTTTTTTTTGTGTTCCAATAGCATATAACCGAGTAAATCAACTAAGAATAATTGAATAAAATAGAGTAACTCAACGTACATTAAATTGGAAAACATGCAAATTAGATAGAGCACAATTTATTTTGTATTCATTTGCAATACATTACAATTTACAATAGTTCAAAATTCAGAGCATTAGCAATTTAGCAATGTTTGTAGGCCAGTCCAAACATCCTCTTATGGTAGAACAAATAAATTCAAAGTATAGTCACACTCCTGCAACTTCGTTAGCAATTCATATTTGGATGTTTAACTTGACAACACTATTGCTTCTAAAACTCCATTCAAAGTTCTGACTGGTTTGATGAAATCCATGAATGTATCAGGAGATGTGTATGTAGGAAGAAAGCGTAAATCAGTATTTATTTTGTCCTGCAACCTTATTTTGTAATTTTCTCTTCCAATGAACTTATTTGCGTCAAATCCCTTAGGCAAACCAAGAATTTCCAAATTTGCTTTCCTTTGTTCCATTTTTGTGATCTTCTTCTTAGCTTTGTCATCCAATTCCTGTGCTTCCCTTAGCTTCTCACATTTTTTAATGATACTTGATACCTTTACTGAGGCATCAAGGCGGGTGCTAATTCCCTTGTTTGATAGATAACTATCACTCTTACTGTAGAGTTGTTGCATAATATCTTTTGCATTCTTTTCTTTCTTGACAACATCCATGTTCTGTTCAATGTTGTTATGGAGCTTCCAATAACATACTTTCATACTTTGAAGCATTTCAAACCAGACACACAAGCTATGAGACATCCCCAATATTTGGCCCCAAATGTGTTCTTTTGTAATCTTCACTAAATTATTACTAGTATTTGTTAAAGTTTGAATTTTATTATTTGCCTTCTTTAGTTCTTCTGCCATTTTTTCACAATTATTTTTCTCTTCCACTGCTTTGTGTTCCTAATGATTGGCTTTATCCACGTGAGAGTCCAATTGCTTTTGCAATTCCCGGTTGGAGGCAACATTACTCTCCATGATTTTAAATAACTTTTGTGAAGTGACTCTTTCTTCCTCTAATTTTTTACTAATTTCTGCCAATTTTCCCCTCAGTGCCTTCAGCTCTGCGTTCTCATGTTCCTTCATTACTGCCTCTGCATGTTCTTGCTCTGTATTTGTTGTTGTAGAGGCCGAAATTTTAATCTTTTATGTAATTCTTTCAAACTATTCTCTGAAGCTTTCCTCTTTGCTTTTTCATTGGCAATGTCTGCCTGTAACTTTTCTATATTTTTCTCGAGCTTAGTTTTCTCTCTTTCCAGCTTTAGCAATGCACTGTAGACCACTTGGTTTGTAGACTTTGACACATTGATTTTGTCCACATTATTAAAATTGGAAAAATCCATTTCAAGAGTGCTAACTTGAAATTCAGACGGATCTATCTGACTCTCTGGTGGGCTTCCATCTTTTTTGGGTGGAATAACAACCATGAACTCCATCATGTCTCAATTTGGGTCATATGTTGGAAAAACCCTGTTGGATGCAGGTTGTTCCTCTACAGCTGTAGTAAGGGCACCAGTCTTCAATGTCTTCTTTATTACCTTATTCTTCGTTGTTGTTTCTGCAAATTTATTACAAAAATCTTTGAAACGAAAATGTGGTGTTGCGGAAGGAATTGAATGTTTGAAAGGTGAACCAGAGCTTGCAATGCCTGTTGATCTAATTAATGTTGTTTGAGGATTTAAACCTTTAGAGGGTTTTGTTGAGCCTGAAATTGCAAACAGTGCTTTAGGTTCGAGTATCAATGTTCTGGAAACCTTTTACTTCTTGACACTATCTTCTACTATGAGATTCTGTATAACTATAGATTCTACTGGCCTCTTTAGAGAGGGAACTTGTTGCATAACTTTCCCAGTCCCACTGGCACCAGTGCCACTACCAGATCCAGTAGCAGTAGATTCCCCAATCCCACCCATGGAAATGGATGTTGTTGTGGGTATAGTGTTTCTTGATGAATCTAATGGGTCCACTCCAAATCCAATCCCAAGGCCTGCACCTTTGGGTGCTTCTTGTGTGAAAATTGGATTCCAGACGCCATCTCTTGTGGGACCCAAACCACCAACTTTATAACCCATTTTTTCCATAATGATTGCCCCTTTGCTATATGTTTCTTTTTGGTAGTTGGATACTCCACTGTGTGGAGTAAATGTAATTGGTGGATTATCATCCTCATTGTCTGCATATTCATCCCGATCACTGTTGTCGTAGGCACTTCCAGGATGCTCTAAATTCCACAATTTTCTAAACTCTACATCCTCATCTATCTCATCCAAATCTGCACTGGTCTTTGGTTCACCAAGATTCTTTCTCATAGTCCAAAAATCAGTCATTTTCGTTTGAGTCCATTTTCTATCCTTACATTCTTCTACTATTTTCTTTGGTATGTTTTTTTTTATGGATTAGTAGCTTTTTCATAGAAATTGTAGGACATCCTAGGCTTACAATGCCCTGGTTTATTGATGTCATAATTTGTGATGACAACTGTTCAGCTGAAATTTTTTCCTACGAAAACTTTCTCCATCTCTTTTGTAACGTCATCTCAACTATTCTTGTTTTTCAACTTCTCTAGCAATGGTTTACTTTCATGTTGAAATAAGTTTGCAGAGTTCTTATTAGCAACAAGCATTGTTTGAATGACGTTGAGTGGATCATACTTCCAGTACCAATCTAAATCAAATTGAAAAATTTCTAAAAAATAATTTGCCACTCAGAGATAACTTTAGTGGCGAATCTTCGCCTTTTGGCGATCCTGTCTGACGGGTCAATCGTCATTTGGCGAATAGAGCACGCAACGCAGGTCAACTACATCGCCGGATATTTATTAGATTTGGGTCCAACGCCCGGGGTAGTCGCCCATTAGTTATCACATGATTGGTCAAAACTATCGGTGCAATCGCCAATGCAATATACGTTTTGGATACATTTATTTTAAACATATCGCCAGCTTTTGCATGCTGTTTCTTATTGGCCCACGTTCTTTCGCCATTACTACAACCAATTAATTTTCCCTTGGGTTGGGCATCGCCAACCATTTTCCGGACGTGTGTCGACCACCAGCCCCGTTTAGCCAACTGTTTCCTACTGTGGGCTTGCATAGGAAGGTGCGTTTCGCCTGCATTTGAAATTCCCGCTTGTTAATCCCGCCTAATTCGCCAACCTAGATTGGACTATAAAATATTATTATTCTACACAGTTCGCTCTTTTCCGGTCTGGAGACTGGCATTTCTTATTGCTGCCGAACTTTCAGAGTGCTGAGTGCATTGGCCATTGACTCGTGGACCCTGGTTTTTTTAAAAGGCAAGTGCTTTTTAATTTATTTTTTATGTCAACAGTGGTACTGGACCACTGGTACAGTGGTACTGGTTATTTTTTTAGTTTTACTGTCTAGTGTAATGCTAAGATAGCCTATAGGTTTGCGAATTATATTGGCCCTTGGGTAGTACCGTAGACTGTAGTACCGTAGCAGTAGAACCCATTTTTTGAGAATGAATCATATTATTGTTATTATATGTAGTCTAAGTAGTTGAGTCTTTTGTTCAACAACTAAGTTGATATATTTTTTGCAGCCTTTATCAGTTTGCCATGTCAAATAAGAGGGGTAACAGGGGTTCCGGTAGGATCCCTGAATGCCAAGAGAAGCCACCATTACCAAAACGCAGAACCATAGCAGCATATTTTGGTGGTGGAAATGTTGGAAAGCTACAAGATTCACAAGTTAGATCTCCAGTTGAAAAAGGAGATTCATCACAAGTTGGACCCTCAGACCATATTGAAGTTCAAGTTGGTGAACCTGATATCTCAGTCGAGGACGAACTTGAACACGATTTGGAGGCACTTCCCCTGAGTAGGGAGTCACAAACTGAGATTATAGAGTTGGAGTCGGTCCTGGACCAGTCGGGTGAGAAAACCAAAACTGATTCCATAAATCATGCTCATGCACAAAAGGGGAAAAGAAAATTGGGATCGACGAAAGATCGATCTCGCTGGGATCTGTCCCAAAGGAGTTTTCAGTTAGAATGGGTGGAAAAGTACTGGTTCATTGAACCAGTGCCCAATCCAATTGATGGTGCGCCTCCTACTGAATGCAGATGTAACATTTGCACAGAGATAACAAAGAAGGAGAAGAGGTTGCAGCTTAAAATTGATACCATAGAAAAGCATGTCGGTAAAGTTTACAAGAAGGAAATTATAGATGGAGTTGAAAAATCCGTGCTAACTTGGAAAACAAAGGATAACTGTCTGCATATCAGGAATGCTAAAAAATACGAGTTACACCAGCAATTACGGGATAAGCGTTCTGCAGTAAAAGGTTCCATTGAAGATTTCATTGGGAAAGCAACGGAAGTGCAAAATATGGGAAAAGTAGTTCAATTAAGTGTGGTCTTTTATTTATTGAGTAGAGGACGTCCTATGACAGACTACCCTTCAATTCCTGCCTTATTGCACTTTTTGAAAACTCAAAACTATCCGAACAGTCACTGGTCAGTAAACAGCGGATGGGAATGGGCTAGATGTCTTGCACAGGTTGAAAAAGAAGATATGAAGGAAAAAATAAAAGACTCAAATTTCTTTGCATTGTCTCTAGATGAAGTTACAGCAATTGATAATACTTCCTGGGTGTGCATGCATGTTTATACTGTAAACAATCTTTGTCGTCAACCATTTATACTATCTGTTGCTAAATTGAATTGTAGTGCGACAGCTGAAAATTTATATGAATTATTAAAGACTACTCTAATTGAATCTGGAGGTTTGGATAGCATGGAGATTGCCAAAAAGTTGGTGTGTGTTGGAGCAGATGGAGCTTCGGTTATGCAAGGTCATAAAGGTGGTCTTTGCAAAAAGATCAAGGATGATTTGGCACCCTACGCTATTCCCATTCATTGCATGGCCCATCGAATGAATCTAGCTTTTGGAATTGTTAGCAATTTTGGTTGTGTAAGTAAAGTGGAATCTCTAATCAAAGAGATTTACCAATACTTCTGTCGAAGTCCAAAACGAGTCCGGGAATTTCAACACTTTTCTCAAGGACTTACTGATGGGAAGAAGCTTCTTAAAGACAATGATACCAGATGGATCTCTTTGGATGGACCGGCACATTGAGTAATGTCTGAATACCCGTCATTGCTTGGACTAATCCACTCTGTGCGAGACAGATTCCCTCGGCTATATTCAAGCCTAACTAATGTTAAGGTACTCTTAACTTTAGCAGCTATTCTCCCCATGCTACAGGACATGAGAAATATTATAAAAAAGGTTCAACAAAGAGGTATGTACATTGCAGAATATAATAAGCTGCGTAAAATGACATGTAGTAGCCTGGATACTCTGTATCGATTACTACCATTAGATGAATCAAAGTTTGCAAAGTGGATAGAAATCATAGATTTGAACAATCCTGGGAACTTTTTACATATTGGTGCAAACGATGAGGTATATGCCAGGGTACGTGGAGTTGACATACCAATGCAGTACTATGCCCGCGTCAACCCCGACGAAGCAGGAAGTGAAGTTGAATCAGAACCAGAGAAGGTACTTTCACGTGTTACAAGTGAAGACTTCAAGAAGATCAAAGACTCTGTGCTTGACTCTATCAAGCGAGTTTGCTACAATCTTTCATCAGAAATCAGAGACAGATTCCCTCCAGAGGAACTGCTCGAAGCAATGTCAATTGTTTTTCCACAATATTGGTCTCTAAACTGTCCGACTGATTTTCGAAGAAGGATGACGACTCTGATTCAGCATTTTTGCAAACCTAAAGTAATCAATGGAATCACTATAAATGGAATTTTAGATGAATCTCGACTGAGAGATCAATCATATTCTTTTGCAAACATAATGAGGGAACAATATGCTCTTATGGAGAACCCAAATGAAGAGGGAGCGGTAACAAAGCTTTGGAAAAACATTGGTGAGAGCAATCAGTTGAGAGAGGCAATACCAGAATATTTCAAACTTACCGATTTATGTTTGACAATGATATTGGGTTCAGTGGAGGATGAGAGAGTTTTCAGTACTTTGGGCTTCCTGAAGTCAAAGGTTAGAAACAAATTAGACAAAAATTTGGATAATTGTCTGAGGCTCTATAATTCTAGGTATAAGGTAGAAAATTTCCCTTATGACAGGGCTGTCAACATTTGGAGAAAACGATGTCAAAGAAGAGGGATTGCCAACATTTCAAACCCAAGTGGCAGTGGTAGTGGTGGTGGCAATGGTAGTGGCAGTGGTTCATATCCTGATATTGGAAGCAATGAAGATGATGTTGACTTTGGCATGCATAGTGAGTCTGACACTGACAGTGAATCTGAAGAAAACACAACGAACAATCAAATGTTGTATGCAATAAATGAGGAGGATTTTGATGATAGTGATGCTGAGCCGGTCCAGGCGGAATGGCAACTATAGCAGCTTCTCAACCTCAAGTTCTAACTTCTGTGAGTCAAGTAGTAGGCTAGAAGTAGTAGCTCTGATCTAAGACTCTATCTACTAATTTATTATGTTTGTAGAAGTCAATTTATAGCCTTCATTCACAGTTTCACTGTCCTTTTATAGATGCTTAAATGTTTTTTTTGAACATGTTGATAATACAAACTTACATGTTGAGATTTTCATTGATTGTATTTTTGTAACATGTTGAGATTTTCATTGATTCTAGTTTCTTTAAGAAATTGTAACATAATGCATTTAACAGAATAAGCTCTATTTAAAAAAAATTGTATTATAATTTATAATTATAAATCAGCCTGTAACATAATACATTTAACAATTGTCAATTACAAACAATTACAACCCTTTGCAAATGACTCAACGTCAAATTGAAATGACCCTGAATTCCCTTTTGCAGATATAAGGGAGCAACAATAGCTGTAGGTCGGTTTGTAATTGTATATATAATCAGATTATTACTACATAATACATTATGTGTGTACAATCACATTGCCAATTGTACAATTTTTTCTAGTAGGGAAATTTTTTCCATCTGCTGTGTACTAATAGTATGCCAGTGCCTGGCTGCCCAACTATCCTGATATGCTGGCTCTTGATTCCTGTAACAATTAACATTAAACAAAGTTGAAATTAAATCCAAAATTTGAAATTAAAGAGAAACAAGTAACAAAACGATTATAGTACTATCACTTACTGAGTTGTTACTTCTTAGTGCTATCAGCTATGAGTCATGACTGCCAATGACAGCAACAGTAATAGCTTCAGTTTCAGAAGATGACCCAGCTTCTAAGAATTTCTTTAGGGCGCTCCATTCTGCATCATTTGGTGGCTCCATTTGTTTGAGATTGTAGCTAAATAGTTGTAACCTCGTCAACAATAAATACTTCTGAGAGATATTTTTAAATGAATCGAGGAATTTATCTACAACTTCATTCATTGTTGACAGTGGTTTGATGCAACTTGCAATTCCTTCTGGAGTGGTATCCTCAGGCAAGTTGCCTAAATCATGATTCATGCTCTCCTGCAACCTTTTCATGTAATTTTCATTTCCAATGAATCTGGCATTTGAGTCAGCTGGATTTGGTAATCCAGCATTCAGCAAGTTCAGTATGATGTTATTCATCTTCTTCAATTCTTTGGAAACAGATTTGAGAGCTTCACCCATTTCCGTTAGTTGTTCACAATGGTGACCGACATCAATGGTCATTACAGAGGCATCCAAGCGGTTGTTTATTCCATGCTTTGCCAAATCCCTATCACTGGATATCTTTACTTTACTCAAAATTTGATCAGAAACATTTTTTAAGGATTTGGTGAAGATTTGTCTTTTACCAAAAAAATAACTTTTTACATTTTCAAAGAGAAGTCTGATATTGCTATTTAAATCAAGCCATTCAAACAAACTATCAGTGTTCTTCATTATTTTGTCCCAATTTTCTTGTTTGATAAGCTTAACCATGTTTATTATAGTATCCTTCACATGATGGTCTTCGGAAGAGGTCGCTCTATTTTCTGCCATTACATTCTCCATCTTTTTCTTCATTTGAGACAACTCTTTTTCACTCTTTTTATGTATTTCCTCTACTTGCCCTTGCAAATTAGTTGCTCTCTTCCTCTCATCCTCCAATTTCTTCTTCAAATCTTGGATTGTATTTGCAGCAGTTACCTCTTTTTTCTTCTCATCCCCGAGTTCCCTTTTCAAATCATGGATTGCCTTTGCAGTGGACTCCTCCTTTTTCTTCGCATTGTCCAATTCCTTCTTCAAATCATGGAGTCTTTGAGTAGAGTCAGTAGACTCCTCTTTCTTCGTGTTCTCCAATTCCTTTCTCAAATTGAAGATTTTCTTTGCAGCTGACTCTTCTTTTTTCTTTGCATTCTCCAATTCCCTCCTCATTTGGTGGATTATGTTAGTGTTTGCAGTAGCACTAGACTCTGTTTTCTTCACATTCTCCAATTCCTTCTCCAAATTACTGATAGTTTTTGCAGTTGACTCCCCTTTTTGTTTCATGTTCTCCAATTGCTTATTCAAATTGTTGATTGTTTTTGCACTAGACTCCTCTTTTTTCTTCTCATTCCCCAATTCCTTTTGCAAATTAAAAATCATATTTTCCCTAGACATCGACTGTTTCTTTTCATTCTCCAATTCAGTCTTCAAAATATTATTTCCCTTGACAGCATAGTCCAGGTCAGTTTTCAATTTATTGTTGACCTGTGCACTACTCTCTAAAGACTTGAACAACTGTGCACTAGAGGCTTGTTCATCCTGAAGTCTTTTTTGGCACTCATCCAATTCTTTAGTCAATTTTTCCACTTGTTCATTCATCTTTTCTTGCTGGACAATTGCCTCTGTAGGAGAAGATTTCTTTATCCTATTTTGCAAATCTTTGAACCTATTGTCTGCTGCTTTCTCCTTCGCCTTCACATTATCAAGGTCTGCCTGTAACTTTTCTATTTGCTTTGTAAGCCTTTTGTTTTCCCTCTCCGCTTTCAGAAGTGTAGAGTAGACCATTTTGTTGCTCTCTTTAGATATATTGATTTTGTCAATATTTTTCACTTTTGACAAATCCATTTGAAGACTGGTAACTTGTATATCGTTAGGATTTATTACATTTTGTGGTGGAATATTATCTCTACCCAGGGGCATAACAGCCATGAAATTCATCATTTCATTGTTTGGATCATATGTTGAAAATATTCTGTTAGTAGATCCCTGACATTTAGCAACTGCATCACTTTTCAAAGTCTTCATAATTTGCCTATTTCTTTCGCTTGTCTGTTCAAACTTTGATGCAAATTCATTCAAACTAAAATCTGGGTTTGCCGACAGAATTGAGTGTTTGAAAGGTGAATTATCAGTTGTATCCTTGTGTGCTCCTCCAACTCCAGTTGAACTTACTCCACCTACAATTGTATTTTGAGGATTGCCAACAGACTGAAGATGGCCCATTCCAAATCCTGGCGTTTTAGGACTGTTTTCTGGGTTTTGTACAGAAGCTACTGGTGCATACATTGGTGAAGTAACCGCTGACATTGTTGGCAGTGTAATTGTCATAACTTTTTTCTTTTTTGCACAAGGTTCATCCATGCTAGTGCCAGTGCCAGTGCCAGTGCCAGTGGGATCAACTACAACTGGATTCGAAGATTTAACAAATAATGTTTTGGGATGACCTTCAGAAGCAGAGACATAATGTTTTTTGCCCTTTCTAGATGAATCATCTTCATTGTCAGAGAGTCCAATGATTGGTTTACATCCTCTTTTGGGTGGCTCTGGTACTGGAAGTGGATTCCAAATCCCTTCACCACTTGCACCAATGGGCCCTAGACCTGCATAACCCATTTTTTGTATCATAGTTGCCCCTCTACCATACGTTTGTTTAACAGAATCACTCATTTGAAGTGTAACAATATCTCTGCCCCTGATTGACCCGGAATCCTGAATACCTTGAATGTCAGCATCAGACTGGAGGTCCTTCTGCCTTTCATTATCACCGTCACTGCCAAAATCATATAGTACAGTTGGATGCTCTTTATTCCAATAATTGCTGAAAATTTCATCCTCCTCAATTTCATCAAAAACAGCTGATGTCTTTGGTTCACCCAAATTTTGCCTCATTTTCCAGAAATCAGTCATCTTGGGTTGACACCACATTTCAGCTTTGCATGCCTCTTTAATTTCTTTAGGCATAGACCTCGTAGAAGGTTGAGATGCTTTCTTGTAGAAATTTAAGTATGTCAGAGGCTCTGATTTGTGCAATGTCATAATTTGGGATGACAATTCTTGCATTGAAATATTATTTTCTGTTGCATGTTTCTCCATCTCTTTCTTAACCTCATCCCATGAATCCTTGTTTTTAAACTTTTCTATCAATGACATCTCCTGATGTTGATATTTGCTCGCAGAGTTCCCATTTGCAATAAGTCTCGTTTGTATTATGTTCAGTGGATCATAATTCCAGTGACTGACAAAATCAAAGCCAAAAAAAGTTACCAATTCATTTGCCAGTTTGAAAGCCTTTCTCTCAAATGTGAGGCCTCCAATTGCGAAAGGCAAGGAAGGAAATATCGTTTTCTTTTGTTGTCCACTGAAAAGTTCATCTGCGCTCTCCATCTGCCGTACATATTCCAGTGTAAAAACCCTTTCTATAACATGCATTGGAAGTTTGCAGGGTTCAACCGCTAAACCGTAAAACCTTAAGAGAGTGTACTCTTCCATAAAGAACCAGTCAGCCAATTGAATCTGACTTCCCAGTTGAATGCAATCTTTACAAGACACAGGAAATCTAGGCATCGAAGTGCCTATGATTTTTTGGTAAATAGGTGCCAAAAAGAAGTCTACAAAATGGTTGTAGTTTTTATTTGCAGCAGTCATCCTCATCTTATGTGTCCACTCATATACTGGACTTGGAGTCTCTGATTTCTTCTGGGTTCTCTCATCAAACTTATAGACCTCAATACCAAGCTTGTTGTTCTCTGTCTCAAATATTGGGCGATGCTTTGCTAAAAGAAGGTAGCACAAGTAACTTGTGAACCTAAATGTCTTGGTCTTGCCTGTAGTTGTACTTTGTTTAATCATCAGTAATTGTTGTTGCATAGATTCAACAATGTGCTGAACAAAATTATATCTTACATCTACCTGCTCAACTGACTGCCCTCGACAATGGATATTATAAATCATTTCAAGAACACTGGCCCCCACTTCCTTGTTACTGTCCAATCCCAGACAAAATGATAACAAAGAAATAGTATTCTGAACCCATGGCACAAAAATATCATACTGATAAGGAGGCTTATGGTCTTTGTCCAGTGTAACACTAGTAGTGGACTCTGATTGTATTAAACCCTTAATATATGAATCTTGAAAAGATCTTTCCAGCTTGTCATAAGCCTGAGCTAGTTTATCCAAGTCAATGCGCTCCTTAGAGCTTTCTGTTCTAAACCCTAACCCTAGGTCTAACAGAGTCAGAAATTCACTCTCAGTTATTGATAAAATTTCCTCCTGAGTGTTTTGGTTTACAATTGCCTTTCTATTTTCATCATAATTCTGAGCGCATAGCATTACAATTTCAGGGCAAGGGAATACTTCGGGTATAGCGAGGTTTGCTAATCCAGTAACCACAGCAGCTAGTTTATTTGTATATGCCCCAATACTGCTGTTATATTTGTAATAAATTCTCCCCTTCTGTGGATCTTTCCACTTACTAAACAATGAATGTCTAATTGCCATGATTTCAGAATCTCCATGGATAACAAGATCAAAAATATCATGACACTCATCGGTGAAACCTGGGGTTTGTAGCACTCGTCTGAGTTCTATAATGGTGCTCTTTTCCTTTATGGGTGCACTCGTTTGGGAGGTTTTTGACTTTGTTTTGCCCATGCCTGGCGCTACTGGTTATTAGACTTCAGGGCCTACTCAAAATAATTTTAAAGTGCAAACCTAAGACAATTAAAATCAAGATTTCTATTGCTGCAAATTGCAATGGAATTTTTTTGAAAAAAATTAAATACCTGGAATTGAGATTGGATAATTGGTGTTGTCAGCTGATAACAAAGTTTCACAGTGTCACACTTTCAGACTTCAGTCTTCAGAAATCAGAACACAAAATGGAATTCTGCCAGTCTTTGAAAATTTAAAATTTGAAAACCCTATGGCTATCGTATCGGACTCTCGTAAATACTTGAAGTTATAGTTAAAACGAAAGTAATAAGTAATTAATGGTTTTAACTTTAATGTACAATGTACATCTAACAGTAATAAATTGTCAAGACTCAATAATGTACATAAGTTACACGTGTCACAATTCCGGATGAATATTGGCAGATGGGAAAGCATTCCCCAAATCGGCCCGAAATTCATCTTGGGTCGTCGATCTATAGACTATCAAATGTTTATTAAATTTATTATTATTATTATTATATTTTATTATTTAATATTATAAATAATATTAAATAATACAATATAATAATAATAATCATAACCTATAATATAATATAATATAATTATAATTTATAAGCATCTAATATAATATAATATAATATTAAATAATACAACATAATAATAATCATAACCTATAATATAATAATAATAATTATTATTATATTATTATTATATTGTATTATTTAATATTATTTATATGTAATATATTATTACATATAAATAATATTAAATAATATAATATAATAATAACATTATTATTATTATATTATATTACATAAATAATATAATATATTAAATAATACATAAATAATATAATATAATAATAATAATAATAATAATAATCATAAGTTCATAACCATATAATATAATATAATATAATACAATCTGAAGACTGATAGATCGACGGCCCGGGATGAATTTCGGGCCGATTTGGGGAATCTTTTCCCATCTGCCCAGATTCATCCGGAATCGTGACACGTGTCACGATTCCGGATGAAACTGGGCAGATGGGAAAAGATTCCCCAAATCGGCCCGAAATTCATCCCGGGCCGTCGATGACTCAGACTCGATGGTCATTATTATTATTATTATTAATTATTATTATATTATATAAATATTATATGGTTATAATTATATTATATTATATGGTTATGATTATATCAATGTATCATATGGTTGTAATTATATTATATTATATTATAGTATAAATAATTATATCATATGTTCTATTATTTTTAATTAAATTATTAAATTATTATTGTTTTTAAATATTTTTAAATTTTTTTAATGTAACTGCATTGGTTTATATTTTATATTTTAATAATGTATTTTTTATAAATTATAATATGTTTTTTTGGCATTCAATTAAAAATAATATTACTTATATTATGTAATCATTTAAGATTTATTATTATTATAAAAATAATATTATTTTTATTTATAATTATTTATTATATAATAGAACATATAATATAATTATTTATACTATAATATAATTATAGCCATATGATATAATCATAACCATATAATTATTAATAAAATATAAATATAACCATGTAACAGTAATACAATCTGATAGATCGACGACCCGTCACCAGATTTATTATTATTATAAAAATAATATTATTTTTATTTATAATTATTTATTATATAATAGAACATATAATATAATTATTTATACTATAATATAATTATAGCCATATGATATAATCATAGCCATATAATTATTAATAAAATATAAATATAACCATGTAACAGTAATACAATCTGATAGATCGACGGCTCGGGATGAATTTCGGGCCGATTTGGGGAATCTTTTCCCATCTGCCCAGATTAAACAATTTTTTAGTTTACCACTGAAGATTAGCCAAGACCATTATTATTCATTTTCCTACAAAACAAGTAATTCGCCTCTGAAATTATTAATTCATTTTTGGCAAGGGAAAAAATAGCCATCATTTATATATCCGTCAGTGAAAAAAAACATTAATTCGCCACATTTAAAATGATTTTTGCTAGGGCAAGAAAAAAATCGCCAACATATAATATTTTATTTCCCTATATGGAACAAAAAAATCGCCCTCGATATTAAAATTTTCCTGCCCACAAGATGTTGGATTCGCCAGCATTTTAGGCTTTTTTTTTGGGAGGGGTTTCTTAAAGTTATCCCTGTAATGCCACTTTGAATGCCTTTATCTCAAATGTTAACTCTCTAATTGAGAAAGGTAAGGAAGGGAATATGCTCTTCTTTGACTAGCTAGTGAAGAGTCTATCTGTGCTCTCTAGTTGTAGTACATATTCTATTGTAAACACCCTATCTGTCACATGCATTGGAAGTTTGTGGGGTTATAGTTATGATTCGTAAAACCTTAGCACAGTGTATTCTTCCATTAGGTACCAGTCAGCCAATTGAATTGTGCTTCCAAGTTGGATGCAATCCCTACATGAAGCAGACAATCTGGGCATTGGAGTGCTTGTCATTTTTTTGTACAATGGTGCCAAAAAGAAGTCTACAAAATTACTGTAATTCCATCTGTTATCATACATCCTTATCTGAGGTGTCCAATTGTATATTGGAGTACCTATCAGTCCTGTCCCCCTCTGAATTTCAAGCTTGTTGTCGTTGCTCATTAATATTGCAACATGCTTGGCTAGCAGAAGATAGCACAAGTAGGTTGTGAACCTAAATGTCTTAGAATTGCCTCTTTTAATCAATGCTAATTGTTCTTGCATTGATTGAACCATGGGTCCAACAAAATTATATCTTACTGGTTCATTGACACAATGGATATCCCAAATCAATTGAAGAATGTTGGCACCCACTTCACTATTATTTTCTAGTCCCAAGCAAAATGCTAGCGAGGATATATTATCCTGAACCCATGGCACAAAAATGTTAAAATCATAAGGAGGCTTATGGTTCTCACCCAATGAAGCCTTTTCCTCTACACCTATTAGACCCTTTATAAATGAATCTTTTGCGTTTGGCGTGACTGCCTCATATTGCTCAGCCAACAATCCCAGGCCAATATGGACATTACAGTTTTCTCGGTCAAACCCTAGGTCTATTATACTGAGAAATTCTTCCTGGGTTATTAATAAAATTACTTCCCAATTATTTTTATTGACAATTACTTTTCTTTCTTCATCATAATTTTGTGCACAAATCAAGACAACTTCTGGGCAAGGGAAAACTTCGGGTAACAGCATGCGACCCAAACCAACATCCCACAAAGCAACTTTATTCATTTTTGCACCTATCGCTGGATTAAATTTTATAAATTCAGACCTCTTTGGCCCAGTCGCCTTACTGCACAATGTATGTTTAATTGCTATAACTCTCCTTTCACCATCGATAACAGGATCATAAACATCATGATACTCATCAGTGAAACCAAGGGTTTCTACTTGTTTTCTCAAGTCTATTAAAGTTTTCCCATCTGCTTGCCCTTGGCTTTGAGATTTCGCTTTCCCCATTGTTCTTCAGAAGAATGAAAAAATACAGAATCACAGATAGTTACTAACAAAATCACATATAATAACTAATTAATTAAGAAAACTTGAATTTAAGAAAACCCCAATTGTACTTTCAAGAATTAAAATTTCAAAATCAAGTTAAATTAAGTTTTTTACATTACAAAATCGGGGTGCCATCAGGCTAGATATCTTTTTGGAAATTAAATTTTGAAATCTGGATAGATAGAAGTTAGAACGATCGAGGCTCTCACAAGTTACAATCTTGAAATCTTCGGCGATGGTTCAACAATTTTTTTTACCTTTCTGCAGCTATGAGTCGATAGGTTTTTAAAAAAGAAATGTTAACAACTTTTCGGTAAATGTATCATTTCAACCAAAATTCTGGAATACATTTATGTTTAATCTTCAAATGATACGTAATCTTTTCGAAGAATTACACGTGTCACATTTCCAGAATGAGTTTGCAGAAAAGGTTTTTGAAACCCACAATACTTCTGAAATACAACTTCAACCGTTCATCTGTTGCAATCGAATGGTTGTCACGATTTTAAAATATTAATACACACTAATGTATCATTTAAACCAAAATTCTGGAATATGTTTATATTTTATCTTCACATGATACACAATCTTTTCGACGAATTACATGTGTCACATTTCTGGAACGAGTTTGCAGAAAAGGTTTTTGAAACCCACAGTACTTCTGAAATACAACTTCAACCGTTCATCTCTCGCAATCGAATGATTGTCATGATTTTAATATATTAATACACCCTAATGTGTCATTTAAACCAAAATTTTGGAATACGTTTATGTTTTATCTTCACATGATACTAATCTTTTCGATGCATTACACGTGTCACGTTTCTGGAATGAGTTTGCAGAAAAGGTTTTTGAAACCCATGATACTTCCAAAATACAACTTCAATCGTTCATCTCTCGTAATCCAACGGTTGTCATGATTTTAAAATATTAATTCACACTAATGAATATAATCATTAATTGTATTCACTTAGAATTCATTCGACAATACCTTATCCATGAAGTTTGACATTATTAATTCACTTAACTATATTCACTTAGAATTCATTTGACAATACCTTATTCTTTCTCTAACCTTATTAATTCATTTGTCCTTCATAATTCTGTAAATCTTTTGTATTAAATGCACCAGTGTGTGAGATTGGAAAAAAAGTCATGACAAGTAACATTACCCAAATTTAATGTCAGTGATAAGACATTTCTTTTATTAACTACAATTGCGATACATTATCAACCAGTTGTAACTTATAAGACTTGATACATGTAATACATTTAAAATGATGTAATTTTATATGGATAATTAATTGGGTGCATAGATCATACACCTTCGATTAATGGTTATCTTAATTTAGGAATTCTGAGTTTCTGACGGTAATCAAGAACTAGAAGGCAATGTCATTTTAAATATTCAAATTTAAAAATGGAAATACCATCGCTTCCTTATTTCTACTGTAACATACTTAGTACTTACATGTCTAATACACAGTTAAAGCAAATAATTAAAATATTGCAATCACAAAGAAGTCTAAGAATCATTTTTTGTACCCATAAAACGCAAATTGAAATGAACTTGCAAATTTTTCATTATCTTTTTTCATAATATTAATAATTACATTATCCAGTACAAAGAAAAACCTACTACATCACTGGTAGTGGACCAGTGCCAGATTGCCAGTGGTATGCTTGTATAAAAAAAAACTCCAAAAACGTGGTATGTATGTATAAAAAAAACCCAATAAAGAGGGATGACAGGACATGGGTAAGTGGTAACACTAGTGATTTTTCCCTTCGGCTCCATCTAAGTAGAATTCTCTAGAGAGGATTAACTATGAGAATTCATCGAGCCACCCGTATTGCCCCGCCCGAGCCTCCAGTTCGTCAAGAAAAAACCACTTTCGGAGAAAATCCCTAGCTATCAGCGTCCATTCCTATGGCACTTTAACTGCCCAACATTCAGGCCCAACAGAAAAGGTTGTATGGCCACATTCTGGCCTGGGAGGAGAAGCTTGGGTATTTCACTTGCCCAAGGAATCCCCACCCCTATTTCTGCGAACACGAAAACATTAACATTGTCCCCCAGGTATTCTTCTTTGAAAACCCTCCTTAGCAGCATCAACATGTCCACCTTCTCTTCTTCAAGGTCGAGAGGAGAGGCCAGAAAATGGGATGTAATGTTTGTGTTGATCCGGTGCATGTCTTCATTGTGTAGAAACTCTCTGCCCAGCACCATTTTAACAGCCTCTATTACGAAAGGCCCACCCTCCATACAAATTGATTCTAAGGTTTCATTTGAAAAGGAACCCAAAAAGGCCTTCTGGGCCTCCTCAGATGTGCATCTAAGCCTAATTGGAGTGTCCATCTAAAACTTCAGAAACTTTAAAAACAAATTATTTACAGACTAATGACCTAAACCAAAGGCAGCTACAACAATTTATCTAGCAAAGACGAATTGAACTTTGAGTAAGCAAGAAGCTAGATCATCTATAAATAGCCCTTGATTGATACTTAGCAGTTAGCAATTAATTATTCTTTCTTTAATCATATTAAATCCATTGTCCTTAATATTTCATGTAAATATTTCCCATAAATGCATGCGTGTGAGAAATTTAAATCCATTGTCCTTAATCTTTCATATCGGCATGCAAATCTTTCCCATAACTGAAATTGGTAATATCGTCGATTCGTCTGTGATATCACTGACAAAGCATTTATTTCTTATCGAGCTACGAGTTACAAGTTGCACTATAGGACCATGCAACATTATCCATCGTCCACGTGTCAACATTCCGATGACTTCCTGGAGAACTTTGTTTCCTTCAAGAAATTGAGGCCGAAATCAAACTTCAGCCATTGATCTTGGATCATCGGACGGTCTCAATTAATACATTCAACATTATAATATAATGGATGTTACTATTAGGTTATGTGTGGATGTGACTGGACGTGCTTATCGATACCAACGTGTTGAGTCTGCAAACAAGTTGACAACCCTAATTTGATACATGTCAACATTTCGATGACTTCTTGGAGAACTTTGTTTCCTTTAAGTAATTGAGGCCGAAAGAAAACTTCAGCCATTGATCTTGGATCATCAGATGGTCTCAATTAATACATTTAACATTATAAAATAATAGATGTTACTAAAGTCTGACATATTGTTAGGTTACGTGTCGATGTGAATTGTCAACACAATTATTTTTTTCCCATAATTAACGAATGAATTGCCAATAAAATTATTTTTTTCCCTTCAAAAGCAAATCATTCACCTCATATATTATAATTTTTTTACTTCAAAAGAAAAAAATTTGCTTCATTCAATATATATTTTCCTCCACATGACTGTATAAATCGTCAGGAATTTAGGGAATTTTCATTCGGTAGGGAAAAAATCGCCAATACAAACTATGAAAATTCACAGATTTGAAAAAAAATCGCCTTCATTAAGAAAAATTTTCCCCTAAAATAATGTAGGATTCGCCAGGAATTTACAGTTTTTCCTAGGAGGGGGTTTCTTAAAGTTATCCTTGTTTGTGATGTCCTTTTAGGTCTTTGTGGAGTCATTCTATTGCGTCAACACTTGTGATTTCATTTTGAAGTACTTGCATCATCAAGGTATAAGAAACTTATCAAGCCTCTGCTACTAACAACATGCGTCATTCCCTTTCATGTGATTTCAATTTGATTTTAAGGTTAATTCCTAAAAAGGGGTTTGACTAATGCAATCCCCTTTCTCCCAAAATTATTTTCATTTACTGCATGCAGCTAATAGGTGATAGAGTTTCAAATTTAATTACAGGAAATTTTGTCAGCCTACCTCATATCCCTAGCTTAGCTACATCTTGTTGTCTAAACAAGGGTATCTACCTACATGTCGGGTGAGTCTAGTCCACCACTACACTCCATATCACCTCCTACAGGTATTTTGGGCTAAGATTTGGTGTGCAAGTTAGTCTCTATGTTTGCTTCTTAGACCTGGTTTTGGAATTTGGTTTATCATTCTGTTATTTCCTTTACATGATAGAAAACCCTTCTTTCTCTATATCTTTCATTTTCATATACGTCTCATACAATCAACAATCTATATATAGCTAAGGAAAACCCTTACACCCATTCGGTGATTCGGTCTTCTTAAGCCTATTGGGTTGCTCTCCTTCCTAATATAGTAAGAGAAATTTGGGTGTGAGATTCCTAGTTTGATTATCCATTCTAGTGATTATCTCTCTCTCTCTCTCTATTCCTTATTTTCTTTCATTACAAAAATTAGAAGGAAAACATAACATAGCTACTATGGTTTCTTTCAAAACATAAATGCAATCTAATATTTATTTATTCGCATATTGCATCTAATAACTAAATTAAATGTTGCTTATATTTATTAAATCATATACAACATAAAATGGAAAAATGGTATGAAAATAGAATATGAAAATGGATATGAAGGCACATGAAAATGCATAAAATATGACATGAAATGGATCATAAGTGGTTCTCATCAAAAGGGTAATGTTTTAGTGATGATAGGAAGGAAGACACGGTTGTAGCTTTGTGAGGTATTGTTACCCGTTTTCACTGTCAGCTCAAACAAGTGGAGTTGGTAAAGTTTTACAAATAGGAAAATAAAGGTACATATCTAATTATGCTAAGTGTTTTTTACTAGAAAGAGATACTATTTAATGAAAAGAAGATATGATGCAAGTGTGTATATGAACCACAGAAAAATTATAAAACTTTGCATTAAAATTGTTTTTTTTATTCATGAGTTCAAATGTATGGTATCCCACACAAGTGGGATTGATTGGTTTAATGACATATAAAAAACAACTATACATTTGAAAATGAAAAAATATATGAAAGATTGGGGAATTTGTCATTGTCTAGAGGCTGGAATGATGAATACCGTGGCTGGATGGCTATGTCTCTGATTTCTTTCAGTTCATAATAGGTATAAACAAAAGCACAATGAAATAAACAAAAGCCAATGCCTTGAGTAATAGGTATAATTCAAAAAAACTACATACTTCACTATGAGGAAATACAGAGAAGGATCAAAACCCTAGTTACATTAGCAAGAATAAAGAGAAATATGAAAGAAACGGTCTATAAGTGTAGTCATAGCAATTGAGGAAAAGAAAACAATGAATATTCAATGTACAAGACATCGACGAGAAGAAAAGCTAATAGAGACAAAGTTTTACAATAAATAGGGACATTGTTTCTATTTCTTTTCATGGAGAAAGCTACATTAATCAATGTTTTGAAGAGACATGAGAACATAACCTCCAATAAGATAAATATGCATGAAAGAATCAAAACAATCAATGATCAAAGGATTCAAACCATATGTGAACAACAATGAGGAATAAGAAACAGATAATTATCTTCTTGAAGGATCAATAAAGTCTTGCTTCTAGATAGAGATATAAGGACAACAACGTTTAAAAATGCATCATGGTAGTGATAAAGGGTTTCAAGTTAATGATACAACAATGGAATCACAATAATCATCAACAAAAAAAGACATCTTCATGGTAGCATGGTGAAAAACAAAGAGATAGTTGTAATAGGGAGAGTCATCTTGAGCAAAGGATACAGACTTATAACAACAACAATAACTATAACACTTCACCAAGTCTCTCGCTATGTCTCTCGTTGCTCTCTCTAACAGTCCCTCCCACTCTTCGATTTCAAATGTTACTTTTGCGAATGGCGCTCCTCTGCCTACTATCATGGGGTTTGGTTCTGTGTCTAGCTCGGGTGATGACTTCTTTTCCACGTCCGAGCACTCTTTGCTTTTTCCAGAGGCTGCATCAGGTCCTAGTGTTGGAGGGCTTGTTCATTCCATGCCTAGCTCGGTGTCTTCTAGGCATGTGGCTATCGCTCCTGGTGTGTCTTTTGCAACCGACCATGCAATGGGGCTTCCAGTGGGAACTCCTTCTATTCTAGCTCCCTACAGTAACGGGTTTGGTCTTCCTGCTAGGCTTATTCCTTCAGACCCACTTTGTATTGTTGGTTCTTCCATGGCTAGTTTTGGTGGCCTTGGGCCCAAGAATGACAAGGGTGGAGTCCCCCCATCCTTAAAATCTGTTGCCAATGGCGGAAAAACTTACGCTCTTCCTGCAAAATCCTTTGCAACAACCCCTTAAAAGGAGAAAGCTCATCCCATTTCTTGTGCCAAGGCATCACCAATGGTGGTTTGTGGCCCAAAAGTGGTTGAAAATGTTGAGTTCTATCAACAACATGGGCTGGTTGGGAGATTTGCAAGTCTTCAGCCCTCTCTCCCAAATCTTTGTAGTTGGGCTTCCAACTATTGGAAACCTTTAGTCTCAGGTGATATTGAGCTCTACCCTTGTGCTAAGGGATTTTTTATTGCATCTTTTTCTTCTCTAGAAAACTGTAATTTGATCATAAGAAAATTGTGTGTTTGGGGGAATCATTCCCTTTCTGCCAAACCTTGACAATCTCATTTAACCCTCTCATTGAACCAATCAATGTGCGTTTAGTGTGGGGTTGCCTTCCAAATTTCCCAGTCCATTTCATGGAGATGTCTTGCTTTGAGGCTATTGGGAACTCCATTAGTCATTTCTTGAAGGTGGACGAAGCTACAATGACTTTGGGCCATTCTACCTTCACCCACATTTTGGTGGATTTGGATGTGTCTCAGCCACTTCCTGGGGATGTGGTGCTCATGGTTGGGGAAAGATCATGGACTCAAGCACTGGATTATGAGGGCCTTCCTTTCCATTGTCGGCTCTGCTTCTCTATTGGTCACATGGCTTCTGACTGCGCTCTCATGCATCGCAAAGGCGTTGCTTCTTGGTGGAAGGCTACAAGTAACACTTAATTGACTGTTCGTGCTGATGACTCTCTTTCTGAGTCATTTGAGGATTCACATGAGCTTTTTGATGATGTAACCCATGAGGAAAATCTTGATGCTGCCCCTGATGCATATCGTGGCCAAACCTCTATTGTTGTTCAATACCCTGCCTCTGTCGCAACTGTTGTTATTTCCCTCATTTTTACTGGTGCTTTGGCCTCTGGCTAGGAGGACATTTATGCTCCCTCTAATTCTGTTGATACTCTATAACAAGACTCTGTTGACACTGCTTAGCTTCTTTAGCACTCTGGCCGCTATGCTGACAGCTGCCCTAGCGGAGTCACCTTTGTTGGGGAGCCTAAGGATAGTATTGCCTAGACAGTTGCCCGACAACATAGAAAGAACTCTCACCTCTCTCCTTTTGCGGCATGAGTTTGGCCCTTCTACCCCTTATTTTTTGTTGCTTTTTAATAATAATAATAATAACTATAATAGGCATGGAAGCCATGGCTTGGATGACAACTCCCATAACATAAAAAAAACCAAGAATATTTATAGTTTCCAAAATGCCTGTAGCAAAAAGCAAGAAATAAATATGTAAAGGAAAAACCGTGGCTTGCAAAATGGGTATGAACCTACATATACCCTCACCATTTCTTGCATAAAGTTTAAACCCATAAATACATGGAGTAAACCCTCAATGTGCCTATTAATAAGAGGATGAAAGCATACAAAAAATGTCTAAATGATTCTCAATATTTCCAATTAAATAGAGCTTGAAGCATGGAGTACAAAAGAACAGAGAAAATAAAAAAAATTTCAAAGCTTTCTTACACAGGTTGAGCTCGAAGTTGAGCATGTGAAGATACACAAAAAAATTTGAAAAATATTTCACTATTTCATTGCCTATACAAAGCTTGAAAGAGCACTTTTTTTTGCAAGTAATGGATCTTACCTTGGTGAAAAGTGCAATAGCCTATGTAAGACAATTCCAAAAACCCTATGAAGTGTTCCATAAATCTCAACAAAGAAACCCTCTTGGTGGCTCCTCAAAGTAACAAAAGCAAAAGATGAAATGACAAAATGAAATGATGTGTTTTGTTTTACGGTTTTCTTTTTACCCTAAGTCTAGTCGGTTTGCCTAAGGTTTTTTTTTTGCTTTGTATTAAAAAATCCCTCTTCCTAACTAATAGCGCTTTGTCATATGGAGTGTATATGCATGTATGTCGTGTTTCTTTTATTATTTTGCATCTATTTAAAATGTAAAAAATATATTATTAAAGTGATGTGATTATAAATCACTTTATTTATATTGTTTATGATGCATAAATAAAATAAAGAAGCATTTATTTTTGGGCCGAAAGGGATGAAACTAGGAGTTATGAGGTGCCAAAGAGATAGGGGAGTTGCAAACATGTGGAGAGTATATAGAGTTTTTGGGAGTTAATTTAGGGGGAGTCGGAGTGTTTTTTGGTGCCTTTATGGTTGAAAAGGTCAAGAATTGACCATTTCATCATTTTGGAGCCTTTTTTGAGTTTCTTAATGGGCTTAAAAGTGGGCTTTTTGAGTGCATATGAGCAAATAGGTTGAGGTTCCTACTTTTATGCAACTCTTTTGGAGAAGGCTTAAGTACCATTCAAACTTTATTATAAAGTTAGTTATTACCTTTTTGCTTGTTGTATTGTAAGTTGCAAAGTTATTTACGAGAATTGATAGAGTTTTGTAACTCATTTACTGAAATGTATAACAGAGTTTCACCTTTTAGATATCAATAAAAGTAGTTTGCCTTATTAGTTTATTGATATTCCATGTGTTAAGTAATAGGTGCAATTTATTATGAAATCTTTTTCCTTTTTATTGTGTTTTATTGAAGTATATGTATATTTGCAGGTTTTAAGTTGTATTGGTGAAGAAAATAATTTGAAGTTGTGAAGAGATAACATTCTTCCTGCTAGGGTTGTGTTTTTCATACCCTTCTTATAAAATGATGATGTAGAAGCATATGCATAACTGAGTTGTGCATGTGAGAGCCTTGTTGTGGATTAAATTGTGCGTAAGGTCACATTGTGTAGGTTTAGTCAAGCATTTTGATGCATCAATTAGATTTCATTTAAGTGTTTCTTCCTTACTATTTCCTCTAAAAAGCTATTAGTTTAAGTTAGTTTTAGGTGAAGTGTCAAGAAGAACCATCCTACTCTGGAGGTTAGCTTCCACTATCTGAGTAAACTATCTAGAAAGTTTTCAAATATTTCACCAATAGGCTGAGCTTACTCAACAAGGGTGCACTATTTAGGTGATAACAATTTTTGGCATGCCAAGTGGGATAGAGGACTGATTTTCAATCCATTTCTATAATTTCTTATTACTATTTGGTCTCTACAATAGTAACTTTGGCCTTAAAAAGGAAGAAATATCCCACATGTGGTGACTCTGCTACTTTGGAGAATAAAATCAGTGCATTACAGCTTATGAGAAGAGTGCAAACAAGAAGTAGCTCTTCATCTTTTGAGTATTTGGAGTTGTACCCACCTCGGAAAAGAGGGAGAGTAATTGTGAGGCTTTAAAAAACCCTTGTTTATTCAAGGAGAACCAAGTCTACCCTTCCTGTAGTAAGAGTTCATATTGATGTTCCAACTACTTCGACTTCAACTATTGTTGGTCTTGTTATTATTGTTATTCCTCATATTGGTGTTCCATCTTTTACTACCCCAAGAAGTCAATCTTTATTGATTCCTATGGTTCAACCTAGGAACCATCCTTTTTGTTGCATTCAATCAAGCCAACCCATTGAATTTGGTTCATCATGATGACATTCCTATAGTTGCCTTGAAGAGTTTACCATATTTTACAGGTGAGGATCAAACCACCCCCGTTGAACATATAAAGGATGTGGCTAACCTTTGTGCTTTGCACCATATAATAGAAGATAATGTTGCAATGAGATTAGTAGCAACATCATTCAAGGGAAAAGCCTTCTAGTGGTTTAGAAGGTCGAGGGTGAATTCAATCACCAACTGGATGTTGAACTTCACTTTTTTTTTGAGAATAAATCTGATCATTTGTCCTTGGTGGAGCAATTATCTACAATTACGAGGGCTCCTCATAAGCAAATCATGGATTTTAACTTCCTTTTTTTGAAGACGTGGGAGAGAATTTCTCAAACTGTAAGAGCCTCTATTGATCATGTTTTTTTGTATTATTTGAGGGCTTTCAACAGTAACATATATGTTATGATTCAATCTATGAGAGGTGTTACACTCATAAGTACTTATGACATAGATATAAGAGCTGAGAATAACCTCATACAAGCTGGTCAAATTGCCCCAAGGCCTCCCGTGCAAATATTTCTTATAGTTCAACCAATAACACCTTTGCAAGAAACCTCTTTAGCTATAATCCCAGCTGCACCAAAATTACTAGCGCCTAATACCCAGTCTAGTAGTCAAAAAAATGATCTTCTAGTTTAGTCTTTTGAGTTACACGAGATTAAGGGGTTGTTGCAAACTTTTGGAAATGAAATTGTCAACCTAAAGAAGTAGCAAGGTCAAAAGTATAGACTATAACAACCCCCTTTTCAACCCTCATACTAGTAAAATCAAAATAATAGGCCTTTTTACCAGCCAAGTAATCAAGGCCAAAGACCAACTCTTAATACAAGGCCTTATCGACGTTATAATCCCAATGTTGCTAACTCTTCAAAAGAGCTTGTACCTATGTAAAATAACCCAGCACGGGACTACAAATGACATTTTCCATGCAATCAGCCACATAATCAGAGTACATGCACAAATAGTGTCATAAATCAAGTTATATTGGTTCAAAATACTCCAAGTTTGCAAGAAAGTACTTCTAATAAAGCCTCTTTGCAGCAATGGGAAGGTCAACAACTAGGGACAACATTTCTTATTTGGCAAGGTGAAGATATATGTAGTGTGAATGAAGTTGATCTATCTATTGCAGATAATACAAGAAGTAAAAAGAAAACAATAGATGGTGGGCAATAGTTTGTTAATGATTTTTTACCAGCAAAACAAGTTTTAGGAGGAAAGTAAAGTGATCCTAGTCCCTCTACTAGTGTTGGCCCTTCAAATGGTGATGCTAACCAGCCATAGGTTCCTAATGTTCATATACTGCAAAGGAACCAACCTGTGGCGAGCAAGGAGCAGCCTAAAAGTCAAGTGCAACCAGCTTTTGTGAATGTTGAAGTTGCTGCTACAAAGGCCCAATCTAAGGTTAGTGTTTCTCCTTTTAACATTCAAATAAACTTTTAAAATCCAAGGCCAAATAAATCATTAAACCTCAATTAAATTAAATATTCAAACATCATATTTGCCAATAACAATAATTAACTGTCAAACAATATGTTTTACTAAATTTATTTAGTATTTTATTTTAAATGCTTAACCACAACAATTACAAGTATTGACCATGCACAAATACATGTTATTGGTCTATCATAATATGCAAGGGCAATTAGACATTACCATGTGGTAATCAAATGGGTGATTCTCACCCAAGAATATGAACGATAATTAGGCTAGGTAACATGAATGGTCATATGACTAACTCTAGTTAACCATAGTCGGGTATAAGATAGGCATGGTTGGATTTATGAAGCCAGGTGGAGTTGATGTCTAGTACCTGCTATCACTAATATATTTAAATATCAAGTGTACCTACACACACACATAGCCGAAGCACATATATAATTATCAAATAACATAAATTGTTGAAAATGGAATCTTTTCTATGTATTTGAATGTTACGACATCACCCCTTTTACATATAATCATCATCTAAACATTACAATAATAATCTCATCTAATTAAATACAACAATAATCATTGGTTAGTATTAAATATCAACAATTATCATAAATAACAATAAAAATCATATAACGATTTTCTTGGACCAGATCAGTACAACGTAGATGGTAATATCACATCTCACCAAATCATTGGAACAACATCGGTGAGCACCATGAAATCATCACCATCTCAATATAACCAAAATATCATTTATAAATGTAAATTTATCTAGACATCATCATATAACATCACGCCACATCATCATAGAGTCATCATGCATATATCATCATCACTAAAATGACAAGTATACCCTACTATCCACATCAGGTAGTGATACCATATGAACAAAATAGTATAATAGCAACTGAATGCATCACAAGAATGCCATATGAATAGTCACATTATAAGCCATATACAGAGTCTAACTTGGATCAAAAGAATAATTCAATGATAGAATGCAAACACGGGAGGCACTAAACTACAACAACAATTTTCATAGTTTGATAATGCATAGCCCTCTCCAAAGATATCTTAGTTTCAACTTGTAGCACCCCTCAACATATCATACTTTACATCATAACAATTGGAATTGTACATACAAAAATGAGCAGAAAATTAATTGCAAAAAACTCTACAATACACCTAAGTATTCATCAATAGTTAAATAGATTCTCTTGCACCAATAGTAGAAACACGAAAAGATACATATCCTACATTGTGCACTTCCACTCATTCAAGGTAGGTGACAAAGATTGGTTCCAACTGGAAAGGAAATCTTTAAGGGTTCACATTAGAAGATGAAGCCTGTACTTGAGTTTGCATCTATTCAATGTAGAACTCTTGAAGACATATGTTCCTCTTCTTGAGCCAACATCAACTCAAAATGTGTTTGACTTCAATCTTGACCACTTTTTATTACCATGCAAGATGAGATTCTTCAAATAACCACAACACACACACATACACACACCAAGTTTCATATCATTTGTTTGGAGTCGCTAAGGTGAAGCAACATGCAGGTCAAGCAAAGTGGTACAATACTTCATAGCTTCACATTTAGTTTTCATCTCACTAAAAATGTGATAGTTGTTAATCCTAACCGGTTATTGAGAGGGGGGATGAATCAGTCAATTCAACTTATTTAAATTCTTATCCTATTAAACTGAATACAGCTACTGTCTAATACTGAAAATATAATGCACACTTAAGTAACTTGAACAAAAATACATACACAAGCTAACACAAGATATATATATGTGGAAACTCTCGGTTAGAGGGAGAAAACCACGGTGGGACAAAACCCACAAACTTCACTATTGCAGTAATAAAGCTACCCTATTAAAGGCTTACAAAAGCACTGGTTAGAATGCTACCCTGTCAAGGGATTTGATATAGATCGGTTAAGATCTTGACCCTATAAGGAGTCGCCTTGCTAGAGGACTTAAGAACATCAATCAAGATGTCACCCGGTGAAGGGATTTATACAATGGAACCTGTTAGGGTTCACCCTGATAAAGGGATTTTTATGAGCTTCACACAATAAAAGAAATGATCTTCTTTAGACACTCAATCTGTCGATCATATCATACATGTTCTTTTCTCGCTTTGCTTGGTTGTTCACTCTCTATCTTTCACTCTTGGTGACTGTATCCCTTCTCAGAAGACTCGACTCTTTTGATCTGTTTTATCTCTGGGCACTTGATTTCAACAACCACACTTCTAATGCACGATGACCCGTATATATAATGATCTTCACATTACCACACCGAACTGTGGCGCCAAGCTGTAACTCCTCCAAAACGTCATTGTTCTGGAAAGCAATCTGAAAGTCTCGCATGTAGAACTCTTGATCAGGCCAAACACTTGCATACAGAACTTCAATTCATCCTGAAACGCTCGTGGAAGAACTCCAGTTCATCCCAAAGATGCTCCGCAAAAATTGGATTGGATTATAAAGCACATACTGGTAGATCTTATACTTTGAGCGGGAATCGGTGTGCTATTGGTTGAGTCATCTGCCTCTTGTGGTTTCCTACTAGACCGGTAGGAAAAGACTGGTATTATTGTGACCGGTGTGGGTACATTGGTTACCTAGTAAGTTTGATGGTTGTCGACTGGGACAACTATCGGTTCACCATTGTTGCTCTAACTTAAGAACCAGTGTGTTTGATATTTTCCATTGATGACAACTAAGCATAATGCCAACAATCTTCCCCTTTGGCATTGGTGACAAAACATATCATAACGGGTGGTCCCACAATAGTGTGTCCCACTTTTTTAGACATGCTAATTTTTGCTGAAATAACACATTTTTAATAAAATGTGATGATTTAAGTCTTGTGAGGTTCTATTCAAAAGAATTAATTACAAATGGTTATCTCAAAGCCTCTTAGATTAAAAAAATATTGATATAACATCTATACTCCTCATTCATACCTACAATGGAGTCTCCTTCGCACCTATTAAAATGTTGACAAAAAATCACTTCAACTTTATGTTTTGGAAGATCAAATGAATTCATTTGAAAAACCTATCTATGTAGTATGATCCTATTTGGAAAAAGCTTTCTAATGAATATAATTTTAATACATATTGAGTTCATTATCACTTTTATATATTACTTTAACCAAACATAGGTTGTTTGGTCATTCAACAACCTGTCTCTTCAAGATTTTAGGAAAAAAAATAAATTACAAAAAAAATTTATGAAAAATATGTACGAAAAGAGTATTTGCGTTACCTTTCTATATAAAAAATAAAAAATGAATTTTGATATACACAGATCAAGTTAGAGCGATCCAAGTGACCTTATATCTAAATTACAATTATTGTCACTTTAGAACTTAATAAACTATGAAATATTGACCCAAAATGAATGAAACCAATTGCATACTTTAGATATTGAAGTTACAAATATAATCTCGAAATAATTACATCATTATCATATTTTAAAAAAAATTTATGTTGATCCAAGTGACAGTAACTCCTTAAAAACATATTTTTTCACACAAACCACTTTTCGAAGGAGAAGGAAAAATGAATTTAAATGATTTTTATTTTATTGTTTTAAATTATATTTAGAAACTAGAAAGAAAAGTTTAAAATACTATAGTTTACATCATCTTTAAATTCATAATAGTTTTGCGGCAATAGGTGTTTGAAAGTGAAATTTTTTTCAGAATGTTGATCTCTGTGTCAAAGTTGGCCAAAAAGTGGGACACACTATTGTGGGACCATCCTAACACATATCATTACTGGCCTCAAAATACTTCCCCTGTTAGGTATCATCCTGTCAAGTGATACTTCCCCTGTCAACTGGTGTATATATTGCCATTACTTCCCCTCACTACTACATTTGGGGCCAAATTTCGACAGAAGTTTTCGACGGGTAACTTTTTCTTACGAATTTGGTGTTTTTTTTTTTGTAATAAGCCCCGATGATGTCGGTATTCCGATGGGTGTTTAATTGACCATCAGAACTCCGACAGATTCGGGGTATACATTTAAAAAAAAGTGAAACAGCCTCATATTTTTATTTCGATTGGAGAGCGGGAGAAAAGGAGAGAAAGCTGAGCGCGAGAGAAGGTATGTGATTTTTTCATCTTTTGAGACTCTGGCATCATATTCGAATGCATTTCATTTTATTGTTGAGGGAGTTTCTCTCTGAAATGACCACATTCTACTGGTTTCGTGCCCTAGCTAGTGCTATATCTCTATTATTTGATGTTATTGGTGCTTGTGCTCAAGGATATCGATTCACTGTATTCAAATGTTTGGATTCACGTTTGTTGATATTACTGGCATATGTGTTTAATGACACTATTGTACATTGCTGTCACTGAAATGACCGCATTCTATTGGTGTCGTGCCCTAGCCTGTGCTTTAACTCCATTATTTGATGTTATTGGTGCTTGTGCTCAAGGATATCCATTTTTTTGAAATGTTGACTGTGGTTATCAAATGGACAGCCCGTGAGCTTCTAGCTAGGCGTCATTTGTATTGATAGCTTAGGGCATCAAATGTATTGTATCATTGATAGTTGAGACTTTGTTAAAAGAAAATAGGACAAAGAACGATTTTTATTTAGTTTTTCTATTTTGATCCCTAAGTGGCTTACAACCCTAGAGAAGTATATGCAGATTTACGGATCCAGTTGCAGGATACATAGCAGCCGATAATTCACAAGAAATCCATACATCTAATTTGAATAGCAATTAATACAAAGAAGTAGGATCCTCCAATGGCCCAATCAATCGGACCTTGACTATCCCCTCAACCAGTGACCCTTCAAAACCGGGTTATCATGCAATCAGTGAGTGATCCTTCATTCTCCTGGTCTGCCCTGCATCCAAACATATTGGAAATACACAATACAATGATAACAAGTCTTTCACAATCCCCCTTCCCCCAAGGAACACTATCAACCATCCCTTCCACATAGCATTTCACTGTTTTATGAGTGGATTGTGCAGGAACAATTAACATTAAACAAAGAGCAAACTCTTCAACACATCTTGGAAACCATTGAATTCAATAATAAATGAAACCTAACACCAACACTATTCCTTTCATAGTTGTAGGATACATAGCAGTCGATAATTCACAAGAAATCCATGCATCAAATTTTTATAAGGATATCCTACTAATCAATAGGAATTTTCTTGATATGACCAATGATTATGCATTTTGATGGCAGTGTGCTAGTTCAAAAGGATAATATAAATCAGAAATAATTTTTTCTAATTTTCTCAAACTATAAATGTGGTTAAAGGGAAAATATTATGTGGAAAACCCACAAACCAAGCTAGCAAATGATTGTACATCAAATTGCTATGCTTCAGCTACTTGACCTTTGAGCTTCATCTAGCGGAATGTGTAGCTTTAAGATAGAGTTACTTCTTGGGCCTTACAATAGGGTGGAATATGATCAAGATTTGTTTAGGCTGTATCTTTCTTAGTCCCATTGTTAGGTTCTTACGGTTCATGGTTTGAATCTATTATGGTTGTGTAAGGGATTTGTAGATGCTTTTTCTAACATAATTATTGGACACCATGATTGGAACAACTGGTTGTTGGCTATTGTACACATGAATCATAACTGTCAATAGTTCTTTGTGTTCAAGAATTCGTTGATCAATCTTTGAGATTTATTGTCCCAACTTTAAAAGAGTGATAAAAGATATAGTGAATGCTATCTTTTCCAAGTGTTTTGTGGGTGCCATTATCTTCTAGGAGTAATTGATGGAACCAAATTATGTTCTTTGCCTCTAGTAAATATTGCAGACACAATCATTTTCTTGGTGAAGGGTTGCTTCCATCCCCGTGAGGCACTATTGCATGGTTTACATTCCCTTGTAGTATAGTGAACCTAATTTAATACAACTATGCACTATTTTGGGATCCATAATTTATGGCCCCTACACTGTGGTTGTTAGCCTAAGACAGGCCTACCTTTGTATATAATAAGAGGCCAACATGAAACAAACATCCTGAAGTTAGGGGGTTGTTCCCTGTCCATAATTTATTATTTAAGTGTTAAGTGATGATGGGTATATCATGTAATTCATACCTAGTGTGTCTCTTTCTTTCTCTCCACATTTCACATTAGGAGTATATGCTATAAAATACCAATGAAATCAACTATTGGTCAAATCTAATCAAAATTGCAGTATAAAGATTAAAATAGATCTTAAAGAAATATGGGAACCATTTTTGACAGATATTGTACAAACGAAGAGAATACTCCCAAGAGGAAATGCTTCAATGTGGAACAATTGAAGGACAATATTTTACTTTTATATGCACATCTGCAATGTTTTTGATATATTTCTGAGATAATAAAACCACAGAAAGAATAGCATATAGAAGAAAGTAAAGAATAATGATCATATTTTGAGATATTGTGGAAACTTAAAGGAAAGAATGCTTGGTGGGGTTATCATGCAATCAGTGAGTGATCCTTCATTCCCCCCTCTTCTAGTGACCCTTCAAAACCGGGTTATCATGCAATCAGTGAGTGATCATTCATTCTCCTGGTCTGCCTTGCATCCAAACATATTGGAAATACACAACAAAATGATAACAAGCCTTTCACAATCCCCCTTCCCTCAAGGAACACTATCAACATCCAGACCTTGACTGTCGCCTCAACCAGTGACCCTTCAAAACTGGGTTATCATGCAATCAGTGAGTGATCCTTCATTCTCCTGGTTTGCCTTGCATCCAAACATATTGGAAATACATAATACAATGATAACAAGTCTTTTACAATCCCCCTTCCCTCAACGAATTACTATCAACATCCGGACCTTGACTATCCCCTCAACCAGTGACCCTTCAAAACCGGGTTATCATGCAATCAGTGAGTGATCCTTCATTCTCTTGGTCTGCCTTGCATCCAAACATATTGGAAATATACAATACAATGATAACAAGTCTTTCACAATCCCCCTTCCCTCAAGGAACACTATCAACAAGTGATCCTTCTTCTTATCAGCCATATCCAATGTTTCATTGAAGTCATGGCCAAGAATGAAGGTCACCTTACCCATACCATTCATGGATTTTGAAATGTTGTTCCAAACTCCTGAAAACTTTTCTATTGCTTCTTGTTGCTTCTTTAAATACTTCTTTTACCATAATGTCCTCTTGCCCCATCTTCTTGATCTTCTTGGCTAAAGCGGATGAATCCACACACAATAACCCAAAATGAAGGGTTTTGTATCTTTTAATGAATCTCAGTCACTAGTAACGCATGGACAGTCAAATTAGTAGTCTCCAAAGCATTCAATAAGTGAATATGAATGTTTGAAAAATTTCCTCTCAACTTCCCCAACCACTCCTAATCGGTTAGAGGCATATTTCTAGAATCTCCACTATTCCTATCCTTACCAACAATTCTTAAACATACTTTATCTGATATGATAATAACATGCTAAACTGAACCAATAGCATGTTCTTCGTGTGGTACAAGGAAGATTTGGCTATCAAATCTTCCTTCGTGCAAGCTGAGCATGAGAGAAGGTATGTGATTTCTTCATCTTTGATTGGTATCTTTGACGGGCAATGTCTTTCGAGCCTCTGACATCATATTCGACCGCAAATTTCAAATGCTTTGCATTTTATTTGATCATGAATGCTCACTGAAATGACCGCATTCTACTGGTGTTGTGCCCTAGCCCGTGCTTTATCTCCATTATTTGATGTTATTGGTGCTTGTGCTCAAGGATATCAATTCACTGTTTTCAAATGTTTGGATTCATGTTTGTTGATATTACAATTCATCATATAAGATAAAGTATGTTTAAGAAGTTTTAGTGTCTAAACACTCAACTAATCCCTCTAACCGATTAGGAGTGGTTGGGGAAGTTGAGAGGAAAGTTTTCAAACATTCATATTCACTTATTGAATGCTTTGGAGACTACTGGTTTGATTGTCCATGTGTTAATGTTTAGAAGAGATCAATGAAGTATTTAAAGACATTCTTACATGTTTGGAGAGGTTTAAGAGGCACTTATCATGACTGTACCCTCACAAACAACGGCATAGACTGGTTTTACTAAGTTTCCTTTCTCTATTTTGAGGTTTCCTTTCTCTGTTGTAGGGGTACAGTCAGAGGGTTCATTGACAAAATGATCCTTTGAATGGTTACTATGAATATGAATGATTTGATATAGCATATTTCTCATTTTACTTGAAGTTTGGAATAGCTTGTGCTTGTGCTGGAATTCTTGGTAGAAGTGAATGGAAGGAATAGTGTTGGTGTTAGGTTTCATTTATTATTGAATTCAATGGTTTCCAAGATGTGTTGAGGAGTTTGCTCCTAGTTTAATGTTAACTATTCTTGCACAATCCACTCATACAATAGTGAAATGCTATGTGATTGACAATTTCATACAACTGGTCCTTTGGCGTGTATTAAACAAAATAGAATTTTCAGCATATTATTATAATTCTATTTCTTTGTTGTAAACATGTCATTGGTTCAGTTTTGTAAAAAAAAATTCGTGTACAATTTTTTTTCTTCTATTTTTTCCATTTGATAACCACAGTCAACATTTCAAAACAGTAAATAACATCAAATAATGGAGATAAAACATGGGCTAGGGCACGACACCAGTAGATTAAAACCGAACCAATGACATGTTTACAAAAAAGAAATAAAATGATAATAATATGCTAAAAAATTTATTCTGTTTAATACACGCCAAAGGACTAGTTGTATAAAATTGTCAATCACATAGCATTTCATTGTTGTATGAGTGGATTGTGCAGGAACAATTAACATTAAACATAGCCAGTGTTCTCTTTACTTTCTCAAATCTCTGCAAGTCAAGAACATTAGAGTTGTATAATACATTGTTAGTATCCTTTTTCCATGGGTCCTAGGTCTTTGGGTCCATGGAAAGGAAATAGATTACAAAATACACTTCAAAACAAAGGAAAAACTTAACAAATTCAGTCTAACTCACTGTAGATGAAGGAACAGTCATGCTAATAGTTCCTCTAAGTCTTCCAAAATATTTATTGAACTCCCCTAAAGTCCTATTGGATCCCCAAATTGCTTAATCCAATCAACTTACATCAAGATCATGAGAAACTTCAAAGGATTAAAAATATTACTTGGAACAGTCAAATCATTATGCTTTCAAATCAATTACCTATCGACATATCCCTTGCGAGGGAGAGAAGCCAAACACATAAAGAATATGCACATAAACACGGTAGCTGAAAAACTTAAATGGAATACACCAAGAAGTACCAAATGATGAATGCTCAATTGTTGTAATGGCAAAGCATCAGAACCGTCCATTTCTAGAACTTGATTTTATAGTCTAAATGATTTTTCTATAGTCATAATGATTTTTCTAGAACTTGATTTTGTAGTCTTAATGATTTTTCTATAGTACTCTTAATGATTTTTCTAGAACTTGATTTTCTAGTCTTAATGATTTTTCTATAGTCCTAATGATTTTTCTATACTCCTAATGATTTTTCTTTCGTCCTAATGTTTGTTGCTCTTGATAAATTAGGCCTTGAATTTGAATTGTTGTTCACTGTTTTATTTCAGCTTGATATTTCATTCATTTTTCATATACACAGAGACTACACATGCTGATAAAAAAATAAGCTATTTGATTAAGGTTAACTATTCATGATTGTAAATAGTCAATATTTCTGATGGTACCCCTTGGTATATTTCATTTTAAAATAATCATGTTTCTATGGCTATGATAAATGTCCCTTTGTGTTGAGAAAATTAGAGTTGAAAAAATGGTTGCAAACAAATCATCCTTCTTCCACCAACATTCTAGTCAATGTACAAGTAACGAGTAATTCCATTCAAGAAAGACCATGTCTGACAATATCAACACAGAACAAAATAAGGAGTATGCATAATTTAGTGATTGTATCTTTCATTTGGGCCACTTCATATGCACAGGTGATGCACATGCATACTTGCCTGAGCGCTATTGGGAGCTTACCTAGCAACACGTACTATTGTGAAAATCGCCACAAATCTATTTGTTGCTGGGTCTACCATATACTTTCTATGATCAACTCTAATATGCATAGGTGATAAACATTCAGATTTGCCTAAGCAGTACTTTGAGTAGTCCTCCTACACATGTACTATTGTGAAAATCATCACAAGTCCATTTGTTGGAGGGCTACTCAAAGTACACATGTTTGGAGGTCTGAAGGAAACAAGAGAATTTGAAGAGTCACGAGTTTTAAGATTGTACTTAATATAGCCAAGCTTCATTCAATGGTACATTCAAACATAAAACAAACTATTCTTAAACCAGATTAAACTAGTAAACCAAAGGACATACTGATTATACGTAAACTAGTAAACCAAAGGACATGCTTTTACTACTAAGTCTCTATTTTTTGGGCATACTAATTATAAGTACTTGACATATATCACAAATGTTGCTAATTAAGGTTGGCGGGATGATTATGCCTATCCTGAAAAAAGACTGTCAAATCATTATGCTTTCAAATCAATTACCTATCAACGCATCCCTTGCGAGGGAGAGAAGCTAAACACATAAAAAACATGGACATAAACACGACAACTGAAAAACTTAAATGGAATACACCAAGAAGTACCAAATGATGAATGCTCAATTGTTGTAATGGCAAAGCAATATCAGAACCGTCCATTTATAGAACTTGATTTTTCTATAGTCCTAATGATTTTTCTTATTTCTTGTATGTGCTTGGTGACAGGATTTTGAACATTGTTGACATACTTAAATGGAATACACAATACCAAATGATGAATGCTCAATTGTTGTAATGGCAAAGCATCAAAACCGTCCATTTCTAAAATTTAATTTTGTATAGTCTTAATTATTTTTCTATAGTCCTAATGATTTTGAAAATTGTTGACAAAGAGTGTTTCTTTTTTTTATTATAGTATAAATGATTTTTCTATAGTCGTAATGATTTTTCTTATTTCTTGTCTGTTGTCCCTTTTTTTATTTCCTATGTCTGTGCTTCGTGACAGGATTTTGTCACCTTCTTTTGATGGTATATTTCATTCAGTCTATGTGGAATACTATTTTGTTCACTATTTTATTTCAGCTTCATATTTCTTTCATTTTTCATATACACAGAGACTACACATGCTGATAAAAAAATGAGCTATTTGATTTAGGTTTACTTTTTATTATTGTAAATGGTTAATATTTCGGATGGTACTCCTTGGTCTATTTCATATAAAAATAATCGTATAAAAATAATAAATGTAGTAACGATGGTGCGGTGCATTATTGATATATAGGCTCGATGACTCTTGTCAATGTGTCAAATTGTTGATGTGGTGGTGGGCAGTGTGTGTTGAAGACTTCATGAATACCGAACAACCCTGGATGACAATTTTGGTGCTGCCCAAATAGAAAAAAGGTTGCTGATGTGTATATATTTAATGTTTCTAATGTAAATACTATTCATTATAATATAAGAACTAATGTAGACTGGGTATCACAGGAAAATAATGGCTGCGGATACTTTAGTTGGGTTGATGACAACTCATCTGCATCTATCCACCCATCTCCACTTATCCGCGATAAAGGATTTGAGTGCAAAACGTGTCAAGCTAGGGCAAATTCCGAAATTATATTTTTACGATGCCTTCTCTATATTGTAATCGCATATCTTTGTTGTGACCATATGCAGAGATGAACTCAGGAATTAGTTAGTTTAGTATTTTCATATTGTAACTAATATTTTAATATGGATATGACGTAACTTCTCTTTGCCTCAAGTGTGCATATATATGGTTTACATTTTTTTTTAGAATAATTCTTCATGTTTATGGCTCAGGTGAGCCCCAATCTGCTATCAATCACATGATTTAACATATAGTGTTTTCTTGGTTGTTCCATTTGTTCCTTGACCTTGACTATGAATTGGCTATCATTTTCAAGCTTGAGCGTGGCTTCGTACCACGCACCATCCATAGATTTGTACACAACGCTTATTTATGAACATAAATAATGCATTGAACATAATCTACAAACGTTGCGTGTATGAAGTCTTGCTGAAGTTTGAGCATCCTCCCTTTATTCCAGTGAGGGATTGGAATGAGTTCATTTTGGATGCAAAGGAGAAAAGGGATACTCAAAGAGGAATTACACCAGCAAATGGGAGAAGGTATAAACATTTTAATAGATTTTTATTATTAAATAATGAAATTTGCATATACTAGTGTTCTAAACGTCCTCATTACATGATTTAAGGTCTTAGTCTACGGACAAATTAAATTAGACTTACTATCCAAAATACATAAAAAAACATGCACATAAACATGACAACTAAGAAACATAAATGTAGATTTCACAATAGCTAAGAAACATAATTGTAGGCATCATAGTCACAAATTGGAGACAACGTAATTGAGTTGTGTACCCAAACGATGTAGAGAAACTTATACACCCCCAATTCCAAGTTGAATACATATGTTGGAGGACCTTGTATTCATGAGCAACAAATGTAGTCAACTTGGAATCGGAGGTGCAGGAGTTGCTCTCCACCGTCTGGGTATACAACTCAATTACGTTGTCTCCAAAAAATTGTGACCACAATGCCTACAATTATGTTTCTCAGCTATTGTGTCCCAAGACCCCTTATGACCCTTTACGACCGTTTACGATCCCTAAGAATACATCTTAGAGGTCTTAAAATGTCGTAAAAGGTCATAAGAGGCTCCTAGGAGGGGCCAGATGAGCTTCCACCTTCACGTGGTTGGCCCTGTTAAGTAGAGAATGATTAACCTTTCTCGAAACAAAGAGAAGCTCAATAATTTAAGGTCTCAGTCCATCAAGATGCTGAAAAAATGACAGGAATCAACGATGGAGAGTTTTTAGATTCTGAGAAGACGTATATGGAGTGGAGGCTAGATTGAGTACCAGTGCAGAGTGTTAATAATTATAGCCTTTCGGCCAAGATCAAACTGATCAAATAAATACCCTTGTGCGATTTATAATAATGAGATTATTATTTCATTTATATATATGTGTTGGTTGAATTAGTTAAGGGCCCAAGGTCAACCTCTTGGCTTTAACATTAAATATATTTAATAAGACCAGGTCGACCCTCTTGAAGATAATTCAATTCATATATATATGGTGTTGGATTCTGGGGAGAGAAGCACCAAAAACATAACGTGCTTCCCTCCCCCAAAACCTTGATTCTCTGCCTTAAGCAAACTTAGATCAGCATCTATTGGTGTGAAAGATAAGCAGCTTTGGCTAATAGATAAGAACAAGTCTAAGCATGAATAAAGATCAAATTATGATCTGATCCATACAACCAGCAATTATTGGCAATGTTAACTGCGAGTTGATTAGGGAAGGAAGCCTCTGTTAGGACTGGACTCTTCCTCAATACACTAACACTAAGGTACTAATCAGGTTCTCCTCAGCACCTTTGTTAGTACAGTTTGGAGGCATATAGACTGGAGTATACTTGGTTGATATCCGGGTATCTTCTATCCCTTCTTGTTTACTTTATTCTATGTTTAGTTGTGTTAGATCTCTATAGTTTGTTCATTCCGGAACAGAATCTGAAATATATCAACAAGAGATGATGATTCAGTAACCTACATCTAGAAAACCTTCACAATTATCCCTTCTTTGGCCTCCACTTTTTCTTCTTCTCAAAAACGGTTATCTAGAAACTTTGGAGCCTGCCGATTCTTGTCGTACACAACTTGTGCGTGTTGATGACAATGAGGACGTGCATCACAGTAATACAAGTAAACATATTAAATTGATTGGTGTAGTAATACAAATTTAATTGCAATTGGTGTATGGATTAATGTAACAATTTGTATTGCAGCTATAGAGAGTGTAGAGGTCATTGTTAATGAGCAGGTTGAGGTTGAGGCCGAGGCCAGACAAACTGACCTCGATGTTGATGATGTGACTAGATCAGGTAAAGAGCCATACGATTATGAATGATGTCAATGCCTTTATTACCAAGGAATCAGTGTCCACCATTAATGAATATTAATGAACACTTACACCATGAAGAAGACAAATGATTAAACAGAAAGAGAGGACCAACTGAACCATCTTGTGGTCAGTCTATATCACATTGAGAAACAACATCAAGAGTTGAGAATCAAAACAATCAAAAGTTTCTTCAAGACCATGAATGATCAACAACATTCCATCAGAAAACAAAACACTAATCTATGTTATCATTAAGCCATAAAATATGTCTTTAAAGTTTATTTCTAATGATTATGATGAGGTTGATGTTGATGTCTATAATTTATTTCACTTACTGATGCTTGCCTAGATTGAATTTTGAATTGTCAGGTTGGAGAACGCTTTCAAAGTTTAGGGTCTGTTCCACATGATACTCTTAGTTACAGCTCAAATGCAACTCAACATATTTTTGATGTTGGACAACCCACTGCAGAAACTCATCCGCAGGTGAAATTTAATGCTGTGAATCTTGGCATTGTTAATGTTATTACTTTTCCTCACATTTCATATTTGTGAAAATGTTTCTTGGCACTATCTTCTTTTTCAATTCCTATATTTGCAGCTTTTTAGATCATTAACTTAAGCATTACATGTCTTTGTTCAAAGTTTATTCTAACACTATATTATATCTTATTCTTATTACAATGTTCTTTGTTGTGGGGCAGGAGGTCAATCTTCGTTGTCTTCATTGTGGGGGACAGTGAAGATTTCTCTGACAAATAGTAGGTCTTATTTAGTATCTTATAATAACATGCTAAATTGATAAAGGTGTTATGGGCATTTAATCTGCAATTACTAATAGATTAAGCATATTATTACTATGCTTAATATTCCATTTAAATGCATTTAACACAAAAAACAAATTTACAAAACTGAACCAATGGCATGTTTACAACAAAGATGTGTTGAGGAGTTTGCTCCTTGTTTAATATTAACTGTTCTTGCACAATCCACTCATACAACAGTGAAATGCTATGTGGAAGGGATGGTTGATAGTGTCCCTTGAGGGAAGGGGATTGTGAAAGACTTGTTATCATTGTCTTGTGTATTTCCAATATGTTTGAATGCAAGTCAGACCAGGAGAATGAAGGATCATTCACTGATTGCATGATAACCCGGTTTTGAAGGGTCACTGGTTGAGGGGACAGTCAAGGTCCGGATGATTGAGCCATTGGAGGACCCTATTTCTTTGTATTAATTGCTATTCAAATTGGATGCATGGATTTCTTATGAATTATCGACTGCTATGTATCCTGCAACTGCATTTGTAAATCTGCATATACTTCTCTAGGGTTGTAAGCCACTTAGAGATCAAAATAGAGAAACTAAATCAGAATCGTTCTTTGTCCTATTTCCTTTTAATAAAGTCTCAACTATCAATGATACAATACATTTGATGCCCTAAGCTATCAATACAAATGACGCCTAGCTAGAAGCTCACGGGCTATCCATTTGATAACCACAGTCAACATTTCAAAAAAATGGATATCGTTAAGCACAAGCACCAATAACATCAAATAATGGAGTTAAAGCATGGGTTAGGGCACAACACCAGTAGAATGCGGTCATTTCAGTGACAACAATATACAATGGCATCATTAAACATATATGTCAGTAATATCAACAAACGTGAATCCAAACATTTGAAAACCAATGACATTTTTACAACAATTCTTAAACATACTTTATCTGATATGATGAATTCTTAAACAATTAAGGTTGGAGTAGACATAGTTATCACACTTTTTTTTTCTGTGGTACAAGGAAAATTTGGCTAGGTCAAATCTTCCTTCGTGCTAGCAGTCTACAGAATTAGACCTTTATTAACAATTGATCATATCAGATAACTAGTATGTTTAAGAATTGTTGGGACTGATCCTTTGGCGTGTATTAAACAGAATATATAGAATTTTCAACATATTATTGTCATTCTATTTCTTTGTTGTAAACATGTCATTGGTTCAATTTTGTAACTTCACTGTTGTATGAGTGGATTGTGCATAAACAGTTAACATTAAACAAGGAGCAAACTCTTCAACACATCTTGGAAACTCCATTCACTTCTACCAAGAATAAAGCATTTAATCCATTCAACATTACATATAATCATTAGACAGTTACATTTTCTGACTGTGTAGAGGAATAGTCACGACCAAAACTACTTTCACCCTTGCACAAGCTATTCCAAACTTCAAGTAAAATGAGCAATATGCTATATCAAATCATTCATATTCATAGTAACCATTCAAAGGATCATTTTGTCAATGAACCCTTTGACTGTACCCCTGCGGCAGAGAAAGGAAACCTCAAAATAGAGAAAGGAAACTTAGTAAAACCAATCTATGCCGCTATTTGTGAGGGTACAGTTATTATAAGTGCCTCTCAAACCTCTCCAAACATGTAAGATTGTTTTTAAATACTTTATTGATCTCTTCTAAACATTAACATTCAAAGCATTCAATAAGTGACTGGATTGTATTTAATACACGCCAAAGGACCAGTTGTATGAAATTGTCAATCACATAGCATTTCACTATTGTATGAGTGGATTGTGCAGGAACAGTTAACATTAAACAAGGAGCAAACTCCTCAACACATCTTGGAAACCATTGAATTCAATAATAAATGAAACCTAACACCAACACTATTCCTTCCATTCAACATTACATATAATCATTAGACAGTTACATTTCCTGACTGTGTACTAGAGGAACAGTCATCACCAAAACGATCCAAACATTTGAAAACAGTGAATTGATATCCTTGAGCACAAGCACCAATAACATCAAATAATGGAGATAAAGCACGGGCTAGGGCACGACACCAGTAGAATGCGGTCATTTCATTGAGCATTCATGATCAAATAAAATGCAATGCATTTAAAATTTGCGGTCAAATATGATGCTAGAAGCTCGAAAGATGAAAAAATCACATACAAAGAACATGACATTGGTTCAGTTTTGTAAATTTGTTTTTTGTGTATTTAGTAATTGGCAGATTAAATGCAGATAACACCTTTATCAATTTAATTAGCATGTTATTATCATATCAGATAAAATATGTTTAAGAATTGTTGGGACTTGTCCTTTTGCATGTATTAAACATAATAGAATTTTTAGCATATTATTATCAATTTATTTCTTTGTTCTAAACATGTCATTGGTTCAGTTTTGTAGATTTGTTTTTTGTGTTAAATGTATTTTTCGTGAGGAGGGGTCTTGTTCTGAGGAGATTGATGAAGATTGTGCACCTCAAAAACCAATTCATAAGGTACCAATCCATGTTTCCTATTCGCTTATATTTTTGGTTTGGTAAATCTCCTTATAAGTTTCATGTCCTTTCTTTTGATTACTATGGATGAAATATATATCTTACATTTAACATTCAACTTTTTTACATTTTAGAACATGTAGTGTGTTTTTTGAGGATTTTACCAAATCAACTTTTAACATAAACCAAAAACACCAAACTGATATCTTGCCCTTGCAATGTGACAAAATATTTGCATTTGATCAATAACTGCAAGCAATTGAACGATAAATCCACATACCTGTATCTTTGTAAAATACCTGAAACATCAAAAAGATGGCTAAGTGGCTGCCGCCATGATTTTTATCTACTGAATATGGGAAAAAAAAATACCAAAAAGAATCGAATAGAAAACATGATTGGTCATTTCAGAGAGCATTTATGATCAAATAAAATGCAATGCCTTCTCTCGCTCTCGATCAACTTTCACCAGCTCGTTTTCTCCCACTCCTTTTCTCTACAATCGAAATAAAAATGATTTGATCATTTCAAAACAGTGAATCGATATCCTTGAGCACAAGCACCAATAACATCAACTATTTTGATCTGTGGGTACCCTAATGTTAGCAAGAGTTCTTTTATTAATAAGATTACTCTGCAAGCTTGAAGAAGCGATATATTTTGGCAAATGAATAGTGGAAAGACGATGATGTTCTTGAGATCATGGATGGACACAATGTTGCAGACAGAATGGGAAGACATCTTTCGAGCCTGGCCCTGGATCCTTCGACAATTGGGGTAGGATTGAGACCCAGGCTAAAAAGATGTCTTCCTTTTTGTTGTGGAATATAGTCTCTGCTGCTGCAACAACGACAGACTGCGATGTACATATCACAACAGCCGAGAAACATAAATGTAGGCATCATGGTCACAATTTTTTAGAGACAACATAATTGAGTGCTATTCCCAGATGATGCAAAGCAACCACTACTTTGCATCGTCTCGAAAAACCACTCAAATATGTTGTCTCCAAAAAATTGTGACCATGATGCCTGCATTTATGTTTCTCAGTTGTTGTGTCCCAGGACCCCTTATGACCCTTTACGATCCCTAAGAATACATCTTAGAGGTCTTAAAATGTCGTAAAGGGTCATAAGAGGCTCCTAGGAGGGGCTACGTGAGCTTCCACCTTCACGTGGTTGGCCCTGTTAAGTAGAGAATGTTAAACTATTCTTGAAACAAAGAGAAGCTCAATAATTTAAAGTCTCAATCCACAGAGATGCTGAAAAAATGACGAGAATCAATGATGGAGAGTTTTTAGATTATGAGAAGACATATATGGAGTGGAGGCCAGATTGAGTACCAGTGCAGAGATGATGATTCAGTAACCTACATCTATAAAACCTTCACAATTATCCCTTCTTTGGCCTCCACTCATTCCTCTTCTCAAAAACGGTTATCTAGAAACTTTGGATAATGTTTTCTCATCCATGCACGAAATGTACTAGTGATCGTATAAAATTACTTTAGGCATCAAGTATTGATGAGATGTACAAGTGCAAAATATTTTTGCGAGACGGTGATCAATTTGTGCAGTGTACATAAATGCAAGACGGTGATTATTCTCGACAATCGACAGGTAGCTAGGACTAAAGATAACATAGCTCAAGAGACCATCATAGGTTGTCCTTTTCTTCGGTCTATATTATTGACAGAATGCTTTACCTTTCATTAGCTCATCAAATCTGGGGATTTGAAAGAATTTAATAGAATATTTTCATGACAACGTATATTATTTAAGTTGACGTTGCACAAATTTATCTACTTCGCGCACTTGTATACTATGAAGACGACGATAAAGAAGCATCTCCTCCCATGGCAATGCTTCTTTATCACCGTCTTCATAGTTTACAAGTGCGCGAAGTAGATAAATTCATGCAACGTCAACTTAAATAATATACGTTGTCATGAAAATATTCTATTAAATTCTTTCAAATCCCCGAATTTGATGAGCTAATGAAAGGTAAAACTTTTTGTCAATAATATAGGCCGAAGAAAGAGACAACCTATGATGGTCTCTTGAGCTGTGTTAACTTTAATGTGCCTATCTGTCGGTTTTTCGACACTCTAGCATTAATTCTAACGGAAGCGTTATGCATTCAACAGACAAAATGTCGAAAAAACACAATTTATGACATTTCCTGCAATAGTAATGCTATACGTTTGACAGGGTAACTTGTCGGAGAATACTGCATAACTGTCGGAATAGTGACAGTTAAAGTGTCATAAATAGAAAATATTCGACACTAGTTTCGACAAAATGTTCGACAGTGGGGCCATATCATCGACAGATAGATCTATCGAAATTTGATGAAAACTGTCGGTATTCCAACAGTTCTAATGTCGGAAAGAATATAGTTTCGACAGTCAGTTCTGACAGAGATTGTATATTTCCGATAGGTCTTGTTATCAAAATTCTGATGGATGAACCGTAGGAAATGCCATAACGAAGTTGTTGTCATGTTCAAGTTTCCGACGTGACATGGTGTTGGTAAACTGACAGATAGGTCTTCTGTCACAATCTTCTACGCCAAAACGGCGACGGACTCAGGTGTCGAAATTCCAACAAATGAGCATTGCAAATCCGACAAATGGCTGTTGAAATTTGGCCCCAAATGTAGTAGTGCCTGTATCTGGCTCTACTGACCAGTCTCTTCTCTATTGAATATATTGACCACTCTCTTCCATATCGATCATACTGACCAGTCTCTTCCATATCTCTTCCAATCTTCCCATTTTTGCCTCCAAGGGACAAAGGGTGTGAAAAACTCATAACTGAAGTTGGTTGTGAAGATGTCCTTGTAGATTTTCCTGGAGGAAACGAGGAATGGTTTCTAGGAAGCTATGACTTGGTCAAGGTTATACTTCATTGATTGTAGAGAGACAATTAGGTTCTCCATGTCCTCAATTGTCTTGTAGTCTGGCTCACTGAGATGTGTGTCAGCATCTTTTGCTGCTTTCTGCATCATATCAAAAGTGGGAGCTATGTATAGCTGAAATCCAATGAGATCTTGGATTTTGTTTGTATGCTCCTCGGATATTTTTCTCAGTGTGAGAGCTAAACTGGTTAGCTCACAACTGTACTATGTTGCTGAAGAGGTCTTAGGATTGAATCGTGATGTTGTCTCTTTCAACTCTTGTGTTGTCCAATTGGTTCTCTTTGATATCTTTCACAAAATCTTCAAAATTTGAAGTTTTCGTTATTAACTTTCTAGCGTCTTGAACCTGTTTCTTTAGTTCCCCGATGCTAGTAGCCACAGTTGCTTTAATTGCTTCAATTTGGTCATGTAGGATATTGATTCTCTTTGTTTCATAATGATCTATAGCTACAACTTCTGGATCAGTTATGTCCTCTCCAATTGTTTGTGCCAGAATTTCTAACTGATCAATGATAAGTTCTTCTTCATCAATATTTCCATCTGGAGCAAAATTATACAGAATATTCTTTACACCATTGAGAACCATATCTTGTTTCCTCTTTGTGAGCAGCTTGAGTTGCCTTGTTGACATTTTGCCGATGTCAATCAATGATTCCCCCGTTGGTGGAGTTTCTACTTTCCCTTTCTTGGAATCAGGGTCTACTGCAAATGATAGCTTCCTTTTCAATGAAGATGAGCTTGGTATATATGTCAGTTGTTTCTATTTAGTGACCTTTTCTAGCTCTTCTTCCACCTTTTCTTCTTGTTGTTTCTCTTCTTCTTCCTCTACCTTGTCTTCTTGTTGTTGCTCTTCTTCTTCCTCTTCGGCAACCTGTTGAGTAACTTTGGTCATCTCTGCATTATCAGTATCTTTTTCTTTAGCCATCCTTGATGATGATTCCCCTATTTCTTGTCCTTCCAGTCTGATTGGTGTAACCTTTACACCGGATGGGGTTTGCTTGCCGATTGTGTCCTTATCACCAACTTTGTCCTACTCACCGATTGTGATTTGTTCAACAATTTTGTCCTGCTCACCAGTTGTGACCTATTCACCAGTTGTGCCCTGATCACCTTTATCCCTAGATACCTCAATGTCCATTGATTGTTTTGGTAGGACCGTGCCCTCTGCCTATTGAACTCGAGATGTATCCTGAGGACCTGTTGAATGAGGTGTCTCTACAGATACCTGTTCCGATGCTAGTTTCTCTTGCCTCTTTGCTGGAGTGGTGAAATCATGATTTTTTCCATAATTTCATTGTTTCTTCATACACTTCTTGTTCTTGGCCATTTATGATTTTGGCCACTCTATCTCTAGAATCCAGGTTCAGTACTTCTGCTTCAATGAGAATCTTGATTGCTTCTTCATCTAGACCTGGTTCTACTTGTTTTAGAACTTCCCTTGTGATCTTTGCATCTTTTGCTACTCCTATCCATTTTGTTACTAGCCTTTTATTAAGTTCAGCTGGGAAGATGGACCTGTAATCCTTGGGTCCCTGATTGAAATCAAGAAAACTCTCTAACAAGGCTAGTTCTATTTCGACTTTATCATCAGTGGCTAAGGCACTAAACCATTTCGCAGCATTGCTAACCTTACCAAAATCTAATATTTCATCAACTATGTCATCAATAGTAAGGGTTTTAGCCTTACCTTTTACTGGAGATGCTAGATTAGTTGGTGGAGTGAGATCACCACCGGTGTCTTTAGTGATGTCTACAATAACTGATTCAGTTGCTGGGTTTAGGTGGACCGGTGTATCAATGCCCAAAATGTCTTTGCCTCTACCGGTGTCCTTTTCTGGTTTTAATGAGGACTTATGACATTCTGCTTCAGCCTTCTGTTGTTGCTCTAGAATGGTTGTCCAAATGGCAACTCCTTCATCATGAACCGCTTCCACTTCTCCAATTAATACTTGACCAATCCTTTTTCTGATCTTAAAACTTTGTTTATGCGCCTCTGCTTGATTGGTTGCCTCTTGTAGGCTCAAGCGGCTTTGCACTTCCAGTAGTGCCTTGATTTTGAGCTCTTTCTCTTTTGCTATTGATGATTTCCACCTTCCTTCAATAAGCTCTTGTAATTCTACAAGAATTGAGGCATGAATCTCAGTAGGTGTTCTCTTGAACTTGTGTAAGATGAATACTACAACATCTTGTGCCTTCTCTGAGCTTTCAGTTGCTCATCCAGCTTGTCAGAACTCTCATTGTATCTTCTGAGCTTTTCATTTCTCTCCTCAAGAGTTTTCAGCTGTGTTTTAAGTTTTTCAACTTCAGCAACCATTTCTCTACTTGCTTCATCTTTACCATGCAAGTGTTCATGCATGATGGCATTTTCCTGAGTTATGTGTTGCATGTCTGCATGTAGTTACAGTATGAGAGCATCGCTTTCTCTTAGAGAATCTTCAACTAGGTTCCTTTCTCTCTCAACAGTCTGCAGTGCTTCTTTAGCACTATTTTTCTCATCTTCAGCTTTTCTACTTGCTTCGATGAGTTCAGTCATTCTCAGTGCATGACCTTCCTATTCTCTTTTTAAATTAGAGATTTGATCGGTCAGGTTCATGTTTCTCTCCATGAGTTCAATGACTGCTTCTTCTGCTTCATTTGAACTACTTTGTCTTGATAGTTCATCTATTGTATCCTGACTTTCACTCAGCTGCAAAGCCAGTTCTTTCCTCTTGGCAGGAGATTTTCTCAATCTGCTTTCAAGAGAAACAAACCTTTCATTTGCCTCCTCTAACTGCTTCTGATACCAATAACTCTCCATGATCATTGCTCAAGCGATTAATCTTCTTTACCTAAGAACTTAGCTCTGATACCAATTGTTAATCCTAACCGGTGACTGAGAGAGCGGGGGGTGAATCAGTCAATTCAACTTATTTAAATTCTTATCTTGTTAAACTGAATACAACTACTGTTTGATACTGAAAATATAATGCATGCTTAAGTAACTTGAACAAAAATCACATACACAAGCTAACACAAGATATATATGTGGAAACCCTCGGTTAGAGGGAGAAAACCACGATGGGACAGAACCCACGAACTTCACTACTACAGTAATAAAACTACCATTTTAAAGGCTTACAAAAGCACTAGTTAGAATACTACCTTGTCAAGGGATTTGATATAGATCGGTTAAGATCTTGACCCTGTAAGGAATCGCCTCGCCAGAGGACTTAAGAACATTAATCAAGATGTCACCCGATGAAGGGATTTATACAGTGGAACCTGTTAGGGTTCACTTTGATAAAGGGATTTTTATGAGCTTCACACAATAAAAGAAATGATCTTCTTTAGACACTCAATCCGTTGATCAAATCATACCTGTTCTTTTCTCACTCTGCTTGGTTGTTCACTCTCTATCTTTTACTCTTGGTGACTGTATCCCTTCTCAGAAGACTCGGCTCTTCTGCTTTGCTTTATCTCTGTGCTATTGATTTCAACAACCACATTTCTAATGCACGATGACCCGTATATATAATGATCTTCACATTACCACACCGAACTATGGCGCCAAGCTGGAACTCCTCCAAAACGTCGTTGTTCTGGAAAGCGATCAAAAAGTCTTGCATGCAGAACTCTTGATCAAGCCAAAACACTTGCATATAGAACTTTAATTCATCTCGAAATGCTCGCAGAAAAACTCTAGTTCATCCAAAACCGCTCCGCAAAAACCGGATCGGATTATAAAGCACGGACTAGTAGATCTTATACTTTGAGCGAGAACCGGTGTGCTACCGGTTGAGTCATCTACCTCCTGTGGTTTCCTACTAGACCTATTGGACAAGACCGGTATTATTGTGACCGGTGTGGGTACACTAGTTACCTAGTAAGTTTGATGGTTGTCGATTGAGACAACTATCGGCTCACCACTGTTGCTCTAACTTAAGGACCAATGTGTTTGATATTTGCCAATGATGACAACTAAGCATAATGCCAACAATAGTGGCCATCACTTCAAGAAAGAGAAAATGATTTAAGAATAGTCATGCAAGCTTTTAAAACATTGTGTGTCTCACCTTTTTATTCACAACACACATGGGCATCAAGCAATCTTGGTGTCCTCATGCATCATTGTCCACCATGCATTCCTATGCACAACTTTGTGCAAGACATTTGGTGACTATAGTAGATCTATATGTAGATGACGTTGACCATGTAGCAAATCAACAATCGAGGAGTGCAACCAAGAAGATAGTTGGAAGTTCAACAATTGATAATGAATTGTTACCATTTCTTGTTTTGTAATTGTAACATAATATATCTCGTATATCTGCATGTAGTGATAGGTATAGGCATGATCAAACTATTTAAAATGTTATCTCATTTTGGTCACAAGAATCTTCATGCCTAGCCACAATCTTTCTAAGTATTCACTGTATCCTATTCATTTCTTTCGTGGAATATAAGTAACACACATTTTCTAAAGCTTTTCACTTCAACTGTGCATTTGATTTACCATCTTTTGTTTTATATTTGCATAATTTGTAAGCCTCATTATTCAAAAAAGAGGATTTCTCCCTAGACAACCTAAAATTTAGATCAATATTCATCCTAAGATAATTTGCACAATTTAAGCATATTATTTTTAATCATTGCAAGACCATAAAGTTATTCCTTTTCTAAAGGTTGACCTAAGAGAACTTGTTCCCTAGCAATTCAGTGGCCCTCCATAAGTATTCATAAATACCACCAATCTAGAAAGAAGAGTAGACAAAGGGAAAATCCAACTAATAAAAAAATGGCGCATAGAACCAAAAAGATAAAATTTGCATGCTGGGCAGATTTGTGGACACAAAGTAACTCACATGCACAAACACAACCCAAGATAGAGCACAATGCCTATGTGAAATCCAAGGTGGCACACAATTAGAGATACCATTTCTAGACTAGATATAGTTGAATTCCAAAAATCTTCATCAAAATCATTCATCTTTATTTATTGAAATGTGTATCTCTATCCACTTCACATTTGATTTCCTATCTTAACATTAATTACTACATAAGCCACACCTATTTTTAACTAATTAATTTAGGTTGATTTCTACTTATGTGTGTGCATCCTATTTGATTAGCATAAACTATTCCTACAAAAAAGTTATTTCCCGTTTATATAATTATTATATATTGATCTCTCAACATCTTTTATAAGTTGGTGACAAAGATTGACAACATATTTTATTTTTTTAAGGATCGCAAGGTTTGGTGTGTCATGCCACAATAATATAAAGCTAACTCTTTCGTTGAGCTTCTATCTGTCATGTAAATTATTTACTTGTATATTTTTTTTTGGCAAAAGGCATAAGCCCGAACTTTGATAAATATATATAGGATTACTTATATAGAGAAGTGCTGATAATGATGGACTGGAGAAAGCTCAAAGAAAGGAGATGAGCATTTACAAAATGCAGTTGACAAAGAGCAGGATATCGGCTACCAATAGAGCCAAAGAGACATCGATTTACACAATATGCAGTGGAAGAAATAAAGAGAGAAAAAGAAACTTGGCAGAACAAAAGGACTCTTAAAGTTTGGTAAAAGCTCCACCTATAAGGTTTGCGTTCGGTATTTCCCTTCACACTGTTGAAATATAGCATTGAATTGATTGATATAATTATATTAATCTAATAGTCGATTATTTATATATATATATATATATATATATATATATATATATATATATATATATATATATATATAAAGCATTTGATATTTGTATATGTTACAATATAGTTAATATTACTAATCGGTTATGAAGGGTCATGGCCCTATGTAGCTTAAGCCACGTATGGTCATGGCTCTTCAAGACATGACTATTCAAAGGATATAAATGCATATCGATGGCTGGTGAAAAGATCAATCACAATGGTAATCTATTTCACTACAGCACTCACATATATTCTCTATAGGATGGTCCAGATTTTATAATATGGTATCAGAGCCTAACCTATAAGAAAATAAAATACAGTTCTCGAAATAGTAAAAGCAAAGTATTACATAGGGAGACAGACAATACAGAAATAGAGGACTACAGACTTGCCTTCCTCATCTGCATTGAGTTAAGTAATTCGTGGCCAGTGTATAATGATATTCATGGCTAGTATATAATCGATCATTTTCAGATTTTTAAGATTCCTCTCTCAATCACTGTTGAGTAGGATATTATGAGACTTATCCAACTCCCATACAGGGCGTAACCCCAACGTAGGAACGGGTTAGAAAAGATGCGCCCCCTGCCACGATTATTGGGCCCGCAGGACCAAAAGCGGGGCAGAGCCGGTTGCTTCCCTTGCCCAGGTTGGCCTCCATCTAAGGCGGTTCCCCTCTCTGACAGATTGATTAAGGAGCAGATTACACCGGGGGAAATATAGAATACACGACATGGTAATAAAAGGATAAAGGTTGACGGTGGTAAAGGATAATATATCTACGGGTTGTCCTTCATATAGGAATCACTGATATAATTGCTGGTTTATTAGAGAACGGTGGCCTGCAACCCAACGTAGGAAGGAGATTGATTAATTCATAATTGATACTGGTTGAAACTCGTATGTTTTCATTGGCAAGAGAATAGTGATATCCTCGGACATCGATAAGGAATGGAATCGATGATCCACCATCGACACCATGAACCGCCACAGGGGGCATCATCCGTGTCACGAGTAGATAAAAGTCATAGACAACATATAACTATATCTCCATGATGGTACGTGCCAAAGATTAGCGTCACCATAATTGTTGAGCTCAATTCTATTATGAGGCATAGTTACATACAGGCGATAAGTGTTCACTGAAAAAGAGATCAAAAGATCTTATGGAGGAGATTGACGTGATAAAAACTTGAGGATAAAACTGGTGTGATCCTATGCAGTTTCAAATTACTTCATTGGCAATATGGAAAGGCAGGTCTATGGAAGATCAGATTATTAAATCCATTAAGATATTATTCAGCCTGTATATGCAGCGTGGATGAACAGAATATACCGACTCAGCAATACATAGCAGTCCCTTTGGTCGGAGATTATGTAAGTTACCGAAATACAGATGGAATTATGCATTGATCACTCAGCGACACAAAACAGCGACAGCGACATGTACAGTAAAAGATAAGTAATCTGAATTATTCGATGTCAATAACATGCAATATATATATATAAAACTTGAAATAAATAAATTCTGATTTCAGTTTATATAATATAGATTATTAATATATGTATCAGTAATATATATTAAGAGATTATATATATTACATTACATTAAGTATTTGCATTTGGAATTACCAGTCATTTGCATTATAACTTGTGTATGCATTTGGAATCATCATTCAGTCTAAGCATTAATCATTTCATTGTATAAATCTGAAGTTTGGAATTATAAATCAGAATTGTATAATTGTTCAAGTTAGATTTGTGGAAATCTCGTAGTGTCTCAAAACTATAAAAAAAAGGGGACTTTACAGTTTTGAAGCCACTTCAACACCCAATTCAAATCAAATATCCATTGCAGATGGAAATCAAGAAGTGCAGATCAAATCCCTCCAAGAAAAGGAAGCTAATTGAGCAAGGACAATTATAATTATTGCACAACAGACCAAGTTCAAATAGGCATCGAGCCATTTTTGACAAATCAAGGTTGCTAAGAAGGCATCAAACTCCTACACGAGGTCAATTTCAGACCAGGCGGACATCAAAAGTAAAAAACAATCATTGAACAAGCTCAGATTTATCATAAGGGAGTTCAAGTTAATTCCAGATTTAGGTTGCAAACTCAGAATTTTGTGATACACAGCAAGGTGAATGTAATTTCTTATGGAAATTTATGGATGGTAAAAGACTGTATATGCACATTTTTGACAAAGATTTTGAATGGAGACAAAACAATAACAAAGGAATAATAAGCAATAATATCAATACCATCGATTAATTATTAACAAGATAATTAGTAACTTGACTTATGACTTGTTAGTCAGCAGCCATAATAGAAGACTTGTCAGGTAGTTATGAAGAAGGCTGCAATTGCTAATGAAGACAACATTGATGTCAAGTATTCATTTATGTATAAAGTCAACTTCTAATCGATAGTTATCATAATGAGATGTGTTTTGTAAAGAAGAAAATTAACATAAGGATCAGAATGAAACCGATATGTTATGAAGAAGGATGATGAGTACGAATATTGTAGTAATGGGCTCACCTTACGGAAGGAAATACTTGAAAAGATAAGTATCTCATGTTTTATTAATCCATATGAATTTGCAGGTTGCAATTCATTAAAGAACAAATTTTTTTTTTGTATGCTTCTATCAATTTTTTTTAATGTTCGGGATAGTTTAGCTTTATGAACTATTCGTAATCTATCTTTGACATCTTCAGAAAGGTCAAGAAGTTGGTGAGATTTAGCTTCTAAGGAAACAAATGATTCAGTCAACTTGGACAAACTTGATCATATTGATTGAGAGGGAGTTCACTATTGAAGTGGGAACCCTTGGATATAATTGTTGATAAGATGCACGTGGATAGAATCCCTGATTAAGGCATTCCTTACATCATGAGACTATAGCTCATTGAGAGTCCTTATTATCTTCCCTCAAGTCCAAGAGGGAGTGTTAATGTTGTGGCCTTGGAAAAGATCAAAATGCATATTATGCTAGCCGATGTAACCTTATGACTATTCAGATTATTCGTATTGGTTCTATCGGGAAGGAAGGTATGAAGTGGCATCCTGCAGTGACACCAAGTTGAGTATATAAATAGGGTATGCCTTTGTGACAGAGGGAAAAGTTAAAGGATCTGCATCAGTAGACATTCGAGGATCTTGATTTAGAGGGAGTAGACCATGTTTTGTTGGTTCTCTAGTAATCAAGAAATTTTAGCAGAGAATTATGATTATTACCATGTGAGAAGGCTATATGTCAGAGGGAGAAGCTAGAAGATCAAATTAAGTTGGCACCCTAGGATCTTGGTCATACAAATTCAGAGGGAGTGTACCATGTCAAGATGGTGTATACTTTGTAAGCTCAGAATTCACCAAGACTATGTGACAGTACAAACAAATACAATTTAGTGGAGAACAAATGGCTGATATTCTCACCAAACCTCTTGCTAGAAAGGAGATTGTGTACTTTCAGATAACCTTGGTATGTTGAGGAGAAAAGCCTTAGCTGAAAAGAAGGTTTCAGCTTTTCAGCTTAGTTGCTGATTCAGATTCGGGGACGGATTCGGGTTCGCGAATCCGGTTCGTGGATTCGTGAAAAAAAAAATTCCCGTTTTGGATTCATGAGGATTCGTGAGCATATATATATATATAAATATATATATATATGCATTATATATCCAAAAATATAAGAGAAATATACATAATTCTAAAACTAAATCATTTAATACTATGAATCTATGATGCTTGATCATTAAAACTTCAAATAGCATACTTGATCATTGATCTATGATTCTATGTTGACGATTCTAAAGAAAATCAGCACATTGAATTAGTATTACTGAATTACAAAATGACAATTCAAAATATTGTTCATTAAAGTTTGAGACATGATTCAATGTTCAATGGTTCATCAATCAAATGGATTATCAAAAAAATTTGGATCAATGGGGTCTCGAGTAGCTGCAAGTGTTTCATCAAAATCATCATTAATGGAACCCAAAGTTCCACTAGCACTAGAGGGTAATGTTTCATCATCATCTTCATCACCATCATAATCCACATCAGCCAAAGTGCTTCTAGCAAGATCCTAAATGGTCATATCTAGGTCAGCAGACTTAGGTGCTACATCCCAAAGCTTCGCTGGCCCCTTGTACTTTGGATCCTTCTGTGACAGGAGACGCAAGTTGTTGTGAACATACACCAAATCTTCTACTTTTTTTGCAGCCAACCGGTTACGCTTAATTGAGTGGATAAAGGAGTAAGTACTCCAATTCCGCTCAGCGGCAGAAGAGCTTGCAACCTAGAGAGAAAACCAATAAAATTAAAAAAATACAAGATAAATTCAAGAGCGTTAAGTATTAAATTCTACAATGCAAGTGACAAAACAAAAAGAAAAAAAAAGTTAAAACTTAAAAACTTACTTGTGATAGAACCTTAATCGCAAGAGGTTGGAGGTATAGATAATCTTGCCCATGAAGATACCACCATGTAACAGCATCCATTTTGCTTTGGTCATTGATAGCAGTAGGGTGGAGATCTCTTCTTGAGATAAATGATCCAAATTCTCTCCTAACACCTAACCCAATATCTAGATCGCAGAAGATTTTATCAAATGCCTTCTTATACCCACTGGCAACCTCAGCATCTCTATATGGTGCCACTCTACCTGGAATACCAAGTACTTGTGCGCTATAGTACCTAGGAGAAAGAGCATATGCTAGGAGGTGCAAAGGTGTGGTCATCTTGTTCCAACGATGAAGAACCATGGCTTCCACCTTTTTGTATAAGGTGTCCTCAAGATCATTCTCTCTCCTATGTATGACCTAGGATATCAAATGATGTTCATGTAAGTTATCATTATGTCAATTTTGAATTTAAATAACTCTCAATAAACAAAGATAAAGGAATGTATTAAATTTATAACTTACCATTTTTATCTTCTCCAACATTGTGTCCATGCTATCATAGATATCCCCCAAGCATGGTAAATCAGTGTCGGCAAATCGAAGCATAGACATGATGGGATCAATGAATTCCAAGACATACTCCACACGAGTCCACCAATCATCATCTAATATCAATGTCTTCACCTTTTGGGCCCTGACTATACTGGACTGCTTCCAGATGCTCCATTGGTTACTAATAACCATTTGTGATAAGGCCTCCTTCACCTTGACAAGCCGTCTCAACACAATTGTGTGAGAGGCAAACCGGGTTTCAGCCACCTAAAACATGTTAGTAGAAAGTTAAAACATGACATAAAAATTATAAAATGATAAATGAAACTAAATAAATTATAAATTAAATTTTAAAATTTACCTTCAACAATTCCAATTTTGAGTAAGTTCTGAAAATTGCTTGTGACATATGGTGATTTGTCACAAACATTTGAATCTCCTCACCCTCCTCATACACCTGTTTCACCCAATCTATTTCGGTGCCAATTGCCTTCACTAGATTGAGAGAATGGACGGTGCACGGTGTCCAAAAGATGTGATCATATCTAGCCTCTATCAAAGCACCTGCAACCTTGCAAACTTTTGCATCGTCCGTAATTACTTGGACAACATTGTGATGACCCACAGATTCTATGGATTCAATGAGAATTTGGGCAATGAACTCTGCATTTTTTACTTCACCTTCACAGTCAACCGCCTTCAAAAACATTGACCCCTTGGGGGATACAGCTATTACATTAATTAAAGGACAGTTTTTGCAATCTTTCCATCTATCTGAAACAATAGACACACCTGATTGGACCCAAGAATCTCTTATTGGTTGTAGTAGGTTCTCTACATTTTTTCTCTCATTTTGTAATATGGTGGTGCGCAACTTTTCATATCTAGGGCCACGGTAACCAGAAGGTGCTTCATTTATTCCTTCACACATGTCACTAAAATAAGGTGATCTCACAAAGTTGAATGGAACACCATTTGCAAAGAGGCAACGTCCAACTTTGGCATCAGCAATATCTCTTAACTCATTTTGAAATGCCCTATCTAATGGGCCTCTCTTGCGGGGGGTGTTGTGTGGTTGATCTACATCTTCATCCCTAGAAGGCATAAGCAAGAATGGATGTGATCTAGATTGCATTTGAGTGGGTGGCTGCATTGTTTTCTGTTTACTGGTATAAGAAACTTGTTTCCCTTTTGCATATATTCTGTCAACTTCTTGTTCTTTTACCAAAGCTTCTATTTGTGCAGCTGGCAATCCCTTCTTATCTTCCCCCTCACACATGTTAATCCCTTGACCCCCAGGGCCTAAAAGATGATATTTTACCTGGGAGTAGGAGTTTCTATATTGTGTTTTGCAAAAATTACATTTCCATACATACCCCCCACCTCCAACACATTGAGAAATTCTTGTGGTGTGTCTCCATAAAGGAGACCCTTTATCAATTTTAAATCTTTGAGATACCTCCCCACCCACTGAGCCTTGACTACTCATTGTTGCAATCTATAACAAAAATGAAAAAAGAAAACTTCAAAACTTATACAAAAACTTATACTTCAAAACTTATCAAAAAAAACTAGAGAATATGGTTCAAATGCATACCTTAATCACTCAAATAGACTGAATAGTGCTTCTTGGAAGGTGTTTGCCACTCCACAATCGAGCTCCTTCAAATTCAATCAGCTCACTTCAAGCTTGTATGGATGAGAGAGCAAAATGAGAGAGAATAACAAAGAGCACAATGAGAAATAAAATGTGTTTGGAGACTCATAAAAGGGGTCGTTTTAGGGTTAGAAGCAAAAAAAATAATATAAAAATGTCTTTTTCAAGTCATTGTTTGACTTTTCAAACTCCTATTGCCGCGGGTCCTTGAGGATTCGTGCGGATCCACGTGAGATCCTCTTGGATCCGCCCGGATCCTCCTGGGTCCGTGACGGATCCGGGCAGGGTCCGGACCAAACCCTGTGGATCCGTCTGGATCCCCGGCTCGCGGATCCGGACGGATCCACAGGGTTTGGTCCGTACCCTGCTCGGATCCGTCCTAGATCCGACGCGAATCCGGACCCGAACTCGGATCCGAGCCTGCCTGGGCGAATCCGGCAACTAAGAGCTTTCGTGATCCACGTTTTGTATCTTAAATGATTCTTGTCTTTGATAGACAAGTCTAAGGTGGAAGTTTTGGTTTCCACTCTCTGGGATGAGCCATGGTGGATCTACCCTCTAAGAAGAGTCAAGGTGGATGTCATATGTGTGACTTTATGGACCCATTCTTTTTGTGCTATATTATGAAAGGTGACGATCTTTCATATGTGTTGGGTTACTATTGCTAGGTGACAACTTAGACAATAGCTTAACCTAGTGTTAGGTATGACTATGTAAATTGTAGTCACTATTTCTGACACTGAATTTTTGAGTTGTTAAATCCAATTCCGAATTGGTCGGGGATTATAACATGTAAATCAAGTTTTGATTCGGATTGCGCCGAATATCTTGATTGGTATCGCTAAATCTAGTTCCGAATTGATCGGGGATCGCGATAACTCTTCTATCAGAATGAGTACATCATGATGATGTCCCGAGTTGTGTCGGATATCTTGATATGAAGTTGTGTGTAAGTTATCATCTAATCCAGTTCTGAATTTAGTCGGGGATCATGATAATGAATGGTTCAAGTTTTGATCCGGATTGTGCCGGATATCTTGACACCTATATTTATCATTAAATCCAGTTCCAAATTGGTCGGGGATTTTGATAAATTTCTTATCAGGTTGAGTTATGTTCCGGATTATGTCGGAAATCCTAATTCAAAGTGGTTGTGTTATTTAAAAGAAATCTAGTTCCGAACTAAGTCGGGGAGTGTTGAAATATAGCATTGAATTGATTGATATAATTATATTAATCTAATAGTCGATTATATATATATATATATATATATGTAAAGAGCATTTGATATTTGTATATGTTACAATATAGTTAATATTACTAATCGGTTATGAAGGGTCATGACCCTACGTAGCTTAAGCCACGTATGGTCATGGCTCTTCAAGACATGACTATTCAAAGGATATAAATGCATATCGATGGCTGGTGAAAAGATCAATCACAATGGTAATCTATTTCACTACAGCACTAACATATATTCTCTATAGGACGGTCCAGATTTTATAACACACACAACTTCAATTTTATTTTCGCCTTTATGTCAGTCAAAGAATGTTTCACAACATTTTATGTTATAGTGTTTTTTTCCCATATATTTTAAATCATTTATATATTTAAACTGGAAACTACCATATTGCTAAGTCGAATCAAGTTGAACAATGGGACCTTAAATTGGCAGTTCTTTAAACTTTAGTAATTTATCTTTATTGACTATAGAAATTTTGCACAAAGTTATCCAAAGCACGAAAAAAGAACAAACATAATTTAAATTGTGCAGTCTCCATGTATAGTTCTTTGTTCAGGTACAATCCTTCCCATTTACAGCAAAGCATATGAAGCATAAACACATCTGATTAAATTAAAATTGTTTGAGATGTGGAAAAGAAAAAACAAAGCCTTCTTGTAAAGAGAAGGCAAATGTGACATGTAGCCTTCTCATTTCGGAATTGAGGAATCTAAATTGAGCTTACAAGACCATCCTTCATGCAAAACCTATTACCTTCCCCTTTTCCTTCTGCATTTGCTGAAAACTGGCTTTCCAAGAGACTTCCACAAGACTGAGGCAGAGTTCCTTCATATGTTTTGCATATGTATTGTTCTACATTCTCATAATCCTGGAAACAAAGCATGACAGGCATTAGTCGGTAATCTTAAAAGCAAGGAACCAGCCTTGAAAAAGTGATTCCAGTAAAAAAAATGACAGAAAACAAGGTTTATGAGGATGAACAACTTCATTTATCTGTAACTCAATTTCAATAGACTGAAATGAATGCTAAATTAGTAGTTTGTTGAGGTTATGGATGTCAATCTAGCTGGATATGCCAGGCATCTGGTGATGGATGTAGTCATCATTTGAAGTCTTTTATTAAGAATTAATTAGGGAATGGTAGTGATTTTTATCAATTCTTTTAAAGAGGGCTGTTATGGGAAATCCACAAATACAATCAATGGTTAAAATCACAGAGAGTTAAAAGGAAAAAAAAATGCTTGCTTTAGTGAAAAGAGTTTTTACCTGCCACTGTCCCACCAAGAATCACACCAGGCATCAGCAAATAAATAAAGCTCAAAATGCTTAATGTTTTAAAAGAGAACCCACCACTCAGAAAGTTTTGGAGGTGTTTGCTGTCTTATTTCATTATTAATAACACGGGCATGGATGGATATGGACAGATAAAGATAGATAGAGATAGAGAAACATTGATAAAGACATCAATGAATACAGATGGATACAAATAGCGTGGAACCCTGACACGTCAATACTTGCTAAATGAGAATGGGGAAGAATATAGAAAGAAACAAAAAAGGGCTTTTTTTAAGCTAAAACCTGCCAGTGGACTCCAACTACAATGGGGGCCTAGGAAAATAGTCAACTAACCCACCAAATTGATTGGTGCACGCACTCCATCAAACCCAGAATCTCGATTGGCAGAGATAATTGGGGATAAACTCAACTATTTATACAGCTCTATCATTGATATAGCTAGATTATTACTAGTTAAAGAAAGGAATTTGTAGACCTGCCCCTCACCATTGCTTCTGTCATGCCTTCACTTCTTACGCTTCCCTCTTCTTTTGCAGATGCCAGAATGTATTCTGCCCTAGGTTAGAAACACAATGAATAGAAGAGAACTCCACATTTTAGGAGTGATCAGTAGGATCCAGCATCTCATTCAAGGATAAATTAATTCGCTCATGGGTAGACACACTAACAGATAACAACTTTGACCAGATTGAAACAACTTACGGATTTAGTGGATTGCTGCATCATTCCTACTTGATAAGCTACAAAAAAGAGTTACCTGCCATTGATCCTTTTTATTTTAGTATCCCTGGATGACTAAATAGATCACTGATTGAAAGAGCTTCTAGTAATAACAGTCTAAATGTTTTTGAATCAAGGTTTGGGAAGACACTCTATGATCTATCACCAAGTACAGGAAAAAATGCTCAAGAGGTCTGAATCAAAAATATCCCGTCCTTAAGAAATAGATTACTTTCCATTCTTTAATTCCTCCAATCCATCTCTAAATGTTCCGTTTGTATATGGGTTGAATCAATATGTCTCTCTCTTAGTCATTCCAACCAAACTTCTCATTCATTTGGCTTCTCATAACTCTCTAACAAGAGGGCAATGGGGTTATGGTGCACAAATATTCAAGACGCCATGTGTACGTTGCCTCACGATAGAGGCACTGAAATGTCCCCAACCCTGTCCTACGGGATTCGGGGCTTTGTCCTATATTTCAATTGCAAGAGACTTTTCCTTTTTATGACTTACACTAAATTTTTGGCTTACCACAACTATATAGAAACAATATTTTTTCAATAGATGTGGTAGGAATGCAAAATGGGATTCTTGATACTATGTAAGAATGTCCATCAAATTACAATATTGTTTATATTGAATAATATAAGTATCAATGCCTTTTTATATATGTGTTGATAACAAAAACCATTTTTAATGATTTAATGACATAGTTCCAATACCATTAAGGATAGGAAGTTTCTATACAAGGACTGTAAATGGGAATTGGAAAAAATGGCTTTAGTTGAATGGCACCGATTGGTATGAATCTAGTTTTGATTTATTGGTATCTTTGCTAGTCTTCCATGATTATCCGATTGCTTATTGTTATTCACATTAGTATGCTGATATGGTTACAAAACTCCAATAAGAAGAGATAGTGGTCGATATAATATGTTGCCAGTCAAGATCATATTACTATATCCTCGTTGATATAGTTTGGTTTAATTAATTATTGTTTTATTGTCATATTTATTAATTGTATTTTATAATATTATAATTATGGTATTATATTATTATTATTTATTCTTTTTATTTAGATTAATTATATTTTATTATCTATTATTATAATAATGATATATTGTCATTGATTATTAATTAATAATAATTATTTCATATACAATATATCAATTAATATATCATATTTTTTTATATTGTATAATTCTATTATAATAATAATTATTTGTCTTATTATTAATTATTTATTTAATTTTTAATATTATTAAAGATTATTGTTAAATCCTATTTTGACGGGGACATTACAGGCACACCTCATTTTACTTTATTGAATGCAACCAGACTAGGGGCTCTAATCACAACTAAACAATTGTAGATGTGTGTTTCTAAAGAAATTAACATGCAATGGGTAGACATAATGCTAGCAGCTCAACAATGGAAAATGAGGATAGGCAACTACAAAGGTTGTCTTCAAGAATTTGTCTTTTCTGAGTGGGCTACATAAATTTGTCTCTTTGCATGATGCAGTCATGGCAGGAGTTTCTCCAATGGAGATGGTCCAAATCATGCAGCAAGAGTCAACACAGCAGAAACAACCAACTCAGACACAAGAATAGATAATCAACATGCTACAACAAATCTTCGCATTATCACAAAATCAGATATTTACATCAAATTGGCCTGCAACATGCAGCTTACAAACTTTCAGCATACATGCCTGATTACAACATAAATCCAAGTCTAAACCCCAGAATTAACCTTCCAAAGGTTATCTCCCTAAGAACTCTCACTAGCCAAACAAAGATCAAATGCCTCAATATATAGAACCTTCGCATCGCATATGTCGGCCAAGATCTATCACATTTTCAAAAACGAGAAAACGCAATACAAGACTATTGGTCAAGACCCAAATCATAAGGATCTTGATGCCAAGATGTTGAAATAACGTGCGATCCAAGAGAAATGTCGGCCAAAGACCAAAGATCATCGTGATATGTGCCACAAAGCTTCGCTAACTGGGAAATTACTTTGCGAGATCGGAAAACTCCAACTGATCGTAAGAACTTGAAGAACACACAGGCCCGAACTTGAATCCAAGATATCTCCACTGCAAAGAATCCAAATGAGGTGTGAACCAAGAAACAAGTAAAACATGATGTCCAAAACATACCCTAAAGTTTGCAATTGCATAAGATTCACCTACTGGAAACGCAACCAAAAAACACAGAAACTACTAACAAGAACAAAATTGAAAGGAAATATTTTTGGGTGATGCAAGATTGCGAACGACCCAAGGATGCTCCTCCATCAGACACCCTTGGTGAGATGATGTTCCATAAGAGGAACTTATGAACATCTTATAGGATTCGGGACATAAATGCCATGCTCATTCTTAATCCAAATTTCCTCTTTATCTACAACTTTCTTTCTCTGCAACTTTGCTCTATCTTCTATCAAATCCATTTGCTTAATCTGTCCTGCACTATCTCTGTCATACCTCACATTTGCATAAGGACTTTTACCACCACCTCTTCTCTTCCATACATCTGATTTACTTTTTCTATAGGACCCCATTCTGTCTACAACCAAGGTCTTTTGCTGCTCAATCTTACCCTTCTTTCTTTCTGACACCAAGCTACTCTCGGATCTGAGATCCTCCTTCAGATCCAAGTCTTCCTTCAGCTTACCCTCGGCATTATGATTCTCAGAACAATAACTCTTCACAATTATCAGATTCCTTGCACTTCTCCCCTCTTCCTCCTCCAAAGGAACCAAAGTAAATTTCTGCCTGTCTATAATGTCCCCTTTTTTAGCGTGACCATGAGTATGGATGGATTAGCCTATCATGTGACCCTCGTAATCATGTGACCCTCGTAGGCTATTGACGATGAACAGAGGGTCTCTTTCAATGAGCATCTACTTCAAGATTCAGTATGCTTTGGTTTGACTTTCGTTTGGTGTCATTTGGACTTCATTTGCTATACTTTTGTCACGTTTACTATTTATAGTAAGCCTGATGTTGTTCGAGAAGGACCCTTTCTGTTTTTGGAAAATGCATTTCGTCACATGGGGAAATAATAGGTGTGACTCATGTTTCAGGCGACAAATTGGTATGAATTACTATTAAATCATTTAATGGCTTATTATAAAGTTATAATTTCACTTAAGTTGAGGTTGAGTCATCATTGGAAGGGGCCATTTATTCAATTAATTCATGGAAGCTTAAGGCAAGGTATTAATTAAAGTATTGGAGTAAATGAATTATTAAAAGGAAAAAGTATATTTATCCCACATTGGCTGGAAATGTGTGAGTTCTCCCACAAAAGTTATACAAGACTCACATGAGTTCTTTTTTATCATGTTGAATATGCTCTTCTTGAAATTGGTGAAGTTTATGAGAAGAAGAAACTAGGGTTTCGACTTCAGCCATTGGAGAATAGAATTCTTCAAGCTTTTTTGCAATTGGAGGTGGTGGAAGATCCATTGATTCTTGCTGCTAGCTATGGCTTCATACAGAGGCCATGATTGTGTTTAATGGTATCAAAATTGGAGGGGTTGGAGTATGTTTTTTATCAGATTAAGTTGCAGAGATTAAATTGGTAGACAACAGTAATAAACGCTGCCTCTAGAAGAGAAATCAGGGGTTCTAAAAGGTAGCTGCTTCAGCATATACCACCCATGTGGGCCTTCCAGCAATTGACACCAAGCCTACAGTAGTAATTGCATGACAATTAGGAGTTGTTCATTCATTCCAGATTTGATGCCAAGGCGGACATTTGCTTTGTATGAAAGTTGTGATTTATTTGGGATCAAATTACAAGAGTTGTGATCACATTCCAAGTTCTCATAATTGCTCCTTAATTTCGTTTCTCAAATTCCAATAATTGTTGTTGTATGCAATCAGATTTCTTATTAAATAAAAATGGATACTTTTGTATGGATTTGGAAAGCCAATAATTTATTTCATGCATTGTTATATGCTAAGTAATTGCAAAAACATTCAAATACAAACAAACTATTGTATACACATTCAGAAAATCAGAATTCAGATATTGCATGACAACTGTTTGACGGAATGTCAAACACCTAAAACTTGAGTTTCCAAGAAGTAAAACCAGCCGGGTTCTTACAGTGGTATCAGAGTCAGGTTTCCTGCCATCCTATTGGGTTGAAAATTATAGAGCTCACACATTTGTTTGGAGTGACCAACACTCTAGCTTTATTTTTCAGCCATGGATAAATATAGAAAACCAAGTAAATATGGAAACCAGTTGAGTAGTGTGTTATGGTTCAGGAAACAATCAAGTGCCTTGGAAAATGAAATGGAGAAATTGAGGCAAACACAAGAAAGGCTAAAAGCGCAACTTGCAGATTCGGTCACTATTGATAGGGCAGCTAGTTTTATGGTTTCCTTCTTCAGGAAGTCTTCCTCACGAAGACTACAAGAAAAGAAACGAGATGATCTCGTAGGTGAGACATCTAGGAATCTTCATGATGAGTTTTCAGCAGCCACTGATGATTGTAGATATGATCATGTTCTTAGTAGGACAACCACTAGTCCTATTTGCACACATGATGTTGGAGACTCTTTACAGGGACATGTGGATGTGCTTGTCTTGTTGGTAGATAGTGGCACTGAGTTTCAGCATCTCGAGCCTATCAGAGTTAGTGACACATGGTCTGTTTTGTAGGACAACATTCCTTTATGTGAGCCTGTTGTTGATGCCATGGATAGTGTGAGATTGAAGGGATGTTGTAGATACCACTATGGATTCTGACACCATAGATGATGGTGTTATCTTTGAGGACTGCGAGGAGTGCATGAGCTCTGACAGCTCTGATGTTTATGACCACAATCACAGTGTGGAGTCAGTGCAAGAGATAGTAGTTTTTTCTTGTATTGAGGATGTGAGGATGGAGCTACCCAGTGATGACACTCATGATGGGAGTGTTATAGATGAGTCAGGTGACATAGATTCATGCCATAGTGTAGGTGATTTGCGCAATGACATTGAGTCATGTATGTAGCCGGAGATAGCAGAAGGGTTTTAGATAGATGATGTTGATACTACCATCGCGAATACCTCTGATGTTGAGAGTGAGGATGATGGGTTCTACAATGTTTTTGGTTTTTTATATCAGATGTTGGGTGTGGATTCAACGTTATCATTTGGTGGTGGTGGGTTCCAGGATCCTTTTTTGCAGGGACTCATAGGTGAGGATGGGGAAGCATATGAGTGGCAGGAATTTGTTACAGCCAGGGCTTCCACTTCTAGAGATGAGGTTACTTCTTCGGTGACTCATGAGCATGACTCTACCTGCAGCGAGTCATACTTGATTTATTAGACCCTAGGGGAGGACTCTGAGTTGTTAGTGAGGATGGGTCCCAGGATTTGGATTGTCATGTGGTTGCAGAGGACGAGGTAGCTGAGGTTTGTGATGAGACAAATTCAACAACAGCTTCCTCGGGGGTAGATGAGGATGAGTCCGATGTTAGTACTCAATTTGCAGATGTGTGCTCGAATGATAGTACACAGAGATACAATGATCTTGAGGGGGGTTTGTTGGATATAGCTTCCTACTGTAGTGTGGATAGTACAATTGAGATTTTGCATAGGAGACCCATTGTGCAAAGTCATCATGTGACTAGCCAGTTGAGAGTTGGTGAGAGAGATTACTTCTACTCTCAAGCATTTTGATGCCACTCGTCAGCTGTTGGTTGTTTATGGTTGGGATGCTCCTATGACAGATGAGCACAATGGTGGTTACCTTTCCTTGACAGAGATTCATTCCTTGCATGAGGCTGTCAGGGTTTTCAGACATGATTATTTACAGTTGGTAGCTGACCACGATCACCTAGTTGAGTGGGGGAGTACAGCATACGAGGCATTGATGGACAGAGAGGAGGTGAGTGAGCTTACTGAGGAGGTCATAGCAACTTCTGAGGCTTTAGAGGGCACCCAATGGGCTCTTCGGGAGTTGGAAATGCAGTTCGGAGAGGTGACTGTGGAGTTGGAGCGGATTCAGTCTTTGCCAGCCATAGATCCAGTTCAGTTGCATATAGTAGTGGTTGGTGGTGAGTCAGCTTCCACAGTTAGCAATGATGGATGTGTTGGGGACATGGTTACATCCATCCTTGAGACAGATTTAGTAGATACGGTTAAGGTGAGTGCATCAGTGGAGGACAATAGAGAGAGTTTTGTGGTATCAAGTTCTCCAGTTGTTAGCACGATGATGGATGATACAGGGTAGGTTGTTGAGAGTCCTGAGATAGCAAGAGCGGATTTGCTATCGAGTTGTGTGCCAGTTCATGATACTACTCCTTCATAGGACATGGACAAGGTGTCATTTGGTTTCAAGGCTAGTTTTCATGATGATTTGTTTCCTTTTGCTGGAAGCAAATCTATTTCTTCTTCTCACACAGCTAATAGCAATAGGCAGTTGGCAGTGCCACAATTTCGAAGAGATCAGTTGTGGTTTGCAGGGGAGAAGGTTGATGCTGCTTCTTATAATTTCTAGTGCACGGAGTTTTTCATGGAGTACTTGCTTGAGAGTCCGGTTTTGCGGGAAGGGCCCTTTGGGACTTCTGAGGGTACTCTCATCCGGGTTCTCGCAATATTTAGTTGTTAGTGGGAAAGATTGTAGATACCTTGACTACAATGCTTCCCCACAAAGATTTTGTGGTTGGGTTTGCTGAGAGGGTTTCCCAAGATCCTACCCAATCAGTTGTTCAGAGTCAAAGATTGGAGTCATCTCTTGATTCGCAGTTGGATTTTGATGAGCCTTTGACAGAGATCGGATCATTTCACCATGATTACATAGTGAGGAGCACTCACCATTTCTCTTTTGACCCACCGGTTGAGGATTTGGTTGCATGTCGGTTTGGGTTGGCTCCTAGGTGGTATCATCCTTTATGGGATGGGTTTTCTCCATCTACAATTGATGGAGTTAGTTACTACAAGTTAGCAGGAGGTGACATGCAGGGGCAGCATAGCTATGATAATTTTGCAGAGGGTGGATATCAAGGAAATGAGAGTTCTTGTCCCTGTTGCATAGATGGACTTCATCCTCAAAGAAGATTGGTAGGGTGTGCAGGGAGATTTGATCTATCGGTTGATATCGGATATCCATTCTTTTTGGTTGTGGATGGATGTGAGTTTCGTCTCTACTGGGATCCATGTAGAGATAGGATTAGCATTGCGGATTAGGTGAGTCACCATTGTTGGTATGGTGACAGTATGTTCATGATAACATTGTGGATAGTGTTATCATCACACGAATTTCCAGGTGACGCCAAGGACATTATACATATTCATCCTTGGGATCCGAGTGGATCATTGTGTTTCTTTGATTCTTGTGATTGCTTGAGGACAAGCAATCTTGGGGAGGGAAGACTGTAATGTCCCCTTTTTTAGCGTGACCATGAATATGGATGGATTAGCCTATCATGTGACCCTCGTAGGCTAATGAGGATGGACAGAGGGTCTCTTTCAGTGGGCATCTACTTCAAAATTCAGTATGTTTTGGTTTGGTATCATTTGCTATACTTTTGCCATGTTTACTATTTATAGTAAGCCTGATGTTGTTTGAGAAAGACCCTTTCTATTTTTGAAAAGTGCATTTGGTCACATGGGGAAATAATAGGTGTGACTCATGTTTCGGACGGCATATTTAAAAGATTAGTATTTTGGGAGTTATTATATTTTTAGTAGCTAAATTATTATTATTAAATCATTTAATGGCTTATTATAAAGTTATAATTTAACTTTATAATTTCACTTAAGTTGAGGGTTGAGTCATCATTGGAAGGGGCCATTTATTCAATTAATTCATGGAAGCTGAAGCCAAGGTATTAATTAAAGTATTGGGAGGACTGTAATGTCCCCTTTTCTAGCATGACCATGAGTATGGATGGATTAGCCTATCATGTGACCCTCGTAGGCTAATGAGGATGGACAGAGGGTCTCTTTCAGTGGGCATCTACTTCAGGATTCAATATGCTTTGGTTTGGCTTTCATTTGGTGTCATTTGGACTTCATTTGCTATACTTTTGCCATGTTTACTATTTATAGTAAGCCTGATGTTGTTTGAGAAGGACCCTTTCTATTTTTGGAAAGTGCATTTGGTCACATGGGGAAATAATAGGTGTGACTCATGTTTCAAACGGCATATTTAAAAGATTAGTATTTTGGGAGTTATTATATTTTTAGTGGCTAAATTATTATTATTAAATCATTTAATGGCTTATTATAAAGTTATAATTTAACTTTATAATTTCACTTAAATTGAGGGTTGAGTCATCATTGTAAGGGGCCATTTATTCAATTAATTCATGGAAGCTTAAGCCAAGGTATTAATTAAAGTATTGGTGTAAATGAATTATTAAAAGGAAAAAGTATATTTATCCCACATTGGCTGGAAATGTGTGTGAGTTCTCCCACAAAAGTTATAAAAGACTCACATGAGTTCTTTTTTATCATGTTGAATATGCTCTTCTTGAAATTGGTGAAGTTTATGAGAAGAAGAAACCAGGGTTTCAACTTCAGCCATTGGAGAATAGAATTCTTCAAGGTTTTTTGCAATTAGAGGTGGTGGAAGATCTACTGATTCTTGCTACTAGCTATGGCTTCATACAGAGGCCATGATTGTGTTTAATGGTACCGAAATTGGAGGGGTTGGAGTATGTTTTTTATCAGATTAAGTTGCAGAGATTAAATTGGTAGACAGCAGTAATAAACGCTGTCTCTAGAAGAGAAATCAGGGGTTCTAAAAGGCAGCCGCTTCAGCATATGCAGCCCACGTGGGCCTTCTAGCAATTGACGCCAAGCCTACAGTAGTAATTGCATGACAATTAGGAGTTGTTCATTCATTCTAGATTTGACACCAAGGGGGATATTTGCTTTGTATGAAAGTTGTGATATTTGTGATCGAATTACAAAAGTTGTGATCACATTCCAGGTTCTCATAATTGCTCCTTAATTTCGTTTCTCAAATTCCAATAATTGTTGTTGTATGCAATCAGATTTCTTATTAAATAAAAATGGATACTTTTGTTTGGATTTGGAAAGCCAATAATTTATTTCATGCATTGTTATATGCTAAGTAATTGCAAAAACATTCAAATACAAACAAACTATTGTATACACATTCAGAAAATCAGAATTCAAATATTGCATGACAACTGTTTGACGTAATGTCAAACACCTAAAACTTGAGTTTCCAGGAAATAAAACCAGCCGGGTTCTTACAGTCCGTCTCTATTGTGACCAAGTTTCCTCTACAATTATGGATAGCTTCTCTATCATATTGCCAAGGTCTACCTAATAGAACATGACAAGCACTCATAGAAACCACATCACACAATACTTCATCCTTATAAGGTCCAAGGTTGAAATTCACCAAACATTACTCTTTCACCTCCACCATATGATCATCTTGAAACCAACTTATCCCATGAGGACAACGATGTTTAAGCCTCTTCAAGCCAAGCTTCTACACCATCTCTTCTGATACCAAGTTATCAGTACTACCACTATCCGCAATAATCTTACAACATTTACCTCCTGACTTGCAAACAGTCCTAAACAAATTCCTCCTTTGTATAGGCTCAACTTCCTTTTAGCTCAACATGATTCTCCTAAGCATAAGAGATTCTACCATCTCAGGTTTTGCCATATTCTCCACAAGTTCATCATCAATCTGCTCATGTGCCATAAGAATCAACTTACCCAAACTTTTACTAGATCCTTCAGAACATTGAAAAGCTCTATGTCCTATGCCACCACACTTGAAACAAGTACCTCTGAATTCCTTGCTACCACTTCCTCTCCTAAGTGCTTCTGATCAAGTTCTACCACAATGGTTTGCTTCTCTTTTCCATTACTAACCACTTGCTTCTCCTTCCCTTTAGGGTTACTCGGTCTCCTCTTCAACTTATCTTCTGCCTTCAATGCATACTGATAAATATCCTCCAATGTAGAAATCTGTAACATACTCAACTCATCCTGAAATCTCAAACCATTAATATATCTAGCCACCTTATCCTTAGATATCTCGCAATGTCCGGATTTGATTGTCATCTTGTAAAACTCTTCGGTATATTCCTTCACACTCATGTCCTTCTGCTACAAGTTTTGTAGCTTCTTGAACAATTACAATTCATAATCCTCGGGTTTGAATTTAGCCTTCAATCTAGCAACCATCACCCTCCATCTAGTGATCTTCAATTCACCATTCTCCTCTCTATCTTTCTGCAATTATTTCCACCATAAGGCAGAATGACCCTTCAACTTAGTTTGCGCTAACCTAACCCTATGTGGATCTCTAATATCTTCAAGCTCAAAGTAATCTTCCAATTCACCAATCCAATCTATCAAATCCTCAAGATGTAATGAACCAGAGAAATTAGAAACTTCCCTTTTATGACTTTTACTAACTTGTGTCATAGCTCTAAGCAATCTTTCCTTATCTGCAAGGATCTCAGTATCTACAATCTTCACTCGTTATCATTTCAACAACCAATAAGGATCTGAATTCTTGCAAAAGGATCAATCCTCCTCGCACTAATCCTTTTCATGCATCATTATATGACTATACATCTCATTTCAATGGGGTTAGTAATGTGATTCCTCCCCCTCCATCTGAGTTAGAAACACATTATAATGTTGGTTTTAAATTCTTTTCAAATGAGGATAAAATGGGCATGGTCTTGGCATATGGAACAAGGAATTAAGGTCCCTATGAAGCTTGAACTGCATTCTCATAGAGAGGGTGTAGGATTCTGGTCTTCTTCTCCACCTACACCCCATTCTCATTACCCCCTCCTAGAAAACAAAAATCCTTCCTTCATATGCAATAAGATTGCTTCCTACTCCCTATCCTATATCTAGGCAAGAGAAAACCTTGTTGAGGCTCCTAAAAGCCCGGTTGAATCACCCAACATAACGCAGCTTGCTGGCTAGTGGTATTTATATGACTCGTGCTGATCACCTAGCATAGCACAACTTTCTATTTGTGATTGTTGTTGTACATTCTCCTTGAGGCATTGGTGATCTATGAATCACCTTGCATAACACAACTTCATGGCCAATGGTATTCATATGACTCACCTTGATCGCCTAGCATAACATAGCTTGCTAGTTTGTAATCGTTGTGGTTGTTTACACTCCCTAGGGCGTTGGTGGTCTATGAATCACCTAGCATAACGTAGCTTACTAGTCAATGGTATTCATATGACTTACCTTGGTAACACAACTTGCTAGTTTGTGATTGATGATGTTGCTTACACTCCCTGAGGCATTGTTGGTTTATGAATCACCCAGCATAACACAACTTGCTAACCAGTGGAACTAATAGATGTAGTGCCAATGGTTATGTAGCATAACACAACTTGCTAGACCCATGGGGCTTGGCAATGTGCAAGCTAGTGCTAGAGTAATGTACTCGTCATTTGTTTGCATCAAACATATTACTGAATGGTTTTTGTTGGAGCTCTTCTGTATGTTTTATTGTGTTCTTGCATGTGTTTGTTATTTCTATTGATTAAGTTTCTTTATGTGTTTTCTATATTCTAAGGATGATTTTTGGTATTGAGACAACTTTTCATGCCATCTCCTTACCTTGTTGACTTGGAATCTTTGTTTGATTGAGTTTGTCTTGTGTGTTTTTTCTGTGTCTTGTGGGTATGCTTTGTGTTTATTTCATGTATGTTCTGTTAGTATATTTCAGATTCTACCTAGGAATGATCATACTATGACAGTCTAACAAAACTACCATAGGATAAATAATAAAACATAAGTACAAATAGTACCCGGATTTGCAAGGAATGACTTCAGATCTGCATCTTCTTGTTGACTTCCAATAATCTGTCAGTATATTATATCTAAGATATAATATTGATCTGCATCTAGCCCTGCTCCACAATGTTTGTATCAAGGATGGCTTCTTATGATCCGTAATAAGATAATTTGCTCATATGTAGCAAGAGAATAAGCAGATCTGGAATTCGCAATGCTGCTCCAAGTATATCACTTAATCATATCGAATATCAAAGTTCCAATGCTCACTTCCAGGAGTACGCAAGCCAGGAATTTGCTATATATTGTTGCCCTAAAGTCCGCACTAGATAACTCACATTATGCTGATTAACATCACATGTTTGAAGTGCGAACTGTCATGTACCAAATCTGGTCACATATTTCGCTCCATAAATGCACAGCCTGTCTGCCAAGTAAGTTCGCAGCTGATTTGATAGTATTAGCCGATTCTTGGAGAGGAAGAGCACGTTATGTCTTATGTGTCTTTCTCTCAAGAATCGGTCTCCTATATATAGGAGACAAGGGAGATATCTCAAGAGGGGCCGACTTGGATAATCCTTCCAAGAAGGCCAACTTTAGGGCCCAACCAACCAATTTAATTCTAAATCGAATTTCTATAAACAATAGATATTAAATATAATACATATTTAATATCATTATTTATATATCGTTATTTAGGCTCTTTAACAATTAAATAAATTGTTTGGTGCACTTGATATTTGCCGTAAAGGCCATAACCTTAACACTCCCTCTTGGACTTGAGGCAAAGATCAACTCAATGATCTCCCTCTATCAACCCTTGATAGAGATGCCAAAGACATAATCAACATGGATTCCATATCCAATAAGATCTCATATCTAAGATAGTAGATCTCTATCTACAAGATATAATGAGAACACAACTGTTCTTCATAAACCATACATCTCATATTCATATGAGAAACATCATATCATTCAAATGTGGATCTCCTAGATCCTCTGGTCTCCTAGACCCAGAAATGTCAGTTCATGATATGAGTGAAATCAAATATCCAATCAATTTGTGAATTTCCTAAATCCACTAGTCTCTTTGACTATTTTGAATATCAAGTCCATGATGTATACCATCCATTTTGTGGATAACTAAATCCACGAGTCACCAAGACTCAAGAGGTGTCAAATCCATGGCATCGTACCAACATCAAGTACATAATGTTTTACTATCCAAATGTGGATTTCTCAGATCCACGAGTCCCATGACTCAAGAATTTAGAATATCAACTCTATGATATTCATGGTATCATCAAGTCCATGATTTTACCAAATACTCAATTGTGGATCCTTGATCCATGAGTCTCCAAGACTCAGAGCATTGGTCTCTCGAATATCAAGTCCATGATATTCACCAAGTGCTCGGAGCAATGGTCTTTTGACATCAAATCCATGATGTCTTGCTTAGAGTAATGGACTTTTGACATCAAATCCATGATGTCTCACCGATTACTGGGAGTAATGGACTTTTGACATCGTGATGTCTCACCGATTACTAGGAGTAATGGACTTTTGACATCAAATCCATAATGTCTCACCGATTACTGGGAGTAATGGACTTTTGACATCAAATCCATGATGTCTCACCCATTACGAGGTGTAATGGTCTTTTGACATTCAATGATGTCTCACCCATTACTAGATGTAATGGTCTTTTGACATCCAATGATGTCTCACCCATTACTAGGTGTAATGGTCTTTTGACATCCAATGATGTCCCACCCATTACTAAGCAATGGATCCCTGGTCCATGCAAATGTGGACCCCTAATCCACGAGTCTCTTAGACTCGAAGAACATCAAATGATATTCTTCAATTCATAAGAATAACTTAGCCAAAAACATAAGTATATCCAGATGAAACCTACAAGTATAAGATTAGCCAATATGATTATAAGTCATTAGCCATAATCAGTAAATGAAAGAGAGTATGACCCATTCATACATAATATTTAAAGTATGCTTCACAAGCTATACAAAAGATGTATGCCCCATACAACCAGCATAATTTATCCAGCATTTGTGCATAAGAATAATCACATAAGTCTTCATCACCTAAAGATAACCAACATCTAACCAGCAAGATGCAATATAGTTTTCTATATGAATGTTCCTATGCAGATAACAACATTAACTCTAACATATGCCAATGCAAGAATGTTCCAACCAATAATGTATGTACCTATGCATAAGGAACACAATAACTAGCATCCATCTAGCAATCAACAATGATTTCCCAATGAGTCAATCAATGTCAACATATTCCAATGCTTAACATAAACCAAGAGATGGATTTACTCACATAGTTTCCTAAGCAAAACAAAACATATCATATCCCAGTGTGAGGTATACTCCACAGTCATAATGTATGATGCCAAATATGCCAGTAACTATGCGGAATGGATAGTTATGTAAGTTGCCTTCATACGCTAGAATGCATCCATGACAATCAGCTAAGCAAATAATCAGTTATGCTAATGAGGCATTCTTAACCATTTGATCAAAAATTAACAAGTAATGATGATCATACCAATGAAATTAACAAGATATAAGGGAGGAGATTACCATCCAAACCAGTGAGGCCATGATTGAACTCCCTCTTAAACCATATGTCTACGATTAAGACACCCAAGGAATAGGAGACTTACTCCCTCTAGATGGTCTTATCTTCATCCATACATGCCGGATTTGCAAGTGTAGTAGTTCAGATTATTTGTCCAATGCCAATGTAAGGACCAACACAAGCCAAGGTTGTCAGTATACAAAAGTACTTCCTTCACATTCATAAGCAGTTAAGCAGTCATAACAGTGAGGAATGATGTTCTATCATAAGCCAAGTGTTATGAACCAGCCAATATGTAAAGATAGCATATGTAAGAGCTAATCAATGCAAATGTTTATATGAATCAACTATATGATGCTAATGAACTAGCTAATGATCCAATAAGCCATGTAAGAGGGATAGGAAAGTGAGCCCATGATCAAACTCCCTCTTAATCAAGATTCCCTCCAAGGTATTCAACCTTAATGCAAGATTTAGCCCTACTTTCATAACCAATTTAAGCCAAACACCCGGTTGCCTTAGTTTTGAAATAGATAGATTGAAATTCCTAAATCTGAAATGGATCTTTCTTCTACCGTAGCTCTGATACCATGTTAGTATATTTCAGATTCTACCTAGGAATGATCAAACTATGACAGTCTAACAAAACTACCACAGGATAAATAATAAAACATAAGTACAAATAGTACCCGGATTTGCAACCAATGACTTCAGATCTGCATCTTCTTGTTGACTTCCAATAATCTGTCAGTATATTATATCTAAGATATAATATTGATCTGCATCTAGCCCTGCTCCACAATGTTTGTATCAAGGATGGCTTCTTATGATCTGTAATAAGATAATCTGCTCATATGTAGCAAGAGAATAAGCAGATCTGGAATTTGCAATGCTGCTCCAAGTATATCACTTAATCATATCGAATATCAAAGTTCCAATGCTCACTTCCAGGAGTACGCAAGCCAGGAATTTGTTGTATATTGTTGCCCTAAAGTCCGCACTAGATAACTCACATTATGCTGATTAACATCACATGTTTGAAGTGCGAACTGTCCTGTACCAAATCTGGTCACATATTTTGCTCCATAAATGCACAGCCTGTCTGCCAAGTAAGTTCGCAGCTGATTTGATAGTATTAGCTGATTCTTGGAGAGGAAGAGCACGTTATGTCTTCTATGTCTTTCTCTCAAGAATCGGTCTCCTATATATAGGAGCCAAGGGAGATATCTCAAGAGGGGCCGACTTGGATAATCCTTCCAAGCAGGCCGACTTTAGAGCCCAACCAACCAATTTAATTCTAAATCGAATTTCTATAAACAATAGATATTAAATATAATACATATTTAATATCATTATTTATATATCGTTATTTAGGCTCTTTAACAATTAAATAAATTGTTTGGTGCACTTGATATTTGCTGTAAAGGCCATAATCTTAACATGTTCAATGTGTCTCATGTCATGTATATAAGTGCCTTGGCCTCAACTGCTTTGTACTTCACCATGTGTATAGGCATAAGCTCATAACCCCTCTAAAGTGGGGGCTAAATGTAGTGTCCTAAATTGTTGTCACTTACAATTTCAAGCTAGGTTTAACACTACCTGATATTGTATAAAGGGGCTTGTCACAAGTCTAGATTGGCAATATTGGTTAGATCCTCTACTAACTAGTCCTTTGTGCAACCAAATAGGGTTGGACACTAGCGCCTCTTTATTTGGCTCCAAATATGAACATTCAAATGTCGACTTCGGGCCCTGAACAATTGTAACCTTGTTGTTGGCCTCCCTTGTTTGCATGAAGAGGTGTAAGACACACATAAATGTGAATCCCTTTCTCATTTGAAGGGGTGAGCTAGCAATCTAATGAAATCTATTTCTCTCTAAGCACTCTAATTATCAATCTAGCAATTAGTCAAGGACAATGAAGATGAGCAATCTAAGGATGCTATCATCTGCAATCAAGTAATTTTGTTTCTTATTATTGTTATCATGGTTGGATGCTAACATTTGCGGGACATTGTCAACACCTTATATGGAACTCGAGCAAGGGTTTTATGCCTAAGGTAGTTATTGTTGTTTATGTTATTTGTTTGCCTTCGCTCCCTTGAGAGCACACAGTTGTTATCCCTATTATCATTGTTGTTGTGGAGGTGGGAATGTAATGTCCCCATTTTGAGCAAGCATCTGAGTTATTAGATTTAGCCTATCACTGGGTCCTTGTAGGCTAATGCTGGTGATTAGAGGTCCCTGATGTGGGTTTTGACCTGTTTTGAAGGACTTACTATTTATATTAAGTCAACAGTTGGTTCCGATGAGCTCAGATGAATTAGAGGTATTAAATGATGCTCTCAGTTTTATTTTCGGCTTCTGATTTGGGTTCCAAGATTCTTGGAGGGAGAGACTATTTTTAGAAAGTCACTCCGTCAAGTTCTTTCATCGCCTTTCATCATCAGGATCACGCCTGTGCTGTCAAATTTCGATTTTGATGCTTCTTCAGTCATTTTCGCAAGACGAGTGAATTTTGATTATTATTTAATCAAATTGGCTAAGGTTGCTATTTTTATTGGGATTGTCAATTGGGCACCTTGGTGTTATAGCTCGTTGGAACCAGGTTGAGTAGTTTTAAATCTTGAGCTCATAAAACAGGGACCCTATGTGTCAGAATAACATTATTTTAATGAAAGGGTCATTTTCAGCGTTAAAGCGAAGGAAAATATTATAGTTTATTATATTTCAAATGTGCAACCAAAAAGCAAGTGGATTTTAAGTGAAAAGCGTATTGAAGAAGCCTTTGTTTTTTAATGCTTATAAAATGAAGCCTTGAGGAATTCAAAAATTATTCTATTATGCATCTTTTGATCAAAATTGAAATTGAAGGGAGAGAACAAGGGTTTGAAGTGCTGCAAAATTCCTCTAGTGTCACATACACTTTGAATTGGCCTTCATTGCCAATGAATTGTGTTCAGAATTGTTAGCAAATGCGAGTGGATCAGTTTGGGGGTTTGATTTGAGAGAATTGTTTATTCCTATGCAAAATTGTGACATTCATAGTGGCTGCGATTCCTTTCATGGTGGCTGTGTAACTTCACATAGTGGCTGTGTTACCAATACATGGAGGCTGTGATACATTTATAGTGGCTGTGACACATTCTATGGTAGCTGTGATACATCACCAAGTGATTGCATTTCATCCTAAAGGGCTGCATTAGACTTCTTGGAAGTAGCGAATTATTTAAGGTGCATCATCAACATAGTTTCATATGTATTGTTTCAGAATATTTGCAAATATTTTAAATTGAATAAATCAGTATGCATTTTGAGGAAGAAGTATTCTTTTCTGTTATATATAATTTCATATGTTGGAAAAATTGCAAAAAAATTTATATATGTTCAAAAACTACAAAACAAATTGCAAAAACAATTAAAAAAAACAAAGTCTTCAGCATAGAGCCAGCCGGGCTCTTTACAGTGGTATCAGAGTGGTTTCCTGTCATCCTATGGGGTTGGAAATCTTGAGTTCCCACGTTTGATATATGAGTAATCAACACTCTAGCTTTATTTCAGTTATGGATAAATACAGGAAAACTAGTAAACAGGGAAACCAGTTGAGTAGCATGGTTAATCTCAGGAAGCAAACAAATGTCATGATGGGAAGTATGGAAAAGCTTAAACAAAATCAGGAAAGGATGAATGCTTTGCTTTCAAATCTGTCAACCATAGACAATGCGGCAAGGTATATGGTTTCCATTTTGAAAAGTCTTCTTCACAGAGAAAACAGGAAGAGAATCAAGAGGATTGTACATGTGTAGCTTCAGCAGCCAACAACCATCAGGTAGTGGAGCCTTTGCTCAATGAGGCAGTTACTAGTCCCTATACGCGTGATGTTGGAGGTTCTTCTCAGGAGTATGTGGTTATGACAGACTTGTTTGAGGACAACTACATTGAGTCTCATCATTTCCATGAGATAGGAACTCAGGATCATGGGAATGTTGATGATGACATGATAGCCACCATTGATTGCAGCCCTACATCAACTGGTAGCAATGAAATTACTAATGATACAGGTTCTGATTTTTATGACAGCAGTCCTATGTTTGAGCCTATTAATGTCGTAGATGACAGGGCAAGTGTAGAGGATGTTGTGGTTATCACTATGGGTTTTGACTCGCATGATGAGAGTGTTAGTTTTCAGGATTGCATGGAAAATGCGAGTTCTTCTAATTCTGATTTCTATGACAGCAGTGGGTCATGTTGGTAGCAACATGAGATATCAAAGGTTTTACAGGTTGATGAGATTGGCATTGGTGATGTGGACACTACTGATGTTATCTATGACGACGACTCATGTTGTAGTGAGTCTGATTTGTCATATCAAACTTTAGAAAATGGTTCAGAGGACTAAGTTGATGATAGGTCCCAGGATTGCGACTTGCAAGGACTTATAGTTGCTTTGGTAGTGGGTGCATGTGAGTAGTAACAGCTTCTACTGATTCAGATGAGTCATTTGTTGAGGTGCTTAGCAGCAGTACCTTGATTGTTGATGTGTGCACTGATGATAGCGCACATGTTGTTGATTATGAGGTGAGTGATGTAGAGACAATGTCATGTTATAGTACAGATCAGCACAGTGGCAAGGCTCACTTTGTAGTGTGGACAATCCTCTGTTCGAGATGGATGCAGCATTGTCTTATGACAATCCACTTTTTGATGTTGATGTTGATCACTCACTTGAGTGGAGTTGGGAGCAGTTTACACCATCTGCTGACACAATTTAATTTCCTATAGCAGCAGTTGGTGATGTCCCTATGTCCACAGATTATATTGAGGATGTGGCTACATCAATTGCAATTACAAGTGTCGTTGATACAATTGGGATGAGTGCATTTGTTGAGAGCAGTGGAGAACCACATGTTGCACCAGGTTCTCCTGTGGCTATGTCTATTGCCAAGGTTTTTGGTGATGGGTCGGATGACATAGGTTATATTCAGAATTATGAGTCAGTATTGGACAGGTTGGAGCTTTTTATCGTGACTGCATAGGGATTACTCATCACTACTTTTATGATCCACACACAGAGAGTTTGATGATGCATCAGTGTGGATTAGGTCTGAGGTTGTACCATCCTTTGTGGGATGGGTATATGCCACTTGCAGCAGATGGGACCAGTGGCTGCAAGTTGGATTGTTGGCAGAAACAACACATCCATGGGATCCTAGCTGAGGATGGAGATAGTGGATGTGATATAGACGCATTTGGATGTTCTTATCTCCACTGTACAGATGGATGTGAGTTCAATGTCCTTTGAGACCCGAGTGATGACAGGATTAGTACAATAGTTCGGGCGGGTCTCATAGATTGGCTTCACCACTTTGGACATAGTGAAGTTGAGTTCAGAGTCAAGCAACAGAAGTCGGACGATAGTCTTCCTGGCAGACTTCTACTCATAGTTTGGGATCCTTCCAGTATATCGAGATTTCAAAAAGAGCTCGCAAAGGAGTTTTGGGGTGTGTACATGGTGCCGAAGACATATGGTTTTACTTTTGACCTTCATGTGCACGACCCCTTTCAGATGCACAATTTAATTGCGCATGGGATGGACATCGTGTATGACAGCTCACCTTGCGCAGTTTCAGGAAGCAAGCTTTGTCAGCCTTTCAAGTTGATTCCCTATGAGATATTCACTCTTGGGACATCTATCGTCGGATTTGATTTTGTTTGGCAGGTTCAGTCAGTTGTATTGGTGATGATGTTACAGGAGCTAGTTGGTGATCACAGAGACATTACACAATTCTACCCTTGGGATCCTGGTGGATTGTTGTGTTGCATTGGTATCTGGCGATTGCCTGGGGACAAGCAATCTTGGGGAGTGTAGTACAAATAAAGTAATATTGTATTACTTCTAGTTATGTCTTGTCGGGAGGGTAGTTAGGAGCGAGGAGGTGCGTCCATTGGTTTTCCCAACCAACCAACTATCTTATAAGCACTTTGGTCTTTGATGTAAAACTGTTGGCTTTTGGTATCAATAAAGCATATAGCATTTCCTCGCCATTCTGGTATCTGGTACTTTGGTATATTGGTATGGTGTTTTGGTATTATGTTGCTTGACATTGATGTTTAATGTACTATTAGTACCATTAATGCTAAGTTCTATTTTGTATCTTTTGCCTGTATAACCATTCTACATTTTGGCACCATTGCCTAAGTTCGAACTTGGAGGTCTCGGCTTGGGCAGGATGGAGTAATGGGAAGACCCTTCCTACCACGTGTACTCATAACGAATAGTGACGGAGAAGAGGAGGAAATAACAAGGGAAGATCAAGTGACACGAGACCTGGTATCGGCCTAGGAAGTCTCAGTTGACCAGTACGTGCAAAGGGAAGCCCGAGAGAGAGTGGTTCCAGAGAGCACAGTATGGGACGAGCTTTCAGTGCCACCAGCAGTGTACGATCTACTTGGACAAATCCCTCGACTATTGGCAAGAAACCTGGTACGCGTGGAGGAAGAGAGGAGATTGGAAGGGAGAGGAGGAGACAACAAGTACTCCACCAGTCGATCGAAAGAAGCACACGAGAAGTGAGAGAGCATGACAAACCAAGAAAGACAACAAGGCACTAAAATAATTCATGCCCCTGCTTCCAAATAAGTATCCCAAACGACGGTCGGGAGAAGAAACTGAAGGGGAAGCCGCGAGGCAGATCCTAGGGTTACGCCAAGAGGAAGAGAGGCGTCGCTATTTGAGAAGCTTGGCCAATCCATCTCAAAATACAAGCCAAACTGAGGAAAAGCTTATTGAACACACAATAGAAGGCCTAGCCAAATTAGCCATTTCAGAAACTTCAGGAAGGGAGGAAAGGGGCAAGAATCCTGAAACTCTGGCACGCCGGGAGCAACCACAAGGTGGGCAAGAAGAATCGCAAAGGGAAATAGAGAATATTAGTGCAGGAGGAGGGAGCATCCCGACAGGAAGCGTCCCGGCGGCAAGCGTTCCGACAGGAGGGAGCATCCCAGCAGGAGGGAGCGTCCCAAGAAGAAGCGTCCCGACAGGAGGGAGCATCCTGGCAAAGAAGTGTCCCGGTAGGAGGGTGCATCCCGGCAGGAAGTGTCCCGGCAGGAAGCGTCCCGACAGGAAGTGTCCCAGCAGGAGGGAGCATCCCGTCAGGAAGTGTCCCAACAGGAAGTGTCCCGGCAAGAAGTGTCCCGACAGGAAGCTTCCCAGCAGGAAGTGTCCCAGCAAGAAGCGTCCCGGCAGGAGGAAGCATCCCAACAGGAAGTGTCCCGGTAGGAAGCGTCCTGGCGAGGGAGCATCCCGGCAAGAAGCGTCCCAGCAGGAGGGAGCATCTCGGCAAGAAGTGTCCCGATAGGAGGGAGCATCCCGGCAGGAAACGTCCCGGCAGGAGGAAGCATCCCGGCAGGAAGCATCCCGGTAGGAAGTGTCCCTGCAAGAGGGAGCATCCCGGCAGGAGGGAGCGTTCCAGTGGGAGGGAGCACTCTAGGAGGAGGAAGTGTCCTGGCAGGAAGCGTCCCAGCAAGAGGGAGCATCCCGGCAAGAAGTGTCCCGACAGGAGGGAGCATCCCGGCAGGAAGCGTCTCGGCAAGAAGTGTCCTGACAGGAAGTGTCCTAGCAGGAAGCATCTCGGCAAGAGGGAGCATCCCGGCAAGAGGGAGCATCCCGGTAGGAGGGAACGTTCCGACAAGAGGGAGCCTCCCGACAAGAAGTGTCCCGGCAAGAAGTGTCCTAGCAGGAAGTGTCCCGGCAGGAGGGAGCATCCTGGCAGGAGGGAATGTTCCGGCAGGAGGGAGCATCCCGACAGGAGGGAAGAGAATTGCAGGAGTTAAGCAAAAACTTCCCAAATTCACTGGAGATGGGTCGGAAGACCCTGCACAGCACTGTAAAACGTGCATCACCATATGGCAGGGTAATGGAGAAAACGATGCAGATAAATGGTTACAAGCCTTCCCGGCCACCTTGAGAGGGATCGCTATTGATTGGTATACAGACTTGGAGGCCGGTTAGAGAGCCACCTGGAAGGATCTCCGTACTGCATTTGAAGAGGAATTCAGACTCTTACGGGATGATGATGAGATAGTTACCAAAATCTATAACACCAGACAAGGGAAAAATGAGTCGGTTAGAAGTTACACAAGGAAACTCAAAGAATTGGTAGGGAAGTTGGATAACAAACTTGCGGACGGGTTGAAAAAAAGGTGGTTCATTGAAGGATTAGCCCCATCCCTAAAACAGAAAATGAAGATAGTGCCATCAGCGTCCTTTAAAGAAGCATGCACCCGAGCTATGGACATAGAAAGTGAGAATAAAACTTCCAAGGCAAAGCGACAGGGAAGCGGAAGTGAAAGTTCAGAAGAAAGTGGGGATGAATCCAAGACCATCCAAGCCCTAAGGAAAGACATGATGCAGCTAATGAAGGAAGTGGCAAGAAGCAAGGAAGAAAAGAAAGAGGTAAGGGAACTCTGGTGCACAAATTGTGAGGAGGGACATAGAAAAGGGACTTGCCCGCGCAAAGCCTTCTGTGACATCTATCAGGTGTTAAGACACGCAATCAAAGACTGCCCTTACAACTTGAAGGCACGGAATGCTCAAGTGTTTTTCACACAAGGAGAACAATCCACACCACCGGTCACGCCTCCACATAACACCAATATGGAAGCATCACCAGGAGGGTACGGAAATAATAGACGAGGAAGCAATAACAACAGTAATAACAACACACCTCGGAGAGCAATCCAGTACGATTTTAAAGGAAGACCCATGATCCAATGTAGGCAATGTAACCAATGGGGACACTTCGCATGAGATTGCCAAAATGGGGGAGGACAGAATGACGGAATGTTGTGTAAATGGTGTGGACCGGGCAACCATGAGGATGCCAATTGCCCTAAACAAAAGGGGGTAAACAGGCTGGACATTGCAGACTCAGAGAGAGAAGTATTGGCCATCACAAGAATACAGGCAAAGAAACTTGAATACCCTAACATGGCTACAGAAAGAGAAAGATTTCAAGAAGCCACAAAAGCCATTAGGAATAACATAGGAGGAAGTACAGCTAAAACCACAAACAAGGGGCCAGTACCAAGCATCATGAAACAAGTACTGGAAACTACCATCCCTGTGAAAATTATGGATCTGTTGGAAATGGTACCTCAGCTTCGGGTAGCAATATCACAAGGAATAATAAATCAAGAGGAAAATCTCAGGAGGGAGGAGAAAGAAGAGAAATCAATGGAAAAGATGGATACCCTATTCACTATTGGGACAGGCAGGACACCCGCAGTAGTGGAAATGGAGATAATGGGATGTAAACTATCTAACACTATTGTGGATGGAGGGTCTGGCGTGAACATCTTGCCAAAGGAGACTTGGAAGGCGCCAGGGAAACCCATGCTCTGGCCACCCACATTCCAGTTAGTCGGAGCAGACCAACATGGAATCAAGCCGATAGGAACCCTAGTGGGACAAAAGGTAATAATTGGGACACAGGAGTTCTTCCTCAACTTTGTGGTAATTACCTTGGAAAAGAAGGGGTACGATGCCTTGCTCGGGAGGGGTTGGCTAATTGCAACAAAGGCCACCCACAATTGGAAAAGAAACACCCTATCCATAGAGGTAGATGGGAGAAAATATATAATAAATTTGAGGAATCAGTGTGTAAGTCGGGATCTAGCATCCGACTAAAAAGGAGAAGACCTGGAAGGAGTGGAACCAAATGAAGAGGGAGTGCTCAGACTGGGTGAATACTCCGAAGATGAAACTAGTTCCCTTAACGGCCTATTCCATTGGCAGATGGGGGAATATGAGGTATCCCAGTCATAATGCAACATGTTGCAAATTCAGGAATGGGAAGAAAGTTACCCAGAGGGGTACAAGGAATACAAGGGGGCCGAATTACAAAAAGAGACACATCCCATATGCCACTTAGACATAATAGAAGAAATAAGAGAAAAAGCAATGAAAAATTTAAAAGGAGACGAAACAAAGGCAAACCCTAACATCTACAAGCCTTATAAAAGAACTCAATGCAATTTCACACTTCACAACACTGGGGAGAAGAAAGTACATCCGTACAAGGTCAAGCCAAGAGAAGGCGTACGGAAGAACACACGTGGGAGCATAGCCAACCGACCAGACAACCAAACCGCGTACGCAGTACGGACAGGCCGTACGGAAGGCAACACACAGGAACCAAGAAGAAGAAACCCGTACGGTGTACGGACAAGCTGTACGAAAGGCAACACAGCGTTGTACGGAGGTGCTCACAGGGCCGTACGGACGAGTTGCAGCAGGCACGAAAGGCAGCTCGTACGGGAGGGTGGGCGTACGGAGCAGCCCGTATGGAAGAAGGCGGACATGCCCGTACGACAGGAAGAAGCAGGCCGTACGGAAGGAGCACGTACAGCAGGAGCAACAGGACAAAGGCCCGTACGACAGGCAAAGGAGGGCAGTACGGAAGCACCAAGACTTACCGCTAGTCACCGTACGAACAGGGGTCATACAAATAGAGGACCTGTAGCCGTACGAACAGGGGTCGTACGGGGGAAGATCTAGCTACGGGTCGTATGGCTAGGGATCCGTACGGAAGCAGGCAGCAGGTGTGGAAGAGGAAGATGGACGGTACGGCCATCCGTACAAACAGTTCGGACAGGAAGCAAATCGGTACCTTCTGTACGGATAAAAGAACAAGTGTCAGCCCTCACAAAAAGGAAAAAAATGGTTGGAGTACAAAACGGTTGGGGCACAGAATGAAGTACAGGTGGAAGACCATTAACCAAACTCCATAAAATGGTGAAAATCAGCGTGGGGAACCCAAGCAAAGGGTTGATAATTGATTCCAAATAGAAAAGATCAGTCCTGCAGGTGAAGAAGGGGAAGAAGATGACAAATAAAAAGAAGGGGAGCACCATGGAAAAGACTACGGCCGTCAATATCAGCTTTGAGAGCATAATAGGAAGGGAATGTTGCGCCCGGTGGGAGAATGCAGAGGAGAAGCACACCCTTAAAGAAGCACTACGCAAGGCAGAGGTAGATAAAATGGAAAGGGATCTGACTAGTGGCATGAAGGAGTGGGCAGAAGAAAAGGCTGCATGGCAGAAGGAACGAGTGGACCTGGAAGAGAAAGTAGCTCAAACGGAAGCAAAGAAGATGGATGCCTGGCAGGTTCTCCAAGGAGTTCAGGCCAAACAGACGATGGCGGAACAAGATCTTTCACGCATCCGGGAACAAGCTTCGAATCTAGGGACGTCTTCACAACTCAACTGGGAAGTCTAAAATTTCTTTTTTAGCTCTGTTGTCGTCTGGAAGATGACTATTTTTTTGGGGGGGGGTAAATGTAGTACGAATAAAGTAATATTGTATTACTTCTAGTTATGTCTTGTCACGAGGGTAGTTAGGAGCAAAGAGGTGCGTCCGTTGGTTTTCCCAACCAACCGACTATCTTATAAGCACTTTGGTCTTTGATGTAAAACTGTTGGCTTTTGGTATCAATAAAGCATATAGCATTTCCTCGCCACTCTGGTATTCTGGTACTTTGGTATATTGGTATGGTGTTTTGGTATTGTTGCTTGACATTGATGTTTAATGTACTGTTAGTACCATTGATGCTAAGTTCTATTCTGTATCTTTTGCTTGTATAACCATTCTACAAGGAGGGAGGACTGTAATGTCCCCATTCTGAGCAAGCATCTGAGTTATTAGATTTAGCCTATCACTGGGTCCTTGTAGGCTAATACTGGTGATTAGAGGGCCCTGTGTGGATTTTGGTCTGTTTTGAAGGACTTACTATAAATAGTAAGTCAATAGTTGGTTCCGATGAGCTCAAATGAATTAGAGGTATTGAATGATGCTCTCAGTTTTTATTTTGGCTTCTGATTTGGGCTCCAAGATTCTTGGAGGGAGCGTCTATTTTTAGAAAGTCACTCCGTCAGGTTCATTCATCGCCTTTCAACATCAAGATCACGCTTGTGCTATCAGATTTCGATTCCGATGCTTCTTCAGTCATTTTTGTAAGACGGGTGAATTTTGATTATTATTTAATCAAATTGGCTAAGGTTGCTATTTTTATTGGGATTGTCTAATGGGCACCTTGGTGTTATAGCTCGTTGGAACCGGGTTGAGTAGTTTTAAATCTTGAGCTCATAAAACAAGGACCCTATGTGTCAGAATGGCATTATTTTAATGAAGGGTCATTTTCAGCATTAAAGTGAAGGGAAATATAATAGTTTACTATATTTCAAATGTGCAACCAAAAAGCAAGTGGCTTTTAAGTGAAAAGTGTATTGAAGAAGCCTTTGTTTTTTTAATGCTTATAAAATGAAGCCTAGAGGAATTCGAAAATCATTCTATTATGCATCTTTTGATCAAAATTGAAATTGAAGGGAGAGAACAAGGGTTTGAAGTGCTGCAAAATTCCTCTAGTGTCACATACACTTTGAATTGGCCTTCATTGCCAATGAATTGTGTTCATAATTGTTAGCAAATGCGAGTGGATCAATTTGGGGGTTTGATTTGGAGAACTGTTTATTCCTATGCAAAATCGTGGCATTCATAGTGGCTGCGATTCCATTCATAGTGGCTGTGATTCCTTTCATGGTGGCTGCATAACTTCACATAGTGGCTGTGTTACCAATACATGGAGGCTGTGATACATTTATAGTGGCTGCGACACATTCTATGGTAGCTGCGATACATCACCAAGTGATTGTGTTTCATCCTAAAGGGCTGCATTAGACTTCTTGGAAGTAGTGAATTATTTAAGGCGCATCATCAACATAGTTTCATATGTATTGTTTCAAAATATTTGCTAGCATTTTAAATTGAATAAATCAGTACGCATTTTGAGGAGAAGTATTCTTTGCTATTATATATTATTTCATATGTTGGAAAAATTGCAAAAAAAATTATATATGTTCAGAAATTTTTTTAAAAATTGCAAAAACAATTCAAAAAAATAAAGTCTTCAGCATAGAACCAGCTGGGCTCTTTACAGGGAACACCAACACGGGGTTTGACATAGGCAAGCCCTTGTATAGCATAACATTTTCCTCTCTTCTGTGTGTGTATGTGCACATACGAAGGTTTCAAATTGCGACAATGACACAACAGACAAAGCACACAAAGATGAAGAGTCTCAAACTTTAGACGGCCCAAAACCCTAGGCCTATATCAGCTAGTGTTGGTGTCCTAATTTGGCTCCAGTTTTTTTGGACAGCAACCTAGATTTCTTCTCAGGTCATCTCCAACATCAACACACATCACAATAGCCTTCGGACACTAGCGCCTAACGCTTTTGTCCAACCTAGTTAGCTCTAGATTGCAGTGACAGGTTCCTTTCTACGCTTCATTTCCAGATTTGCTACTCTCTTCTACACTTATGTTTTGTATTTCATGCAATCTATTAATCTTGTTCATATTAGCCTTCTTTAGCCTAGTTCATTACACATACATGATCAATCCTCAATCACTAACAAACCACTAAGCAAAACAGGTGTCAATCTAGGACAACTTGGCTCTCCCCAGAGGATTGTAGTCAAGCCCATTCAACCTCTTCTAATGACATTGCATGTGAAAAGGGATCAATTCTAGGTTAATGCACATGTTAGTCGATCACTTTTCCTACACATCAAACTGAAGCTTATGAAGATGCTATCCTCTTGAATTTTTAGTTGGAAATTAAAAAATTGCATTGGTCTATGATTGGTAAGTTGGAGTTTCCCCATCAGCAAAGTGGATGTTGCTGGCATTGAAGAGTTTGATCAAGAGAATGTCACAGTTACCTTCTGGATGACTTCATTCTTGGTATAAAGTTAATCACAAAAGGCAGATACAGTTGTGGAAAATGAAATATCCCTATCGAGAAGACATGGAGAGAAACAAGTGGAAGTATTGGATTATGCTTTCAATAATTTGTTTGAGTCAACTCTTCAATCTCACTTTTGTACCTGCATTTAATTGGCAGATAAAGCAACAACAGTTTTAAAGTGTAATGGCCCCTCTTGTAATCTCCTAAGATTTTGTGATCAGTTTCTTATAACCTTAATTGGAAGAGACTTCTTTATATTAAATCTTTGCAAATGGTGAGGTTACTTCCCTTAACAATTAAGATTTAGATTACTAATCAAATTTGTAACTAATGATGGCTCCTTGACTTAACTAATTCCATAGATCCTACTTTGGATCTAGTTTGCTTATGGAATGTTTTTGGAAAAGATCTAATTGTGTAATGGATTCCATGCTTGAATCTTACATTAGGCAGACTTCAAGATTATGATGGCGCCAATATACTGATCAACTGTTAGCCCTGACATCTCCCTCGAAGATATACGTAGCTAGCATTATCTATGGGTTTACACATCTTTGATAATGGTTTTGTCTCTTGAAGCCAAGTTCTCTCTTCATTGTGTCACAGACACCTATAAATGCAACTTGTGACAATGCTCTTGTTGTCAGCAATATATATGTATACAGATTGACAGTTCTGGCTATCGAGCAAAGGCATCGGGTATTCAGGTAATGGAAGTATTGAATTCGTACTCTATTGTCTTGTATAGCTAATGCCAGACACACAGGAAATACCAACTCTATTGTACGCTGGATTTACAATGAATGCATATGGTGATAGGATCTAGTATATTAACACTCAGGGATGCCGTTTGGAATCACACGAACAACTCTGTTAATCCTTCCTTAGTGATGTCCTATTCGCTTGTGAACCGTTGATGATGATGTGACCTTCATATTTTCTGATTCGGTCTCAATTGCTATGAATATATGTATATTTTCAATTCCAATTCTATCTGTCCCCTGTCCGCTGGTTTGGTGCAGACGTATTCTTCTATACATCTCCCGAATGTTATTGGCTGTATTGATTGAACAGATGAATGAAGGCCTCAAAGTTTGTGTGGATCATTCCCTGAGTTTGACGTGTCTTTTCCTCTTTCTTCTGATTGAATTTTCTAAGTTGTCTATTCCGCAATAGTGTGTTTTCTTAGAAATATAATTCTCTTCCAAATAAATGTCTTACCCAGACATCGTGTCTCCAGGGTCTAAAGCCGTGTCTATTCAAGGAAGGCTCTTTCCCACAACTAGTGCATTGTTTACGGGAAACTTCATGTTTAGTTGCCGTTCAAAGATATATATTAATATGTATGTTATTACATATCAAATATAATGTTTGATATATTCGATTTATTTGCAATAATTTTGGGTATTGAGTATTTATTTATAATTATATTATATTTTCTTATTATTTATTTTTATCAACCTTATAATATATTATTATATTAAAATTAGATTATTTGATATTATTTTATTTTGATTACAATATATTCAATATTATTATTATATTATATTATTATTAATTTATATTTTATTATTACTATTTATTGATTAATAATATTATTTATTTATAATATTATAATATTTATTTATTAATAATATTATATAAATATATAAATTATTAATAATATGTTCTTCTATTATTATAATAATATTTATTTTCAATTATTTAATTATTTAATCTTATATTCGATTCTTATTATCATTAAATTTTACTCTGGAAAGGGGACATTACATAAAGAGTCGACTAAAATTCACATGGACTTAAGCAAAGGAAGAAATTATGTCCCAAACACATCATTGTGTGAAAAGGACTATTATGCATCTCTAGTGAGTACTAGTGGAATGGTTCTTTTCTAATCAATCGTCAATCATTTTCCCATCACATGAACTGTAGCTGTGAATTAGAATTTTCATGGAAAGCAACAGAGTGTTTTAAATATGGTTTTAATCTACCTTTCATGTGCCATGACTAGCAAGTTCATTATTTTTTCTTGTAGATGGTCATGTAATAAAACTAACATTAGCAAAAAAAAAAGGTGTCCATGCAAAATTAAGTCTTATAGCTATAAGTTCACTTGAACAAGGGACTTTGGAGGTGTGCTTAGAATTGAATATTTAGTGATAAGAAACCATGGTCTTCAAAAGTGAAGGAAAAAAAAACAGAAATGCTCATTTTCTTTCATAAAATCCAAACTAAAGAATAGATTTGAAGGGGTGATTAGTGTATAAGATTGCTGAAAAGACCATGAAATAAAATCTCCTCAAGGAAACATGATTGAAGGAGAAGACAGTCTGTATTGTTATAATGTGAAATCAGTATTCTTTGTGTTATGGGAGAATCATGAGCCGTCGCAACCATGATTTATTAGATCAAAGGATTTGTCTTTATGATGATAAATAGAATAGTAAAATAGTTACGGCTGAAAAAAAGAAGACAGAAAGACTCTATTGGTTATTCTTACATTATCTTTCTAGTGTATTTAACATTGTGATCAAAGACATTCTTTGATGTAATAAGTTATGCGTTATCACTTATTTGTCAATTTCCTGCAGACATTAATACAATATCATGTTTCTCTTTCACACAAGCATATGTTCTCTTTGCCTCTCAATGTTGATATGCACGAAAGGAAGAAAAGAACCTCATATAGTGGCTGACCATTCAATACAACCCATGGCACATATTGATGTGGTGGTTCTAGACTGTTTGTCTCTTCTGCATACTTCAACTCCAACTGTAGGCACCAAAAAAACAGCTTTTAGCGATAAAAATGACTAATGTGGGTTCTTTAATCTTTCAGTGTAAACTCTAAGAATGTACATGAAGTACTACAACAATAGGAGCAATGATCAATGATAGTCAGATGTTTTTCAAGAAAGAATTGTGGACAGCTCGACAAATTATGATGAATTTTTATAATAAATTATAAAACCATTCAGTTTGATGAAATACTAAGTTATTTTCAATGACTACAAAATTTAGATATAGAGGTAATTTATCAATAGATGGGAAACAATAATATTTAAAATTAACTAGAATAGATAAAATAGCACATAACACAGAATTTTGTTTCATAAACAATGAAGTTGGAATTGTTATTATGTTAAAGGACTTTATGTAACAACATTATTAGATAGAACATTCCAGCATTAATAAGGATATTGATAACTATTTAAGAAACAATTCCATGTCGCTCTAAAGAATTAAGAACTGCTCTTCTTTCATATCACTGTTAAATGACATGATAATTAAGTAAATTACTAAATAGTAAATACATGTTATAAACTAACATTATGTAAAAAACTGATGACATCAAATAAATTACTGTCATAATATGTGACCCAAACAATGAGAATCCTCTCCAGATTTTTGTTTGAGTCACATGATCATCCATATGAAAGACAATGCTGGTAATCAACCTTTATGAACAAGTTTTTCCAATTTAATATTGGTGTTATGAAGTCAGAAAAACAGACATCTATAAGCAGAAAAAATTACACTCGTATCAATGAACCACCAAAATCACTCAACATGACTAAAATGTCAAATCTGATAGATGCTACCAGCAGCAGGCGTCTAACAAGGACATGCCCCTAAGAAATAAAGAGGGAGAATATAAACAGAGAGTGAGAAGAACATACCCCCACATCCAAGCCCAAATTAAGGCCTTCAGAACCACATGAACCTTCATGGCATATGCTAACAAATGCTCAGAAAACATAACATGAAAAATAATCTTCTTTTAAACACAATCAACATATGCAGCCATGACCAAATTTTTGGCAAGTTATTTGACAGTTAATTCACGAGTCATCGATAGACAGGATTTCCCTGATTTTTTCAACTATTTTAAAACTACTAAAAGAATATAAATGTAGTAATCGGTTCAACAAGTCACAATGTTGTTATAAACTTAATCTTTATGAAATAAAAGATTATAGATATCAAATGAACATAGGAAAATATTAACTTTTGTCAAAGAATTAAAAAATTATCAAATATATGCTTAGAACTACATTATAAAGCATTATAATTCTTCTAATTTACTATGTCCACATATTCCTTTTAATTCCTGCAAATTGTTTAAAATTTTACTTGATTAAATGAGTCTAAGAAAAAACTGATTTTGTTATAAGCCTTAATCAAATGAAACAAAAATGAAACAAAACGATGTAATAATTACACAGTTATAATTTGCATATTTTTATACAGTAAAACGTGTTAAGTTTGAGTAGATTATGTGATCGTTTTAATTCTTTCAAAATATTCTTATTTATATACAAGGCTTCTCAATTTTCTGCACAAATGATAATATATTAATTGAGGTTACTGCACCAAATATTAATATATTAAATATGGCTTTTTGGCTGTCGCTGTTATAAGCAAGTTTACTGTTTCATGTTTTCTGTATATCTTTCCTGATTTCAATACTCACTAATATTTATATGGGATAGAATAAGAAAGGCCATGTCTATGAAAGACGTGACTCCCTGAGGAATCACGCCTTTCATAGGCGTGGCTCTTCATATCACCGTCTATCCACATACGCATGGTTTAGGTCAATGCTTACGGTGATAAACATTGTTTGATACACAGTTCTCATTAATATGTATCGACAGTAAACATAGTCAGTAGGTTATTTAATAATAATAATACACGGTTCTCATAATATATTAATGATAATTATTATCATCATTATTAATAATAATGATAATCATTATCATTATTATATTATAGCAATAATAAGGATTACAATATCTATATATATATTATAGATATCAATAATAATAATAAACATGTAGTTATATATATATATATATATATATATAACTCACTATTATTTATCTGATCTGTGCTATAAACATCAACAAAACGCACTCCCAATAATTGCATTGTGTAGTTTCATTTTTTTTTTTATTGGGATTTCAATTGATTGGGAAGTTTACCTGAATACAAAATCTAATAAAAAATTAAATTTCAGATTAGGAAATGCCTTAATGGAACAGGGAATACTTGGAAAATGTAAAACAAATGTTCTATAAAAGCTATTCCAAAGTTATAACATTAAATGTACAAAGATACAGCTTTGCTTTATGCAAAATTATTTTGCAATTTAGAGCATCTTGGCACTGTAAAATGTATTTTGAGTGAGCATAAAGTTTGCAACTCTACGCCGTCCTTTTGATGCATGACTTAAAGAAGAGAAACTATGAAAAAATACATAATTTTATCCATCAAAAGTATTCACTTTAATAATCTTCCATCAAAATGAAAAATTTATGCTGTAGTTATAAATGATTATTTGAGAAAAAAAGAATCATGTCAAATTTCAAAAGAAAATGCATACCTTTTTCCCATATCCACTTTCAATACAATCTTTGATAACCTTTGAGTCCAAGCTCGTCTTTTCAAAACACGTTTTCCACCCAGTTGCTTCATGTGCCAACGCAAAGCTTTCAATACAGGAAATGAATGGAAAATGCTGGTTCTGCACAAGTGGGAATATTTTATAAGCAGCGATGATAAAAAAAATGTCCCTTGACCATATTTGACAGCTACCATGATTTATTAAGTTTGAAATTGCCTTATTGTAGTCAGGTAGTTCATCAGTTGGCTAAAACTATAAGTTATAATTTAGAAGGTCCAATTATAGCCAAGGAGCAGACAGACAAGTATGCTATCAGTATGTGCCCATGGTGCATGTTATCATCATGAATGTCATTTGTGGATATGTCTGAAAGCTGCATGTGTGTGTGCGCGCACACGCTTGTGTGTGTCCATGCATGTGTGCTATAAAGGGCTGATTCTCTTAGGAGTGACCCAACTTCAATTGAGTGCATTAGGTGGAGAGGAGGCTAAGTGAGAACGGATCTAGTGGTAAAGTGAATACACTACTAGGAGTACCCCAGATTCAATTCACTCGCAAGAATTGAATTGAACCCATATTTATCGTCCTTACAAAAAATTGAACTTTCGCCAATAACAAGAAAGTGGGAAAGTTTTGGTTGATCCCAAGCTTCATCTGATGCCAAAACATAGGAGCACAAATTTCAAACAATATATAGTTTAAATGGTAAGGAATCTATCTTGGCCACAAGTAAAAACAATATTTAGTTTTGTGAATGTGTGTGGGTGAGTGGGGCTTAGGAAGGAGAGAAAAGTGACTGGCTTGATTTGTGACGGTTCCTATGCTTGGAATAATCTAAGAGAAAAGTGACTGGCTTAATTTGTGACGGTTCCTATGCTTGAAATAATCTTAAACATGTAAATGCATGTACACATATAAAGAGGGAACTTCTACATTTGGAATTGTTCTATGCAAATAGAGAACTATAGCATCTTACTAGTGTTATATGAAAAATTGCAAATCTTTGAAGAAAAAAAAATTCTAATGAAACTACTTTTAGTTACTAATTATGTAAGGCATTAGTGATAGCTAAATTTCTTGTAAGTTTGTGAAAAAAGGTTAACTTTGTGTGGTTAAAATATGTTGTTGAGATTCGTCATTGAACAACGTAATGAACCAAATGAAGAAAAATAAGCTGAATCAACAAACACAGCCATGGACAAGGCGCATTTACCACATATTTCAAGCAAGAACAAAAATAGAATTGTATATGAAATGCTATATAGAAATTAATTGACTACAATTATTCGAGCCCTCTGGTATAAGGTCCCCTTGCAATTACATTCTATTGTTGTATACTATCTTAGTTCCTTGAATATTTGTGCTGAGATTTATGTTCTTAACAAGTATTTTTGTCTTTGCATCTTTACGAAAAAGGTAGTGAGGAATGTTTGTAGCTTAACAAGAAAACATAAGCAACAATATAAAATGTGCTGAGGTTGTCTGGAAGGCAACTTATCCAACAAAAGATCATAATAATCACAGTTTAAATGAAAAATTGTCTTTGACTTGAAGAATTCCATACAACTATAGGGCTGCAGAGAAGAAAATAAAGACATGGCTCATACCAGTGAAAAGATCAAAGGAGCTAATAGCAAGTAAGAGGATGATCTAAATCCTCAAGGAACCCTCTGTCACTTCAATTCTGAAAAATTAGACATAAGAGGCAAATTTGGAAGCTGTTGAATTCACCAACCACAAGAAGATGAAATAGACACATTTGGCAACATAGGAATCTGCACAAAAAAAGAATTCCAAACAGCCACAATCACCCAGTATCTCTCCATCCACATAGAAAAGAAGCTAAATCATTCCACTGCCTGACCATAGAGATGAAATGACATTTGGGATCTGCTGGCACCAGTTTTAGCTATCTCAAAAATTGGACTAGATATTAAAATTATAGTTAAAAAGTCATTTTTCCAAGCCATAAAATAAGTTCGACCTGACAAAAGCACATTACATACAGTAAAAATGTCAGTATAACCATAAAGTCCTAAAGTCACTTCTGAGAGTGTCCTCATGCTTATTAAGGGATTTATGTCTTACGGACTCGGTTATTTTAGCAACTTAACTACCATATATTGTATAGAATCAATTAAGTTCAATGAAGAAATACGAGCCTTGAGGACAGCACATTCCCTCTTTACTTATCAAATTTCTTTAGAAAAACAAATATTTTTAATTGTTATTAATCTGCCTTGGTAAATGTAATTTATTCATTCTTGTATTGACCAGTGGTGTGTTGGCATTGTTTTTTCTTTATGTTTTAGTGCCACATTTTTTGTAAAATTGGTGGAATCATCTTTATTACTTCTTTGCCCTGGTTCAAATCACAATGACTATCAAATTGGATGGTGGAGATGCAGATGTGTTAATATTAAACAAGGATGCATCTTAAGCCAAAACATTTTTCTGTTGCAACTGAGTACTATACTTCAGTATAATAACACAATATAAGCATAATATATAGGCACATTCGGGTTTAGAAGGATCTAGAGTTGTAGTAGCTATTGCAGCTGAGCATAGGAAGTGTTGTGAATACTTTAAATAGGTTTTCTGAGTGTAATGAGTAAATATTTCATTGTATATGTGTTGATAGTTGAACCACAGTGAGATTTAAGGATCCATTGAAGAGTTTGAGTTTTAATCTTGCTTGTTTCAGTTGAGATATGGAGGATGGATTCTAATTTGCTGAGTTTTCACCTCCAGCAAATTTCTCTAGATTATATTTGTGTCATGTATGCAAGTCTTGCTTATGCTAGTTGCTTGACCATTTTCTCATCGTTACAATGCTGTAATTTGTTTTCATCGCAATGGAACACCTATACACATAAATAGAGAGGATAACCTGTGAAGCTTGACAGTCAATCCATACCCAGCTCCAAAGTATAAGAGTAAAACTGAGCCTTGTTGGATTTAAAAGTTTAAATAAATAATCTAGTCAACAAGTACTACAATACTAGTAATCTTCCAGAGCTCTTATTTCATACAATCCTTTTTACATTACTAAACATTGCAATTCTTTATTTTCAATAATCAACTGAAATACATTTTATTTTCATTAATTTAGTATTGTAATGAAATTGCATATGTGCTGATATATTGTGGGAAGGTTTTGACATCAAAACTCCCAACTTCAAAAGGTTTTAAGTTATAATTAGAATGGAGCATGCATTGCATTTCGATGTGAAATTAATTTGAGTATGGCTGAGAAAAAACTGAAAAAAATGCAACATAACCTCCAACTCTGCAACAATGAGCAGACCATTCAGTTGGAATAGGTTGACCCATCACTAGATTGAATATCAATCTCCATCAGTTTGGAATCTAGGTTATTTAAACGTTTCCCACTTTTTGATACTAAAAACTATTTAAAGTTTATGTCTAGTGTAATATCCCCTTATACAAATACCTTAGGTTCGTCTTATTAATTATTTCTTATGATCAATGCTGTAATAAAACCTGTTATTCTTGTATAGATTTGTACATAATTCTGTTATATCAATAGCTATGGATTTCTTGTTTTTACAATGCTAGGGTTTTAGAGAACGTATTTCATGATATCTGCTCAGATTGGAATTAAAAGAAAGAAACCGTCTTATCTAATATGATATTAAATATGTAGTAATGTGATTTGCAAAGTATGTTTTCAGATCTTTATCACATAAGATCACTGTCCTTCAGTATCTTTATGATCATGCAGTTGGCTTGGAAGAGAATGGAGAAGTCAATCAATGCAATTGCCAAATGTCTTTATAATAAAGAGAACTAAGTTTATTTCCAATCACAGAGACTCTATTGTCAAGCAATAGCTCTGTCTTATTTGATGTCACTATGGAAATGTATGAGTCTAATATAAAAGCTGTCTTGGTTGATATCGTCCTGATAATATTCTGCCTTGACCACTGATATGAGTTTGATATATACACTGCCTTCAGATGGATATCGTTCTGATGATAATACTCTGATTTGAGCGCTGTTATTGTATCCTTGTATTTTTTCTTAATGCTGATGAAAATATCTGCATTTCTGATCTGCAGAATAACTGCTCCTAATGAGATGAATATATGTCTTGTTATCATAGGTAGAATTAGAGGGATCGATCCTTGTAATAATTTGACCGCCTTTTCTTGAATTATGTTCTTACAAATAGGTGAGAAATTAAATCCGATACCTTGACTGCTTTTTCAGAATTATCACCTTCTAACCATGTGACTTCTTAACACTGTTTCTAATGTTCTTAATGCTCATGCGCTCTTGGCCTTGCTATGGGTGGACAAACACCACCTTCACATGGCTTCTGACTTGCTCTTCTTAAAGCATTCCAAATCTGGAAATGAATATATATAAAAACCAAAACTGCCTCCCCTTGGATGAGTTGCTGATCCTTCTTTAATATGCAATGAAGAGGCATGATGTGAGAAGTTGCTTCTCAATCCTCTGCAAACAACTGCATTAGTAATATACCAACTCGGACCTCTTCCTTCTAACCAGCAACATTACTAGGTTAATCTTTAGATTGTATTTGATCTTTTCCTTGGGCGGCGATAATAAAATATTTTAGCAATATTTCTTAGACGGATAATCTCAATTTCTTCTTCTTCCCTCAGTAATACTGATCTAACTGTTATAAGGAACATCCTTGGGTCTATGACATTGGACGATAATATGGTTTACTTCCATATCAGAGTGAGAGTCCATTTCCAGGTCTTAGAATATCAACTACTAGATCGTACACTTTGCTAATAATCTTGCTTGGCCTTCTATGCTATCAACTTCATCTATAAAGATAATACAAGGAGTTTTCTCGAGATATCAACAGAGCTGTTTGTCTCATAAACTTGTCGCTTTATTATTCTTGCTAAGTCCAATCATTGTTTCTGTTACTGACTAGAATAAAGGTGTCCTAGGCCTGCCACGCCTACACCACACCATTTTCTTTTCTCCTTGTTTAGTTTTAGAAATTGGACAGGGATATTACATCTAGTTGATGTGCATTTTTTTATTTAGTGCTTATTTGACATATATTTGTGTTTTCTCGTTTTTTTATCTCTATGAAATTAATTTCCAATCAAGCTTTAATACTTGAGACATTCTTTACTTTGCCAGGTACAAGAGTCCAGACATAATGTCATGAAGAATATTAATGCTTGGAGCTTAAGGTAAATTTGGGATCTACCAATACTCAAACAACTAAGCAATTAATTCATACTTGTACCATTATATATAATTCAAAATCAAAACTTTAGAAGTGGTTCACTATACTATTCATTCATAAAAAATTGAATTTTATATTCTTAAAAAATGATAAGAATGCACCCTTGCAGTATATGAGTATGTTAGATTATTTAAACACCCAAAATTTTAGTAGTCCTTCATCCGTAAGGCTAGGGAAGCCTTTGGTTTTGTATTCATGGGTAGGATCATCTATTTAACTAATTACAACTGCATTTAATAAATTCTGTTTCACATCCTCTAATAATCATCATTGCTGTAATAATGTAATTTCTTCTTAATATGTGAAAGGTCTCCTATGGTGTCTTATAAATTTATCTTGCTGTGATTGAAATTTAAGTAAGTTTCTATGTTTCTGATGATTAAGAATTAGTTCCAGCATGTAGAGTTTGATGATGCAATGTTTCATCTGCATTTTATTAGTAAATCACCTCAACTTCACAACTAGAATTCAGAGTTTAAAAAGTCCGTTTTGATATGTAAAGTTTATGAGTTATATGCATCTGATTCTTTTGTAAGTTTGGACTTGATTGATACTAAGATTGTCAAACTTTGAATCATTAACAGCCGAATCCACAATTACCAATATAAAAAATTAACAAAACTGATTCATACAAACAATATATTGTAAAATTCATAAACTCAAAAGCAAAGTTGCAAGATATATAGTAAGAGATCCTTGAAGATAGGTGCTTTAAGGTGTGTATACATTGCTTTAGACAGAGCACATTTCAAAGTCAAAAACAATAAGATTTAAAGAGACGAATAAAGAAACTTCAAAAAAGCCAGTCCTCACCAAATTAGGCCATGCATCGATTGCACATGCTTCAACGGTATTGAGCACACATTCATATGGACCATGCTGCATATAAATTAAAACATAAGTTTGAATGTAAGAATATGCGTTACGAATATAAATCTAATCTACCAAAAACACAAATTAAAAAGCTGTAGGGAATGGAACTTGTAATATCCCAAAATTTGGCATTGTTTCCTTCTAGATAGTTGCAAATTCTTTCAGCAGAGTTACAAACAAATATAATTAGGCCAAAGTAGCATCCAATTTTATGAGCACCACCAAGATGTAAAATTCCACAAGATTTCAAGTGTCATCCTACTGTTGAAGTTGCTTGGTTCACAAAGAACCTCAATGATCAATTCTTGCTATGTGTAAAATCCCAAAACCTTAAGGAATAAAGCCTTTGTCAAATTTGGAAGAAGTCTTACACTTCAGTCCTTGACTGTGACTCATAGAACAGTTATCCATGTACCCAAGAGAAAGGGCATGTTCAAAGTTTTCAATTAAGAAAAGAAAGACTTATAAGACAAATTCATTGAATTTCACAGTGCAAGGTCATATATAGCTCACAAAGCAGATTGAAGGTGCATAAATTGTTTTCTCTTTTGTTGGTGCAGATAAGTTGTTGGAATTACAAACTGTCCAACAATGCCTTCCAATATTAAGGAGAAATGAATTTGTAAAAGAAAAAGAAGACTTCATGGCAAAAATATATGTAGTTCTCTCATTCCTGAAATCGGACCACTCCCAGAAAGCAACTACCAATCAAAGACAAGTGAACTTGAGCAATAAAACATGAACAGGAAAAAAAGAAAAATGTGTCTAAAGATTCTCACACCTGGCTTAATGCATTGAGTGTGCAATTACTTACTAAACATTTTTTTTACTTTAGATGCATAAGAAGATTCTATATATGTTTCTCATACAAATTTTATTAATGGCAGTGGATCTGCTACCAGGCAATCTGGAGACAGCAGGGGCTACAGACTAATCATTGACCCATGAGTGATCATGAGATTAAGATTCACCTGAGAAATTGGAACATAAAAGCATAATAAAACACAAGCCATTTACAAAAGCTTTGGTATTGCAAGAAGAGAAGAAAATAAACTTGGAAAAGCACACAATGATACATGTTTTATCAATAAAATCGCCACATGATCCAGAAGGATCTGTATTTGCTAATACTTATTAAAGATGTAACTTTATAAATTGTTGTAGTCATAGATAGTGACATTAAACATAGTCCATTTATTGGTATGCTGAGAGCACTCCCAGAGTCCCAAGTGCATGCAGAGAAAAGAGGTCTGGCAAATGTAGTCAGCGGTGTCCCTTTTCAGTTATTTCTTTTCTTATTCTTATTTATTGTGAGCAGTTCAGAGTTAAAGAAGCTGAGAACAAAATGTGTAAAACATAGTGGATGGTTGAGAAGTAGTTCCATGGAAAGAATTGACTTGTTCTTTGCTCTATTGCAGCCATAGCCCCTTGGTTCCTTCCACAATTGAGCTAATTACAAACCTACAAGACTCATTCCGATGTTGGGTCTATCCAGCATAAATCTTGTGTCAACTTGTATCAATGGTAGTGTCACAATTGCCTCCTTTCATATATTTAAGAATATCATGCAACTCCAAAAGTTTTCATCTAGGTTGCCAATCCTGGTTCTGATTCAGATTTGGGTTCGGATTCCGATTCCTGGATTCAGCAAAAAAAAAATTGGGTGGGTTCCGGTACCGTGGGTATATATGTGTGTGTGTGTGTGTTCATAGATTCATACATGTAATGTATGTTCAATGTTCATTCATCATTGGTTCAAAACTTCAAACATATAATAATAATAATAAGAAGAAGAAGAATAAGAAGAAGAATAAGAAGAAGAAGAAGAAGAAGAAGTTAGAAGCGTGATACTCATAAATCCATAATTGCCAATAAAATTATAAATAAAATACCTCATATATCATATTCATACTTTGCAAAAGTCTCAAAATGTCATTACACAATGAAAATTTAAATTACGAGCCATATTTCATAGTTAATATCAAAATTCATCTTCATTATCTTCATGGGAATCTGTAAAGAGCCTATGTAGCTCTTATTCTTAGGATGACAATTTTCAAGAAATTTGACAATTCTGAATACTTGTGCTTTTAATAATAAATTTCCAACTAGCTTGAATTCCAATTTAATTCATAATATTCAGAAATTGTAATAATGAATCTCCATTTCAAAATAAATCAATACTTTCAATTTATTGACTTCACACAAATCAAATAACATTATTTAGCACCTGTTTCCCATACGCAAGTATCCAAGAATATTTCTGCCAGCTGAAAACACTCACGCAAGTCCTTAATGAATTGCGGCTGCTGCAGGAGGAGCCGTTTTGAATATCTAACACCTGGTGTTAGACGTGTGAGCCCTGTGGATGGTTGGAGAGTCCTAGCCTCACGCAATAGCTGTGCAAACAACCTTAGATCAGCCCGTACGGCCCTGCTGATAACATACGGCTCTGCTTATAACCTATGGCCCAGAATTCATAGCCGCAGCTGCATACAAAAAACGCTGGCATTCCTGTCATCATTCGATGGCATATAAATCCATCTCACAATGAATAACTCAGGAGAAAGGACGTTTCCCCAAGCTCAACAAACCCTTGCTTCTTCTCAAATTTGAACAACTCCAGAATTTCGCAATTTTCAATAATCATAGCATGAATCAATATTAACGCAAGGCTTGGCTTTTAATAGAGATATCAAATCTTCTTCTACACACCATCATTCAGCTTCATAAACACACCTTTCACTTAAGTGTTATAAATCATCAAGTTCACACTTTCAAACTAAAACACTTAAAGTAACAAATTGAAATAAGCCAAGCTTCATTCCATAAAATATGAGGAAGGTGACAAATTGCAATTCCAGTACGAACTCCCAAGAAGATTGAAGACCAAAACCAACACCCAACTGCCTTTCCCGAAATAGAAACCGGGTATAACTGACTTACTAAAAATAGTAAGTGTGACACAGAGATCCCCTAATCAAACCGTCAGCTCACAAGGATCGCATTGATGAACTAACAATAACAAGCACAGGTACCTGCTAAATTGGGGACATTACAGTCCTCCCTCCCCAAGATTGCTTGTCCTCAAGCAATCGCAAACCAGGATGCTGCAAAATATCCTCTGACTCCCAAGTAGCATCCTCATCCAGAAGACCATGCCACTTAACCAAAAACTCTCGAATAACTCGTCTGCGCAAATGTCTCTCTGGTATCCAAAATGGCTTTAGGGACCAATTCCAGCTTCCCCTCATCATCCAATGGTGGTAAAATAGACGAGGGAATAACATGCCTTCCCAAAGCTTTCTTCAGACAGGACACATGAAACACATTGTGCACCTTACAATCAGCAGGCAAATCCAGCTCATAAGCAACCTCGCCAACTCGCCGAACCACACAAAAAGGACCATAATACCGTGGTTTAAGCTTTTCAGCCCCGCTTCTCCGAATGGACGACTGCCTGTATGGCTGCAGCATCAAATACACCATGTCCCCAACCTCAAAAGAACGGGCCACTCTCCTCTGATCAGCATACTGCTTCTGCTAATTCTGTGCTCGCTGTATATTATCCCACAAAGTGCCTAAAACATCCTAACTATCCTACAACAAATCCCCTGCACTAGGAACTTTGCTATCACTGAGCATCAAATCAAGAAAATTGGAAGGATCATATCCATACAAAGCTCGAAAAGGAGTCATACAGATGGACATATGATGAGTTGAATTATAGCAGTACTCACATAAATAAATCCACTTCAACCAAGCCCTCTGCTAAGCGGAAACATAATTACGTAGATAGCCCTCCACCCATTTATTAACAATCTCAGTTTGACCGTCAGTCTGCGGGTGATAGCTAGTACTGGGAGTTAGTTTTGTACCACATAATTTGAACAACTCCTGCCAAAAATGACTCATGAAACAGCTATCCCGATCACTCACAATGCTCCGTGGTAACCCATGTAACCGAAAAATCTCCCTAAAAAACAAATCTGCCACCTATACCGCTGAAAAAGTAGTAGTAATTGGAAAGAAGTGAGCAAATTTGGTAAGGCGATCCATTACCACAAAAATATAGTCTCTACCCTGGACCTTAGGCAGGCCCACAATAAAATCCATAGAAATGCACTCCCATTTCCAGTCAGGAATAGGTAGTGGTTGCAATAAACCTACTGGATAAGTATGTTCCTGCTTGTTCTACTGACAAACAGAACATTCTCTAACATAAGTCTGAACATCACACTTGAGACCCCTCCAAGTGAAACGTTCATGCACCTACCTATAAGTTTTAAAGAAACCCGGATGTCCAGCCAAAGGGGAATCATGAAAAGCTCTCAACACCAACTGAATAACAGTCGAACCGGCCACCAACCAAACCCTCCCCTTGTAAATGATCAACTCATTCACGAGAGCATACCTGTCATCCTGGATAGTCCCATCAAGAAAGTCAGTGGCCCACCGATCCTTCGCATACTCAGTGAAAATCAAATGTTTCCAGTCCTCAGAAATCTCTGTCAAAACACACAAGTGTGGTCTCCTAGAAAGAGCATCAGCGACAACATTCTGCATTCCCTTGATATAAGTGATGTCAAAATCATAAGACTGAAGCTTGCTGACCCATTTCTATTGCCATTCATTCAAATCACGCTGTCCCAAGAAATATTTCAGACTATCATGATCAGTTTTAATGCAGAATTTGTTGCCAACCAAGTATTGTCAGAATTTAGCCAAAGCATGCATAATGGCTAACATCTCCTTATCATAAACACTGAAAGACTTCTCAGGACCTCTGAGCTTCCTGCTCTCATACACAATAGGACGACGATCCTGTGAAAGAACGACACCAATACCCTCACCTGACGCACCACAATGCAAATCAAAAGGTCTGGAGAAGTCAGGCATAGCCAACACCGGGCAAGAAATCATAATCAATTTGAACTTCTCAAAGCACTCTTGTGCCTGAGGAGTCCACTAGAAAGCACCCTTACGAGTCAAATCAGTAAGGGGAGCTGCATGTCGGGAAAAGCCTGCAACAAATCTGCGGTAAAAGGCACACAAACCAATAAACCCTCTAAGTTGGGTCAAACTCTCTGGAACTGGCCAATCAATGATAGCACGAACCTTATCTGGATCCATACGAACTCCCTCTTCACTAATAATGTGCCCCAGATACAGTAACTCAGACATGCCCAAAGCACACTTAGACTCCTTAGCAAACAAGGAAGCCTCAGCCAAGATACCCAACACAGTGTCCAAATGCATCAGGTGCTCCTCCCACGTCCTGCTATAAACCAAGATATCATCAAAAAAAACCAATACAAACTTCCTCAACTGCCTATGGAAGACCCTATTCATGGTAGACTGAAATGTTGCCGGAGCGTTGGTCAACCCAAAAGGCATGACCAAAAACTCGAAGTGTCCATAATGACATCTGAAGCCTGTCTTCTCTATATCCTCCTCCCGAACCCGAATCTAATGGTAACCAGATCTCAAATCTATCTTAGAAAAGAAGGCAGCCCCGTGCAACTCATCAATGCGAGGAATAGGATACCTGTTCTTAATGGTTTTACGATTCAGCATTCTATAATCAATACACATCCTCATGGTGCCATCCTTCTTCACAAAACTAATGATGAAGCAAAAGGGGACTTACTCGGCCTGATGTGACCCATAGAGAGCAGCTCCTCAATAGTCTTCTTGATCTCATCTTTCAACCGCTTGGGATGCCAATAGGGAGTGATCATAATGGGTTTAGTACCCTCCTCTAACTCAATAATATGCTCTATGCCTTTGTCAAGTGGCCTGCCATGTGGTAAATCACTAAACACTTTGGAATGTTTAACACGAAGTTCCTGTATATCAAGCTGATAGACTGGCTTCTCAGCCTCCTCAGAAGTGGGTAAACATCTTGCACTCTGCTGCCCATTCCACTGCCTCATGATTAATAAGACGTTGCATACATCTGAATGTAATTGTCTTCAAATTCTCTTCCTTGATGGCTTTCAGAATATGCTTCTTTCCATCCACTTCAAAACTCATTTCCATATCCTTAAGGCTGAGGTAGAACGCCTCAATAGAATGCAACCAAGTCATGCCTAGAACCAATTCTGTCCCACCCATATCAACCACATAAAAATCAGATTTAAAGTCATAATTGTTTAACCTAAGGGGCAGATTCGAAATCATTTTGTCACACTTAAGAGTGTAACCATCAGCAACCTTGACACTAATTCCCTCAAAATCTTCAGTCTGCAAACCTCTCCTAGATACTAACTCTGAATCAATGAAATTATGTGTTGCCCCTGTATCCAATAATGCAATGACACGCTGTCCCGCCAAGAGCCCACGTAATCTGAAAGATCCTTCCTTCTGCATGCTAGAAAGATAAACCACCTTAAGCTTAGGATCTTCACCGGTTTTCCTCTCTGTAGTTATTCCTTCTTCAGTGTCAACCTACTATTCTCAAAAATCAGACATATGCTCATCCTCATAAAACCATTCCATAAGCCTATTTCTACCCTTAGGCCTCAAAGGACACTCATGTTTCTCATCATAGGGACCCTGCAATAAAAGCATAACCTCTTTCTCCTTAAATCACTAAGAGTCTCCTAATCTAGTGGTCTCGTCATAGAACGCTTAGAATCTGACCCGTCCTCTTTCTTTGGGGCAGAATTATTGTCCTGTGAAGAACTGGATGGTCTAGAAGGGAACCGAGTGCGTGGAGCTGAAAACTCTAAGTCCCGTGCTTTCTTCATGGCTACCTGTAAAGAGGGGGGATCAAAAGACTTAACCCAGCCTCTAAGAGGTTCAATTAATCCTTCTGTAAACAGCATCACCCGTCTTCTCTGAAATATCATAAACCATCACTGAAACCTTCTGAAACTCATTAATAAAAGTCTCCAAATTACCGGTCTATCTGAGTTGAGCCAAATCACAAAAATATGATTCAGGATCTTTCCTATCAAACCTCTCAACCAAATTATGCACGAACTCCTGATAGGTTCTTACCTAATCATGATGTAAAGACACGAGACCATGATACCACCAATCATGAGTAGCTCCATCTAAGTGCAAAACAGCAAATCGAACAACGTCCTCTTCAGACATAGGACTAAGTGCAAGATATGTATCCAACTTATGGATCCAGACCCTGGCTGTCATTTTTCCACTTCCATCGAAATGAGTGATGGTAAGTTTACTGGTTGCCTGTTTGAGTTCAGTCTGTCTAGGCCTCTGTCTCGTATCTGGACAATGTCTACCTCTGTAATGTTCTCTCTTTTGGGTCAGGAACCTATCAAAGTTCAAGTTCCTCTTAATGGGTTCAGGTAATGCATCCCATTCAGCATAATGAGCTACCATATCATCAACAAAGGAGCTGGCTCAGAATTAACACTAACTGTATCCTCTTCAGGCCTCAGGAACGTAGGACGTAATGGCCTATCACGAGTGCCTGTAGGATCATCCCTAGTCTCCTGCTTGTCCACAATCCTGGATCTGTGTGAACCAACAGATGCATCTCTAGTGCCCCCATCGCGATTCCCTGGTACATTCATGCGCTGCAAGGTGTCAGAGAGTTGTTGCAATACAGTTGCAACATGATGTTGTCCGTCTGCAATATTCCGGAAAGCATCTCTGGCTTCCCTGTCCATGTTATTTCCCACATTATCTCTATCTCTGTTACCTGTTTGATCACTCTGCAAACCCTATTCATTCCCTTCAGGAGGTGGCGAAGCTCTACCCCTGTGGGTATAATGAATGCCCGGTACAAATCTATCTGCCATATCTGGGCCCCAAACTTCAGGCTAGCAGGATCAAAGTCTTGATACCACTATAAAGAGCCTATGTAGCTCTTCTTCTTAGAATGACAATTTTCAAGAAATTTGACAATTCTAAATACTTATGCTTTTAATAATAAATTTCCAACTAGCTTGAATTCCAATTTAATTCATAATATTCAAAAATTGTAATAATGAATCTCCATTTCAAAATAAATCAATACTTTCAATTTATTGACTTCACACAAATCAAATAACATTATTTAGCACCTGTTTCTCATACGCAAGTATCCAAGAATATTTATGTCGGCTGGAAACACTCACGCAAGTCCTTAATGAATTGCGGCTGCTACAAGAGGAGCCGTTTTGAATATCTAACACCTGGTGTTAGACATGTGAGCCCTACGGATGGTTGGAGAGTCCTAGCCTCACGCAATGGTTGTGCAAACCACCTTAGATCAGCCCGTACGACCCTGCTAATAACCTACGGCCCAGAATTCATAGCCGCAGCTACATACAAAAAACGTTGGCATTCTTGTCATCATTCGATGGCATATAAATCCATCTCACAATGAATAACTCAGGAGAAAGGACGTTTCCCCAAGCTCAACAAACCCTTGCTTCTCAAATTCGAACAACTCCAGAATTTTGCAATTTTCAATAATCATAGCATGAATCAATATTAACGCAAGGCTTGGCTTTTAATAGAGATATCAAATCTTCTTCTACACACCATCATTCAGCTTCATAAACACACCTTTCACTTAAGTGTTATAAATCGTCAAGTTCACACTTTCAAATTGAAACACTAAAGTAACAAATTGAAATAAGCCAAGCTTCATTCCATAAAATATGAGGAAGGTGACAAATTGCAATTCCAGTACGAACTCCCAAGAAGATTGAAGACCAAAACCAACGCCCAACTGCCTTTCCTGAAATAGAAACCGAGTAAAACTGACTTACTAAAAATAGTAAGTGTGACACAGAGATCCCCTAATCAAACCGTCAGCTCACAGGGATCGCATTGATGAATTGACAATAACAAGCACAGGTACCTGCTAAATTGGGGACATTACAGAATCAAGGTCAACATTTGGTTCCACTTCAACTTCACTTGAACCAACCGCTATGCCACTCACTATGTCCATGTCATGTGGAACAGCTGCCTCTTGTTCATCCACAGTGACTTGGAAAAGCTGTGCAACCATGGCATCTAAATCAGCACACTCAGGGACTAGATCCCAATTCCCTGTCACACCCTCACAGTAATCCATTTTCTTATGTGACAATAGGTGAAGGTTGGAGTGTATAAAGACTAAATCCTCTGCTTTTTTGGCACCCAAACGATTGCGCTTAACCGAGTGGATGGAGTATGTACTCCAATTCCGCTCAAATGAAGAGCTTACAACCTATTGAGTTAGCATACACCATATACATTTAGTATTTAATTTCACTATGATAGCATCATAATCAAATGAAAAATGATTTAAAAAAATTAAAAAAAGATACATACTTGGGAGAGAACTTTAATTGCAAGGGGCTGCAAAAAATGAAGCGTTGACCATATACATACCACCAATCATCAACATCCATCCTATATTGAGCACGAAGAGCAATAGCGTCATGATATTTGGTAGATTCAAATTGGGCAAACTCGGTGAGGACAATATTTTGAGTTTCATCATCATCATATATCTTTGTAAATGCAGCCTTGTAACGAGCAGCAACCTCTGCATCTCGATATGGCACCACCCTGTTTGGTTGTGAAACCATCTCTTGGCTATAAAACCTTGGCAACAAAGAATATGCCAACAATGTAAAGGGGTGGTCATCTTGTTCCAATGGTCAACAATAATTTTTCCACAACTTTGAAAAACGTATCTGTATGTTCCTTGCTCACTATTATTATTTTTATGTGCTCCACCATGGTGTCCATACCATCATAAATTTCACCCAAACATGGGTGATCAATATCAACGAACTTGGGCGTGCTCATGATGGGCTTGGTGAATTCCAAAACATATTCTGTGTGATCCCACCATTCATCATCAAGGATCAAGGGTTTTACTTTTTGGGCTCTTTTTGTGTTTGATTGCCTCCATACACTCTACAAAGTGTTGATAACCATAGAGCTCAAGGCCTCTTGCACCTTCACAAGTCGTCTTAAGACAATTGTGTGAGATGCAAATTGTGTTTCAGCAATCTATGATGCCATAAAACATACATGTCATTTATCAAGTTCAACTATAAGAAAAATTAAGATAAAAAATTAAAACATTAAAAATAAAATATAGAAACAAACCTAAATTACCTTCAACAACTCCAATGTAGAGAAGGTCTTGAATATGGCTTGTGACATGTGATGATTAGTCACAAACATTTGTATCTCCTCAGCCTCCATGTAAAGTTTACTGACCCATTCAATTTGAGAGCCAATCTTTTGCATGATTAAACTTAGTGAGTGGATTGTACATGGTGTCCCCAAAATGTGATTATATGTGGCCTCCACTATAGCCCCAACTGCCCTACAATTTTTAGCATTGTCCATTATGACTTGAACAACATTTGTAGACCCCACCATCTCAATTGATTCTATGAGGAGATTGGCAATTAAACTTACAGCTTTCACTTGCCCCTCACAATCCATTGCCTTCAAGAACATCGCCCCTTTAGGTGACACCACTATAACATTGATCAAAGGCCTATTCTTGCAATCTTTCCATCCATCAGAAATGATGGACACGTCTGTTTCCAACCATGTATGCTTGATCACTCTCAATTGTGTCTCTAGCAAGGTTTTCTCCTTTGACAATAAGGTGGTTTATATCTTTTCATGCCCAAGACTAACATAATCAAGAGGTGCCTTGCAAAGGTTAGTCACCATCTCCCGCTAATAAGGTGATGTAACAAGATTGAATGGAAGCCCATTCGCGTATAAGCAATGAGCCATACTTTGATCAGCAGTCTCTCTAATTTCATTTTTGAAGGCCACATCCAATGGGCCTCTTTTCCATGGAACATTTTGTGGTTTAGAAGGTGGTGGCATTGGCAAGAAAGGATGAGGGCCAGCAAATTTTACCAAGCCACTGGGAGGTCTCCTCAAGCCTATCTAGTTAGGTGATGGAGCAGTCACCGTCTTTCCTCTATTGCTTCTCCTATCAGCTCCATCTTCTTCTCTAGCATATTGTAGCATTAAATGAGTTGGAAGCCCGTTCCCATCTACCCCCATTCAAGGTTTCATTCCTTTTCCAGTGTTTGGAATGAAGTTAGGTTTCACTCAATAGTATGAGCTCGAATACTCCATGTTGTAATGGTTACACCACCAAATATAACTCCCACCACCAGGCACTGCCTTAATCATTGTTGTGTAATGCCAAAGCGGTGAACCTGCATAAATTGTAAAAGGGTTTGCCCCGGCAATTGAACTAGAACTTCCACTTCCACTTCCAACCATTCTGTCTGAAACTAAATAATGAGCCTCAAATGGAAAAGAAAACTCAACACATTATTGCAAAAAAAATTATTGAAAAAAATATCAGCATTATAAGCCCTTAATATGCATACAAAGTATTCAAAAGTATTCAAAACTTCTTTAAAAACTTTTTAAAAATACTTGAAAATTTTTTTAAAATCTTGAAAAATTAATTAAAAATTTGAACAAAATGAAGATTCACTTACCTTTGACCACTAAAATCTGCCTTCCCTAGCGATTCTAAGTCTTTGATGTGGGTCTTAGTCCTCTGTAGCATTCTCCTCCAAAGACAATGCTACAACTGTAGAACAAAGCAAAAATGGTGAAAAATGCTTGAGAGATGAATGAATGATCATCAAATAACCAAATGCATGCTTTATTGGTTGAAATTAGGGCTTAGATGCTTTTTAGACTAAAACAAAATAAAAAATGACATGTAGGGCCCATTTTTGGGCATGCACAACCTTGGACTCCCAGGGATTCCTTTGGATGCTCGGTCGAAATCCAGGCAAAATCAAGATCAGGCTTGCACCAGAATCAAGATTCGAGGTTAAACTGAAGTATTTGGTAACTTAGGTTTTCATCAAATCTTGCAAGTTGCAACACTTTCAAGAATTACTCTATTGAAGTTGTTGGAAAGCGTGATAATATTTGAGCTGTAAGTTAAGAATTAATTTTACTAGAGTAGTTTTAGAGATCATATTTTCTATCTGGGCAGTAGTTCCATAAGCTTTCAATTGGTGAATTACTTCTATCAAAGTAGTTTTAGAGATCATATTTGATATCAGTGCAGTAGTTCCACTTGTGGGATAGTAGCTGCATGATACTCACTTGGCAAGGAAGGACCTGAAGAAGAGGGGAGCTTTAATTTATAAGTAGAGTTTTGTGAAAGTGAGTGGGGACCTGCTCAAGTTGTCACGGTAGGGAATTTTAATGACACATATGAGTAGCAATTCCTAGATTGGAAGAGTCTATGGAAAAGGTGTGGATTCTCAAGCCCAAATGATGAATAAAAAGCCGATTTGATGGAACCTATCATGGGTTTCAACCATTCAATTAGGTAATTTGGCTGGAGGAAGCCCAAATGCATTCTCAAAAGAGGCTGAAGAAATAGAGGGAAAGGCTGAAATGGAGAAGAAGCCCCCTACCAACGAAAACTAAAGCTAGCATCTCCATGAAGGGTAAGAAACGTGCATCCTCTATACCTACCTCAACTTTTAAATTGAAAGAAAAAGATCAATCCCTATGGCAGTGAAATAAATGTTGAAACATGGAATTCATAGCTTAAGATTTGGACATTTATTTTGAGATTCATAGATATGATGATGAACACAAGATTAATTTTGCAAAGATTGAAAACAAATAGTCATGTAATAATTTTTGTGGGATAGTTATGCCGAATGTAAGCTGTTAAGTTTCCACCCATCACCAAGCGGAAAATATTCATGGATTTGTTAAAAGCCCAAATCTCTCTACCCAACTATGAACAATAGAAAAAGGGGAGGTGGATGAATGTGTACCAAAATCAAGGGCAAACTATGTATTAAGGATTTGCCATTTTAAATTCAAGATGCAATCTGGATTGTACTTAGTGAAAATCATTTGAGATTCTAAATTGCAAATAAGCTAGGTGAATGAATTTTATTTTTACAAGTTAGGAGTGAAGTTGAAATGATATATGTTTGACAACTTATCTTGTTTTGCAAGGTAAACGCAAGGTGGAGGCTGGAATGCAAGAGGGTGGCAAGAAAGCATGATTTTTAGAAGCGCATGCATGATTTCAAACAAGCTCAAATGAAGATTCCAAGTATCAACAAGAGGCAGGTCTTTCATCAAAGTGCGAGTAAGAGGATAGTTCAAGGATGAAGATGCAAACCAAATATTCAAATGCAAAAGGAGGTTTGATGCCAAGACATCAAGATGACATTAACACATCAAGAATTCAAGTACAAGTGCAAGTTCATAAACAAATGCAATGAGAAGATTTCCAAGAAACAAAGAGAATGTACGAGGATGAAAAGCCATCGCAATTAAAAGCTTGAGAAATATTGAATATCAAGAGATGTTTTCTCATCACCAAGAGATATTTATTAAGTCAATAGGATAAGCATGTTGAGGTGGCACCCATTTCTTCAACCAATCAGATCATGTGAAGTGTCCCAGTGGGAGGGCTCAATAATATTATGTCTAGATTCATTGACTTTGCTAAAAGGGGAAAAATCACAGAAAATTATCTTCTAACGGAAGATTTGTTGTAAGCCCGTGTAGCATTTTATAGTTGGCCCATTGATTGGTGCCCTTTATCTAGTGGTTATACCTAACATATTTTCTTATTGGCTCTTGGAACCAATATAATTTTCCTATTGGCCCACATGACGACACTTTATTGTAATTGGGCAAGCATTTTATGCTTGTAGTTGTTAGTTAGATTAGGGCACTGTTGGCATAATCTTCTCTTGATCTTGAATCGATCTTGGTCATCCATTGTATTTGAACAACTATAAAAGGCCAAGGCCTTCTCACTTGTAGCTCATTAGATTAGATTAGCTAAGGGAGAGACTTGGGGAAATTGTTGTCACAATGCTATCAAATTAATTGCTAATTCATTGTTGGTCTTCATGGGGGATTACTTGTGTTGCTTTGTAGTATTGCATGGTTTCTACATTTCCTGACTTAGAATAGGATTTTATTTCATGTTGTTTAGAAGTAGCGTTTAGTTGAATGGAAGATATTTTGGATGCATCTTTGGTGAACTCGCTTAGACCAAACCACTAGCTACTTATTGATTATAAGTTTGCCTTGCATGGTCAAATGGCATATTTATGAGCTTTACTTCAATTACTTGGACATTGGTATGCATCGATGGATGGTGTTAATGGAATGGTGATAGTTTGAACATCTTACATCTACCTTAGGAGATCACACTATCTTGGTTGATGTCAATGGATAAACTAAGTCTAGTAGTCATTGTTGGCATTAAGAGATGGTAACCGGTAAGTCTGTTACCGGTACATGGCACTTAAGTATTGTCATTAATTGGCAAAAGAGGAAAGAGAAAAGAGATGTTTTGTCATCTCAATCTAAGGTCTAAAGATCTAAGGAGCACCAGTGGTGGATCGGTATGTAAAGAGACTGGTTTGGCAACCTGTGACACTATGCAAGAAAGAAAAGACTATATCTACTCATCAAGAGCAACCGGTCACTAAGCAAAGTGCTTCTACAACCGAGGACCGGGATACAACCGGTGTCAACTACGCAACCGAGGAAAAGCTGCAACCGGTAGGCAAAGGAAGGAAAAGTGACAAGTCAAAGTTCTTACTTGTTCACAACATGAGGATCTCAACGAATCAAGTGAAGACTTCGGTATGATAAGAAGAACCGGGGAAGTCATAGTCAACTATCTGTTTAAACCAACTCTTTGACCGGGATTTACCGTACTAAATCTGGAAGACTTTGAGTTAACACGGTGATCGGTTCGAGGCACGTTTAAAGGTTTTAAAGCCAAAGTTTGTGGCTTTAAAACAATGAGTTATCTCTTGTGAAAGAAAGGTGCTTGACACGCATCTATTGTTTTCTTCATAAAGCAGGTAAAGCAAGAGCATGCATCGGATGTTTCCTCAATGAACTAATACTCCACCGAGTGATGTATCCGAAAGGGATCTGTAATTAGGTCATGCATGAGAGGCGCAATTAGGGCAAGAACTCTATATATTCTTCTGCCTGTTGAGAATATAGGTTGCCCTCATTCTGCCAAGAGAAAAGAGTGAACCTTTACATTGAAAACGCTAAGGTGAATAGAAAAGAGAAGAAGAGAGAGAAGAGTGTGCAAAGAAGCACAACAGTAAAGGAGAACACACCTGTGGCGACCAGTGATGTTTCTCAGTTGAGCATAACAGAGATCTTATCAGGCTATGCAAAGCCATTTGTAAAAGGTCAATCTGTTATTCCTAACTGGTTACTGAGAAGGAGGGGGGGGGGGGTGAATCAGTAAATACTATTGCTATTGCAAATTAAAACTTGTATAAAGATTCTTGCAAGATAAGCAGAATGTAAACAATCATCCACAAGCATAAATAAAAATACTCAGATCAACACATCATGTATATGTGGAAACCCTCGGTTAGAAGGAAAAAACCACGGTGAGACAGAGCTCACAACTTCACTACTGCAGTAATAAAGACGTCATGTTAGGAGCTTACAAAGCACTTGCAAAAGTGCTACCTGGTTAAGGAATTTGGTAAAAGATCGATTAAGACCTTAACTCTGTTAGGAGTCACCTTGTTAGAGGACTTTCAACATCAACAAAGATGTTACCCGGTTAAAGGATTTTTACAAAGAACCTATTAGGGTTCACCCTGATAGAGGGATTTTAATATGCTTTCACAATACAAAAGCAATGATCTTAACTTGACACTCTCTGTCTGATTAGATCATACCTGTTGATCTTTCCTGGTTCTACCTGGCTGTTGATCTTTCTGTCTTTCACCACTGTGACTATAGCACTTCTCTCAGAAGGTATCTCTCTTCTGCTCTGCATATTCAACAACTATCAACAACTATTTTTCTTGCGTCCTATGACCTGTATTTATATAAAAGTTCATCTTGATGAAACCCTTAACTCATAGAACCGTCAGGTTGTAAATTCGTCCTTAAATCATGCAACAAAACAAAATGCTTTGTGTTTTGATCTTGAGTTTACCTTGAAACATCCGCGTAGAAATAAAACTAACTCCTGTTAAAAATCTAACTTCAGTTCTAAATGGTGGATGCTCCGCATATTCCGGTTTTAACTTAAACAGCTCCACATTCACTAGTGCGGATAGACATGTTGTTTGACCGGTGTCAATCTTATACCCGGTCCATCCCTATATGTAATATAAGACCGATACAATGCACTCTGTTCGGTCTACAGGTGTATATCCTTTGTTGTAGTCTACCAGTGCATATAAAGTAATATAAGTGATCTTTCGGTGTACCTATACTGGTGGGAATGGTGTTTGCTTCTAACTTCACTAATGACAACTTAAATTGCTAACACAATCCCTCTATTGTTTTCTAACAACTACAATAGTTAAATTCCAGTATTTTGGTGGACTCTAACAGGTCCCTTGTATCAAATCCCTTAATTGGGTGACATCTTGTAAGGTGTTCTAAGTCCTCTAACAAGGCAGGCACTAACCGGCCTTATTGTAACAAATCTCTTAACCGGGTCGCATCTAATAGTGCGTTGTAATCATTTAACAAGGAAGGCTCCTAACAAAGTGCACTTCAGAAGAGTGCAGAATTTGTGAGGTCTCCTCGCACCATGGTTTTCACCCAAACTGGGTTTCCACGTGATAAATCTGGTGTCACTGTGTGATTGATTGCTTAATGTTATTTTATGCTTGAATCTATTTAGCTTACAGTTATAAGTATACTTCATCAGATTTATTGAGAAGAAGTTTTATAGGTGTTGATTCACCCCTCCCCTCTCAGCACCAGTTGGGACTGTCAATTGGTATCAGAGCACTGGTTTATTTTCTTTACTGCTTAACTGCATAAAGAAAAAGTCAAGATGATGAGAAAGGGAGGACCAAAGTTTTCAAAGGAAAACTTTACTCTGTGGTGTAGCAAAATGAAGCTGTACATGAAGACCACTGGAGATCAATATTGGACTCATGTAACCACTGATTACAATGAATCCGCTGGCACCCTGACACCTGGTCAATTGAAGATCAAGACTGGGCACACGGCTGCTAAGGATATGATAGCCAGCACATTACTTGATCATGTCTATCCTGAAATTGAGAATCTAGAATCTACTCACAAGATGTGGGCTAAGCTGCAATTGGTATATGGAGGGGACCCAAATGTTCAAAGAGCCAAGGTTGAAAGCCTCAGAGGAAAGTATTATGACATGAGGATGAATGAAGGAGAAGACATGGAGCAATACAGCAACCGGATCAAAGAAGTGATCAACTCCATCAAAAGCGTTGGAGGAAAGTTCAGTGAACAGGAGGTGGTTAGCAAAATATTGAGAATGCTCAGACCTCAGTATGCCATCAAGATCTTGGCTATTCAAGAGCTCAGATCGATGACCACAGATCAAGTCACTCTAGACTCCCTAATCGGTAAGTTCACTGCGTTTGAATTGAGCAACTTTGATAATAGTTTACCCATTCAGGAAGCAACTTTTAAGTATTCTATCAATATCTCTTCCACCAAAAAGGGAAGAGAAACCGGTAACTGCTCTACCGGTAAGAATGGTAACCTTGTTGAGAATCTTCTCTCAGAAGAGATGGAGCAAGATGAGTTTGAAACACTCATCGCTAGGAGATTTCCCAGAGGAAAAAGGAAGTATAAAGGGAAGCTTCCTCTGAAATGTTTCTCTTGCAATAAGATAGGACATATTGTTGCAAGATGTCTTGATAATGATAACAAAGACAAGAGCAACCAGTTCAAGAGTAAAGCAAAGGAGTGTTACCTTGCAAAAGGAGTCACAGACAATGAATCTGAAGACTCTGAGGATCTAGAAATTGCATTTGTTGCAATAAAAAAGGAGAGCCCAGTGGTAAGTGAAATGACACTTATCTCAATATCTCATCAGCATGATGATTGGATCACTGACAGCGGATGCACTCACCACATGACCGGTGACAAGAACAAGTTTATCAGCTTGAAGCTCAATGACAGCGGATCAGTAACCTTTGGAAATAATGCTCTCTGTGCCATCAAAGGGAAAGGTTCTATTACACTCGGCAATGATGTTGTCTGTGAAGATGTGTACTGGGTTGAAGGACTCAAGTACAATTTAATGAGTGTTGCTCAACTGAACAACAAAGGATTCTTGTTGGAATTAGGACAAGGTTCTCGTGTAGTCAAGAATCAATCCGGAGCTCATGTTGCAACCGGTAGACAAAGCAAAGGGAATCTGTTCTACCTAGACTCAATGGAAGGAGTCTGTCTCATAGCTTCAGTCAAAGGAGAATCAAGCAAAATCTGTCTTATATCCAAAGAAGACAATAACTAGTTGTGGCACAAGAGGCTCTGCCACATAAACTTTGACAGTATTGTCAAAGTGAGTAAAAAGAAATCAGTTAGAGGACTCCCTAAGATTACAAAAATCATCAGAGGTGTTTGTAAAGATTGTCAATTAGGAAAACTGACAGGAACAAGTTTCAACAGTAAAGTTTTCTCTGTTGAAAATGTTCTAGATCTTGTGCACACAGATTTGTGTGGATCGATGAGAACAAAGAGCTACTACGGAGACCGGTACTTCATGCTCTTTGTAGATGACTTCTCAAGAATGATGTGGACACTCTTTTTCAAAGAGAAATCAGAAGCATTTCACATGTTTAAAATCTACAAGGCTAGAGTGGAGAAGGAGACCGGTAAAAGCTTGAAGTGTCTAAGATCAGACAAAGGAGGCGAATACACTTCTCAAGAGTTCACTCACTACTGTGAGGAACATGGCATAAAGAGGCAGCTATCTGCACCTAGGACTCCTTAGCAAAATGGAGTAGCAGAAAGAAGAAACAGCACGCTGATTGACTATGCAAGAACCCTGTTGATTCAGAAGGATCTTCCTCATCACTTCTGGAGAGAAGCTATCAGCATTGTTGTCTACACAATGAACCGAGTTCAAGTCAAAAAAGGAACCAGTAAGACCCCCTATGAACAATGGTTCAATCATACTCCTAGACAGGGTTACTTCAGAATCTTTGGTAGTAAATGTTACATCAAAAGAGATATGTACTCTAGGAAGTTTGATCCCAAGAGTGATGAAGGAACATTTTTGGGTTACTCTACCAAAAGCAAAGTCTACCAATGTCTGAACAAGAGAACGGGAAAAATAATTGAAAGCATCAATGTAAAAGTTGATGAATATTCAGAACCAATTAAGAAAACCGGTCATAATGAATATGACAGTCTGCAAGGTCCAAATGAAGGGAACCTTTTTGAGTTTAGTGAAGTAACAACCAAAGACGAAAGAGAAGAACATGTAAACAGACATCTGGAGAGGGAGGTTGTACCTAAAGCTGACAGACCCACTCATGATGATGAACAAGAAGTTGTTCAAAACCATGATGAAGAAATTGCTCAACCGAAAGAACCTGACCGTGAACAGAGACTGATTCTCCCAAGGTATGTCACATATCACTCCCCTGATAATATAATTGGTGACAAAGATGCAAATGTCTTGACCAAGAAAAAGGCCAAAGAGAATATCTGTTTGTTTTCCTATATAGAGCCCAAAACCACCAAGGAAGCTCTAGAAGATGAAAACTGGGTCAAGGCCATGGAAGAAGAGATTGAGCAAATAGAAAAAAATGATACATGGGTGCTTGTGCCTAGACCACAAGACAAGAATGTCATTAGGACAAAGTGGGTCTACAGGAACAAGCTGAATGAAGAAGGGAAAGTCATAAGAAATAAAGCAAGACTGGTCTACAAAGGGTATGTCCAGGAAGCAGGACTAGACTATGGAGAAAATTTTGCACCAGTGGCCAGATTGGAAGGAGTAAGAATTCTCCTTGCCTATGCTGCTCACAAGAAATTCAAAGTATACCTGATGGATGTCAAGTCTGCATTCCTAAATAGAATACTGGAGGAGGAAGTTTACATTGAACAACCGGAGGGCTTCACATCTACACAAAAAGGTGGTATGGTCTGTAAACTGAAAAAGGCTCTCTATGGGCTAAAGCAAGCTCCAAGAGATTGGTATGAGAGGTTGCACTCATACCTCCTGACCATAAGATTCACAAGAACCAGAGACAACAGCAATATGTATCTCAAAACCGGAAAAGACGAAAATTTGATTGCTGAAATATTTGTGGATGACATCATCTTTGGAGGAGATGACAGGATGAGCAAAGCCTTTGTTGAAGAAATGAAGAAAGAATTTTTGATGTCTATGATAGGAGCCATGAAATTCTTCATTGGACTACAGGTCCATCAGCTAAAAGAAAGTATTTTTATCTCTCAGTCCAAGTATGTAAAAGAAATTCTTAAGACTTTTGGATTTGAAGAATCCAAACCGGTTGGTACTCTAATGATAACTAACCTCAAGTTATCAAAGGAAGATCATGCAAAAGAAGTGAATGAAACACTGTATTGGTCCATGATAGGGAAATTACAGTATGTAGTACACAGTAGACCGAACATTGCACATGCGGTTGGCATAGTTGCAAGATTTTATGCAAACCCCAAAGAGACATCTGATAGCAGTGAAGAGAATTTTCAAATACCTAAAAGGTACTGAGGAGTATGGCTTGTGGTTTCCTCACAAGGGAGGCTTCCAAGTAAAGGTTTACACAAATGCAGACTGGGCTGGCAATATTGATAATAGAAAGAGCACAAGTGGCGGTGCATTCTTTCTTAGAGGGAGGATTGTGTCTGGGACAAGTAAGAAACAGAACTGCATTTCACAGTCTACTGCAGAAGCTGAATACGTTGTTGTTGCAATCAATTGCACACAGGTGATCTGGATCAAACAACTACTGGAAGGAATCCAAGAACAGATACCTGAACCGATTGCAATCTACTGTGATAGCACCAGTGCAATCAACATATCCAAAAACCCTATCATGCACTCCAAGACAAAGCACATTGCCATCAAGTATCATTACTTGAGAGAGCTGGTACAAGACAAAGAGATAAGATTGGAGCATGTTCCCACAAAAGAACAGATTGTTGATATCTTCACAAAGCCATTACCAAATAGTACTTTTGAGTATCTCAGAGGTAAACTAGGGGTGATACCCCTCCCTGATCTTCTGTAAACTTGCAAAGGTAATCATCAATTCATTATGCTTCAACAGAGGATTTCACCTCATCTTTTCTGAACTGATGAAAAGTACTGTTGCTCAAAGGGGGAGCAATAGTCTTTCTGACTAGCCTTTGGCATTATTGTCAAAAGGGGGAGGGTTTGGCAATAAACCAGTACATGACCGGCAGTAGTAGTGTAATGACCCCTACCAATAGGCCACTAAACAAACCCTCAAAAATGCAACTCACGATGTAGATAGAAAATTATTTTTGAGTATATGAGTTCGCTGTCCCAAAATTTCAGAATAATAGATAGCAACCAAATACCATCTAAAACACTATCAATGATGTAGGAAATTGCTCAAAACCATATGTCATTCATATATCAACAATTTGCAACAATGCCATACATATTTTAGCCAATAATATGATCATCAAAACCTAAGTTTGCAATATAGATAGACTGAAAATTACAATGCCCTTTCACTTGCAAAATCCTAGCCTTCCTTTGATACCAATAATGCCAAATGGCAAACAAAGACAAGTACAATGTAAAATAGTAAAGTGCTAAAGCTATATTTTGTACTCAGCTGAAAATATACATTTCTCAGAAAATATGTCAAATGCCAAATGAGAAGTGAGGAACCTGATTGTAGATGGCTACGATAATTTTTACCAGTGCTGAAGATGCCAACACCCAAGCCAAAGTCACCCCAAATCTGAAAATGTACTTTCTTGCAGATTTTCGAAAATGTCTAGGAATTTTGAAAATTCCTTAAAAATAGATCATGGCATTTTGGGACTCCAAAATGCACCTATCTTTATCTCCTCGACGATAGAAATCCGATGCAAAAATACCCAGAATGATATGCTGAGTAATGAGGAAGATATGAGCAAAAATGTGGTTCCAAAACCCTATCCTGAAATTCTGAAAACTGAATTAGACTTGTAGCAAAAACTTTTTCGGATTGCTTTTTTGCTCTGCTTTTTCGCTTTGCTTTTTAGGATCTGCTTTTTCGAACTGCTTTTTCGGATCTACTTTTTCACTTTGCTTTTTTGGATCTGCTTTTTCGGACTACTTTTTTCCTTTTGCAACCAAAATTCAAACCCTCAGGTAAGTCTGAGGACTCCAAATAAGCTCAACTTGAAATGGCTGAATACCACTTCCAAAGTGCAACCCTTCAAAGGATATTTCACCTCCTCAGTTATGCAAATCCTTAAGAAACTCTGTTCCTAAAAATCAAATGACAATCTGCAGACCAAGATGGCGCCACAAATGCTCAAAGAAAAAAGTAGTGTAAACTCAAGTCATGAGATGTCCAAAATGAGAGGCCGAGCACTCTATTTATTCACTTTTCTAAGAAGCCACTAGAACTTCTAGAAGTAGCCATAAAATATTCTTATAAAATCCCTTTATAATGCACTTTTATATAAAAAGTAACTTTATAAAATAAAAAGTGCAACTCAAAATTATAACATTTTGGCCCCACATAACACATTATAATAAAAATATGATAAACACCATCTCTCCAAGAGCAAATAAGACCATCCAATCCCCAAATAATCATCAGAATGACTCTCTCACCAAAACCATCTGCCTACGAGAGTCCATGATAGGCAAATCCACCGAAAAATGACATGTCACTAAAGAGGGGACATGACAAGTAGTAACACAGAGATACAAGCACATAGGACAGGTGATATGATTGCCCATTAAGGTTTTGCCATCAATGCCAAAGGGGGAGATTGTTGGCATTAAGAGATGGTAACCGGTAAACCTGCTACCGGTACATGGCAATTAAGTGTTGTCATTAATTGGCAAAAGAGGAAAGAGAAAAGAGATGTTTTGTCATCTCAATCTAAGGTCTAAAGATCTAAGGAGCACCAGTGGTGGATCGATATGTAAAGAGACTGGTTTGGCAACTGGTGACACTATGCAAGAATGAAAAGACTATATCTGCTCATCAAGAGCAACCAGTCACTAGGCAAAGTGCTTCTGCAACCGAGAACCGGGATACAACCGATGTCAACTATGCAACCGAGGAAAAGGTGAAAGCGGTAAGCAAAGGAAGGAAAAGTGACAGGTCAAAGTTCTTACCTGTTCACAACATGAGGATCTCAACGGATCAAGTGAAGACTTCGATATGATAAGAAGAACCGAGGAAGTCATAGTCGACTATCTGTTTAAACCAACTCTTTGACCGGGATTTACTACACTAAATTCGGAAGACTTTGAGTTAACATGGTGATCGGTTCAAGGTGCGTTTAAAGGTTTTAAAGCCGAAGTCTGTGGCTTTAAAACAATGAGTTATCTCTTGTGAAGGAAAGGTGCTTGACACGCATCTATTGTTTTTTTCATATGGCAGATAAAGCAAGAGCATGCATCAGATGTTTCCTCAGTGAACTAATACTCCACTGAGTGATGTATCCGAAAGGGATTTGTAATTAGGCCATGCATGAGAGGCGCAATTAGGGCAAGAACTCTATATATTCTTCTGCCTGTTGAGAATATAGGTTGCCCTCATTCTGTCAAGAGAAAAGAGTGAACCTGTACGCTGAAAAAGCTAGGGTGAATAGAAAAGAGAAGAAGAGAGAGAAGAGCGTGCAGAGAAGCACAATAGTAAAGGAGAACACACCTGCAGCAACCGGTGATGTTTCTCAATTGAGCATAACAGAGATCTTATCAGGCTATGCAAAGTCATTTGTAAAAGGTCAATCCCTCTATTGTTTTCTAACAACTACAATAGTTAAATCCCAATATTTGGGTGGACTCTAATAAGTCCCTTGTATCAAATCCCTCAACCGGGTGACATCTTGTAAGGTGTTCTAAGTCCTCTAACAAGGCAGGCACTAACCGGCCTTATTGTAACAAATCCCTTAACCGGGTCACATCTAATAGTGTGTTGTAATCCTTTAACAGGGAAGGCCCCTAACAGGGCGCACTTCAGAAGAGTGCAGAATTTGTGAGGTCTCCTTGCATCGTGGTTTTCACCCAAATTGGGTTTCCACGTGATAAATCTAGTGTCACTGTGTGATTGATTGCTTGATGTTATTTTATGCTTGAATCTGTTTAGCTTAAAGTTATATGTATACTTCATCAGATTTATTGAGAAGTTTTATAGGTGTTGATTCACCCCTCCCCTCTCAACACCGGTTGGGACTATCAATCACAAAGACATTCATCATCTCTTGCATTCTAGGAGTAGTATAGCTTTTTAAACCCCTTATTATTTGCAATTTGTTTGATTGGAAAAGTTGAAGTACTTGATATCCATTGATTGAATAGCATAAGTCCCTTTGTGATACCCAGCATATCACATCATTAAAGCTGAGTGAAAGTCCACAATAAGAAGGAACTTTGGGGTTGTCTCATTTAATCACACAATCCAGATAGATTGTTTAGCATATGAGCTTCCTTGTTCAAGAGAGAGTTGGAGATTTGGTGTTTCATTTGGAATACTAGGCATTCAATTATGCATGTTGTAGTGGCATAAAACTCACATCAACAGGTCCTCAAGCCTCATGTAGTGGATAGGATGGTATCTCCTCCATCCTTAATGAGAAAGTTTGAGTAGGGCCCCGTGCATGAGTTTCGTCGTCAAAAGTCTGTTCCGACCTATGTTACCCTGAGTTTCTAGGACGTAGGGAAGAGGAAACGGGTTTCCGAGATGGAATTTTTTTTCCCAAGCAAGGGACAGCTATATAAAAAATAGGGAAAATTTTAAATATATAGGGAAATTTTAAATATTAATATGAAAACATGGATAAAGCATGCTTATATACATTATAGAAACCTAATGTATAAAATTGTGTTATATAATTTAAATTGAGAGTTCACATGACAGCGGAAGGCAAACAAATTATCAATACTCAAACATTATTTTAATTAATTTTATGGGACAACTAGGGGATGGATTTCCGAGTTTCCAAGATGTCCCCGTTTCTGGGACAAGTCAAATTATACCGGAAATGTGTCCACCAGTAACACTGGTTCCAGCAGATCCTCTGTCTATTTCTGTGTCTTTTTTCTCCTAAATTTGTCACCACTTTCACAAAGATCGGCAATGTGATTCCTTTTGTCTTACCTCAAGTTGAGTTGCCTACATCCTAAGAGGAGTGCATGTTTGACTTGTTTGAGGACATTTTGGCATTGACAGCGATCTTTACATGATCCCTCACTCTTGCCTTGGTGAAGATTCAAGATGAGAACATTGAGGCAACACCATCCTTGGCTCTAGTCATTGATGGGGTGCCTAGGGTTGCCTTAGTGGTCGTTCCTCTTCAGTCTCAACCTCCTTCCCCATATGATCAAGATTGGGAAGACAATGATTTGTTAGTGGAGGATCTCTAAGGCAATTCCCTCTTCTTCATCTGCTAATTAGAGCATATTTGTGTTCCCTCGTGCTTTCTTTTAATGTCATTCCCCTTTGAGGGATCCAAGTTATTGCATTGGTGCTTGGAAATAGGGGGTTGAGTGTTGTACACTTATTCTATTTGTCATATATTTTACCTATATATTGTATCTTGATTTTCAACATTTAGGGACGATGCAAATTGGGCATTTAGGCCTTCCATGTTGACCTGGAATTTTTTTTATCTTTGTCTTTATGTGCTCTTCTTCAAATTCCAAAACTTTGGCACTATGATGAAACACCCATATCTAGCTATTTTTTTCATTGCTATGGGTTTTGATGCCAAATAATTGGATCCCCTGACTCTACATGTTTTGTTGACGATTGTGAATATCATGCATGTGTCACCTGTTTTGGAGTGACATTCCATGGAATCATCTCACTATGTTGACATGCCACAACATCCTTTGTCTCCTTATAATGAATTGTGTTCCCCTCTGCACAAAAAGTTCCATTCTAAGGGGGAGTTGTTATATCTATATCACTTGCATTTCCAAAAAAAAAAAAAGTTAACCTATTGCATCTGCCTTTGTGGGGGTCAATCCACTATCTATTGTATCTTCCTTCCTAGGGGCCAAACCACTATCAAAATATGTAGCATAACACAATTTGCCACTCGTACTACCACAATCAAAAACTGCCCTATCGTATGACTATCTAGCACGACACGACTTGCTACTTATACCAGTGTAATCTTAGTAATCACCATCTCACAATCTATATCTGATCACTATTATCAATCTCTTTCATCTAACACGGTTGTCTGCAGCTTAAATGTTACGATGCAATTTAGCACAATTTCACAAAAGTTCAAGTCTTTTCCCTAGGGGCAACTCCGCATGGATAGAGGACTTTGCTTGCCCTTCCTGTCTTGCTAAAATCTTTTTCTTTACTTTAGCTTGCGTTCCACTAATAATATGCTCACAAAAGTGGGGGAGAAATGTAATGTTGTAAATTGCACCCCGTGGAATTCTTTATTGCATATTGCCTTCACTTTAGCCGAAAATCAAATTTTCGCCTAAGCCTCCATTTCATCCCACTTGCCTTGTCATCTCCCTTATCTGAATCATTGACCACATGGCCTATTTGGTTCAGGATGCGTGCATGATGTAGAGACGTCTGCACAACATGCACCTATCCTGCAAATTTACAGACCAAAGGTAGTTGTTGGGACGTTACACTTATTGTTTCTGGCAGTGTAATGCCTCCCTTGGCAAGCCACCGATGTCAAGAATCCTTCTGCTTGATTTGAACTCTCATTTTTGCTTCATTTTACCTCTCTTGGTCATTCAAATCAACTTCTTGGACATTCTTGGCTCTCTTGATCATTCGAACAGCTCTCGCAATATTTTTGCAACTTGTTGATCATCTCACATTGTTGCTCTGCCATCTTCTATCACTCACACACTCGTTTTCACCTTCAATCCAACAAGCCCTAGCTTCTTGGTTTTGAAGGGGAGTGACCTCACACACTTATTTACTCTCATTTGATCAACATAGCATAGTATCTTGGGCATTCTCTCTCTTTATTCATTATATTTTATTGTTTACCATTTTATCATATATCATATCTTGGTTGTTTGTGTGTGCAGGTTTGAAGAGAGGAATGGCGTAGCTTCTTGGGATTCTTCTATCTCTAGGTTGTAAGATCTTTTTCTCTCTTTCTTTGCTCTAAGTAGTAGATGTTATCTCTTAATTTGCTTTCTGTCATTTATGTTTATTGAATTTTTTATTCTATTAGCGTAGTTATTATTCTTGTATTGGTTTTTGGTCTTTGTACTTTGTCCATACAAGACACACGCACACAACGTTGGTGTCCTAAATCCGTGTTATAGTCCTCCAAGACAATGAGCTAATGGAGCCTACCAGACGGTCTTAATCAATAGCTTTTGTTTCCAATAGACTAAATATTTTTATCTTTCAGTAGCGTAGAGTTATTTCCGTTTCAAATATTTTGCATTCACATTAATGCTTAAATCTTAAGTTAATTTATCTCCCTAGCTCACCAGAGTGCTAATTAAGTGAGCTGGTGCAAGGGCTGATTCGTCACTTAGGATTTTATCAATCTTGAGGGTGGAAAATTCCCTTCTCCACAATATTGAAACTAAAAATATGTCTATGACTTAAAGGAGCTTGCATTACTCATCCCAACATCACAACAAGCCATATGTTGGCATTTGAGATAAGTCCTAGATGATGATGCAACCATGATATTTGCAAGCCATATTCAAGTGGGATTTATTGTTAAAAGTTTTCTTGAAGCGTTCAAGTATTTATCTTTTACTATCAAGTTCATTAGGAAAGAGGAACAATTAAACAAGACAACTCATAGAACAATATCATCTATTAGTATCCTAGATAGGGTCAAAATAAAACACAACCATTTACCTTTTTTGTAAAATAGCATTTCTTGCCAATAATGATGAGACTTGTATTCGGCAGTACAATGACTCTAGCTTGCCAACTTTTGCTACGGAAATCCTTGTATTCCAAACAAGTTGTCCAATTTAAGAAACAAGATTATCCTTAACTATGGCTTTGACTCTAAAGATGCCAAGATTTGCAACTGGGGATATGTATTTTGTAAACTATATGATCATGATTCATCATTACTCTACAACCCGGTTAGACTTATAATTTGATGGGGTTTTGGGAGCAATGTCCCCAACAAGGTCGAGGGGTAGTGCCCCTTGTGGCAGTTTGGGAGCAATGTTGCCAATGGAGTCAAGGAGCAACACCTCTCACGGGCCCAAGGGCGATGCCCCTAGGACATTCGTTGTTGCAATATAGGGCAAGGTTAAGGGGCGGAGCCCTCACCAACAAACCTAAACGAAGAGAAAAACCACATGGACCTACATGGCACACACCAATTTCATATTTTTTTTGTAAATCTTAGATGGTCATGTCATAAACCAAATAAGCATTGAAAGGTTGCAAGTTTTTTTTTAAGTAACTAAAATAGCAGATTAAAACTTTACAATATTTTTGTATTATCTTTTTTTAACTTTTTTCCCCAACCGTGGTTGAGTCTACCCTACAAGACTCATTGGGTCTAGCAACTCTCCAAGATCCACCAAGCACCCATGTCCCAAGTACCCAAGTCCTAAGTCGCCAAGACTTGCTTTGACCCACTCACCTTGAGACTTGTCAAGTCTTGGCGAGTCTTGTAACTATGCTTCATGTTTTTTCAACAGAGTGCAATTACAATGCACATGTACTTCTCACTTATTCAATGGAGTGCAATTACAAAGCACAAGCACCTCTCGATTGTTCAGCACAGTGCAATTACAAAGCACAAACACTTCACACTTGTTCAACAAAGTGTTATCACAAAACACAACAGCTTCCACTTGTTCGGTGACGAGTGCAGTTACAACAAGATGCGAAGTTGAGACCACTTGTGATACTACCATCCAGGAAATTACAAGATTACATCAAATGCATTACAAAAATCCTATAAAAGATTCATTGTTGATAAGCTCACTGTAAGAACCCCATGTGGTTTTAACTCTAACAAACACTGGATTGTGGTTTAATTTTGGATGTTTAACATTTTGTCAAACACTTTGTATGCAAGCTCTGATACCACTGTAATATCCCTTGCTAAGCTGCCCTGAACTTGTTGATTTAAGGCTCAAGGAATATTGTGAAACACTTGTCATGAAAACTCTAATTTGTTGTTATTTGTTTTCAAATTGATTTTTGATCACTTCAAAGTTCAAATGGTTTCAAATGATGTTCAAATGCTTGCAAATTAACACTACAATGTCTTAGCAAGAAACTAGGGGCATATGCAACTTCTTTGGGTCTTTTCAAATGCATATATAAGAAATTCTACATGTAAAATGTGCACCTACAGCCAACTGTCATTTTCACAAACATTTGGCATGCATATTAGGAATTCATTGTGAACTGTAATGAATGGCTACAAGAAGGAAATTTTAACAAACAGTTGTTGTGCAACCATATAACTCTTTGTTTTGATTACAAACTTCTTACAATTATACTATTTGCAAATATTGTAATCTGAATCTACTAAGCACATAATATAGAAAAATTGGTAATCTGAAATTTGTTTGCTCAATTATATTTCTCCAAGAGATGCAGCCCTCTGAAAATGTAGAATTCTCTGATGTTAATGCTTGAAACGTGCGATGATGGCACCCCTAGAGCAAACATGCCTTCCCCATGCAAATGCAGACCCTTCATTTAATATCGCAGCCTCTAAATAATGACGTCGTGTCTCATAAAAGAAGTGCAGCTGCCACAAAACTTTACACACAAGTCTTAAAGGAGCTGCAATCTGCCATTAATATCAACCCTTGAGCCTTGCTTTAAAGTGCAAAATAAAATGAAGCTTCTTCTCACTAAATTCTGCAACCAATTATATCAATCTTGGTCTCTGGATGAAGCCAACACCTAGCACATTTCACCGGTATAGTTTCAACCAATTCAAAGTGCGCAATAGCTGAAGAAATTCCCAATTTCTTAAACCCTTCCTTCTACAAACCCTTATCTCAACTCTTCACCAAATTCACAAAATATCAAATGCCACATGAATGAATAAATCCTTGCATTTGGATGCATTTATAACTTTCAATACAAATCGGCCTATAGTTTCCAGTTCACACTTTACATAACTTCAACAAACTTAGCCATTTGAAAAATATTTGCTTTTATGGCCATGTTTGAAATATAATAATTTATTATATTTCCCTCCAAATATAAGCACCAAGTTACCTTATAATTAAATAAGCATCTAACGCACTTGAGCACACCCTATAATATAAACTTTATATTTAGTCATTAATTAAATCGGATTTAATTAATGATTATTAATGACTTTGATAGCTCATTAAAATCTATGAAGGACCCACTCCAAAACTAGGTGCTCACTTCCTGACTCAAACGCCAAGGTGCCCTGCCAAAAATAGCATTGACCAAAAACTCACTTACTATAAATAGTAAGTCCCAAACTAGAAGCTATGTCGATGACCCTGCAACTCTACGCCACTACCAACTGTTCAGGTGCCCTGCTCAGAATAGTAACCCTGACGTTCCCAAAATAGTAACTTACTATAAATAGTAAGTATGCCAATCTGACTCAAACGAAGAGCAACCCTAAACATTCCCGACCACTGGAGTGGAAAAATAGCCTTTGGCTCGACAACTAAGACCCCCCTATCTATAACATTAGCCCATGAGGGTCGCAATGATGGGCTAACAACTCAACCTTTGACACTAGCTAAAAAGGGGACATTACAATTCACCCTCCCTGAAACTTCTTGTCCCCAAGCAATCTCAGAAACAAATAACACATAAGTCCACCCGAATCCCAAGGGTAAGACTATGTAATGTCCCCGCGACCACTAACCAGCTCTTGTAACATCATCACCAGTACAACTGACAAAACCTTCCAAATTGAATCAAATCTGACTGTAGATGTCGCAGGAGTGAATATCTCATAGGGAAGCAACTCGGAAGGCTGATAAAGCTTTCTTTCCAGAATTGCGCATGGTGAGTTGTTATACCCATTGTCCAACACCCACGCAACTAAACTATGCATCTAAAAGAGATCATGCACATGAGGGTCAAAAGTAAAACCATACATACTAAGCACCATGTGTTAATCCTAACCGGTTACTAAGAGGGGGGGTGAATCAGTAAATACAATTTTATATTTCTACTTCTCAACAAATAGATATTCTTACTAATACAGAAATTAAAAGAATATTACAGCACCCATAAACAAAAATTAAATACACAAGTCAACACAGCATATATACGTGGAAACCCTTGGTTAGAAGGAAAAAACCACGGTGGGACAAAACCCACAAACTCCACTACTGCACTAAGAAAGTTGCCTTGTTAGAGGCTTACAAAGCATTGGTAAGAGTGCTACCCGGTTAAGGGATTTGGTAGAAGACCTGTTCGGATCTTGACCCTGTTAGGAGTCGCCTTGTGAGAGGACTTTGAACACCAATAAAGATGTTACTCGGTAAAGGCATTTATACAAAGAACCTGTTAGGGTTCACCCTAATTGAGGGATTTAAATATGCTTCTTAAATTATAGCAATGATCTTATGATGACACTTTCTGTCTAATCAAATCATACCTATTACCCTTTCCTCTACTTGGTTGTTGAATCTTTCTCTGCCTTTCACCTCTCGTGACTGTGATTCCTCTGAGAAGATTCTACTCTCCTGCTCTCCTTCTCTCTATGCTCTTGATATTCAACAACACTTCTTTCATGTCCTATGACCTGTATTTATAAGAAATTAATCTTATTAAAAATACATCTCATAGTTCCACCAAGATGTAAACTCACCCATAAATCATGCATACAAAAAAAAGGCTTGCAAACTGATCCTGAGTTTACCTCGAAACGCTCGCTGAAAAAACAAATCTAACTCCAGTTCCACTGAAAAAGCTAACTCCAGTTTAACTGCAAATCTCCGCATAATCCGGTTTGGATTATCATGCACTTAACCAGTGAAGAGCTTGTATCCGGTTAGTCATCTGTTCCCTGTGTGTATCCCATGACCGGTTGGAAAAACCTAGACCGGTATAAGCGTGACCGATTAAAGTACACCGCTTTCTTGTTTAGTCTACAAGTGCACAATTATGACTACCGATGTGATATACCCGTGTTCCGATGGGATTGATGTTTGCCTATGACTTTACCAATGACAACTAAGTTTCTGTCAACACCATGTACACATCTCAAAACTCTTCTGCGAGCCTTGTCTAAAATCCCGATGCACTAGAAGGATCCCAAACTCTAAACAGAAGCCTACCAAAAAGAATGTCCTCTAACTTTTGTTGCTCCACTATGTACTCAACTTCATTGTGCCCAAAGCGGTGAAGCCAATCAATGGGACCCACCCAAACTGCAATGCTAATCCTGTCATCACTTGGGTCCCAAAGCACACTGAACTCACATCCATCCGTACAATGGAGATAAGAACATCTGAAAGTGTATGTATCTCTACCACTATCTCCATCCTCTACTAGGGTGCCCTGGATGCGCTAACTCTACAAGCAATCCAACTTGCAAACACTGATACCATCTATAATAGATGGCAAATACCCATCCCACAAAGGATGGTATAACCTCATAACTAATCCACACTGATGCATCATCAGATCCTCTGTGTGTAGATTAGAAAAGTAGTGATGAATACTGCTCCCTTCGTAGTCACAATGAAAAACTCCCACCTTGGTCAAGCATTGATTGTCATAATACTGAGTATAAGTTTTGTCATCTGACTCATCACCAACAACTCCTACAGTGGATGTAACCACAGGAGAACCTAATGCACCATGTGGTTCTCCACTGCTCTCAAAAAATGCACTCATTCCAACTATATCAACAACACCTATAACTGCAATGGATGTAGCCACATCCTCAACATAACCTATGGACATAGGTACATCACCAACTGCTGCTATAGGAAACTGAATTGTGTCTGTAGTTGGTGTAAACTGTGTCGAGCTCCACTCAAGTAAGTGATCAACATCAACCTCAAAAAGCAGATTGTCATAAGACAATGTTGTATCCATCTCAAACAAAGGATTGTCCACATAGGGAAACAGAGGATTGTCCACATAGGGAACCTCGCCATTGTGCTGATCTGTACTGTAACATGAAGCTATCTCTACATCACTCACCTCATAATCAACAACATGTGCGCTATCATCAATGCACACATCAACATCCACAGGCATACTGCTAAATACCTCAACGGATGGCTCAACTAGTAATGTAGAAATTGCTGATATGACAGTATTTTCACTCACTTTTGCAAAGGTAGTTGCATGTTCATCCAAAACCCAATCCTGAGACCTATTACCCACCACTGAGCTTTCTGATTTATTTTCCCGAGTCTGATTTGAAAAATCAGATTTACTATGGCCCACACCTACATCACATAAGTCATTTCTAGCACCCAAATTTTGAGTGTCTACACTGGGTAACTCCATGCAACCATCTTTCACACATGGAATGGTTGTTGTCTCATGAGTAGGCTCAACATTATGACTGCTGTCATAAAAATCAGAACAGTGAGTGCCCACTTCTTTCTCAAATTTCACCCTCCTACCACTAGACGCCATTTGCCTATTATCCCACAAACCAACCTTGCAAATAAGTCACGGGCTATCCTGTGATATTGTTTCTTCGCTGAACTAGTCATGCCATATAGCTTTGGATGAAAGTCCATAAAATGGTAGAAAGATAAATCTTTCTTAACACATTGAGGAAGAGTGTTATATTCCTCAAACATGCTAAGTGTTGCATCCTTTCTGTCATCCATTATATCCCGTGGTGTAACCTTCATCTGATTTCCATGTAACCTCCTAATTATTTCCATGACTAACATAATTGCAAGAAAGTTGATCACTCACATATAATCTGTATGGTCAATATAAAAATTTCCCAATCCCCAACAGGATGGCAGGAAACCGCTCCGATACACTGTAAGAACACCTTGTGGTTCTAACTCTGAAAAACACTGGACTGTGGTTTAATTTTGGATGTTTGACATTTTGCCAGACACTTTGTATGCAAGCTCTGATACCACTATAAGAACCCCAGTGGTTCTACCTCTGATTCACTGTCTCTAAAAAGTATTCTTTTTGCAAATTTGATAGTTTTTTGTTGTTTCTCCAAAGTTTGTGCTTTATTTGGATTTTTGGACAATATATGGAATTGAAATTAACAATGCAAGAAATACAAATACCAATGGTAACCATGCACCAAACTACTTTTATTTGCCAATCTCCAAATTGAAATAATTACAATGATGATAACATGCAAGTTTGAATTAATCAAATGCAATAAAACAAATCTGGAAATCTGATCGCAAGTAATTATGAACTATAGAATTTGGACGCGGCTCAACTGGAAGCCAATATCATTAGACACCAAGGCTGGTATTATGAAGTTAAGGCATCAAACATCCAAAATATGCCTCTCAAAACCCTAATGACACTTCCTTTAGCTCTCACGGGGCCACAAAAAGAAGTGCGGCTGCCACAAAACTTCATACGCAGGTCTTAAAGGAGCTGCAATCTGCCATTAATATCAACCCTTGACCCTTGCTTTAAAGTCTGAAACAAAATGAAGCTTCTTCTCACTAAATTCTGCAACCAATTATATCAATCCTGGCATCTGGATGAAGCCAACGCCCAGCACAATTCATTGGTATAGTTTCAACCAATTCAAAGTGCGCAATATCTGAAGAAATTCGCAATTTCTTAAGCCCTTCCTTCTACAAACCCTTATCTTAACTCTTCACCAAATACACAAAATATCAAATGCAACATGAATGAATAAATCCTTGCATTTGGATGCATTTATAACTTTCAATGTAAATTGGCCTATAGCTTCCAGTTCACACTTTGCATAACTTAAACAAACTTAGGCATTTGAAAAATATTTGCTTTCGTGGCCATGTTTGAAATATAATAATTTATTATATTTCCCTCCAAATATAAGCACCAAGTTACCTTATAATTAAATAAGCATTTAATGCACTTGAGCACACCTTATAATATAAACTTTATATTTAATCATTAATTAAATGAGATTTAATTAATGATTATTAATGACTTTAATAGCTCATTAAAATCTGTGAAGGACCCACTCCAAAACTAGGTGCTCACTGCTTGACTCAAATGCCAAGGTGCCTTGCCAAAAATAGCACTGGCCAAATATTGCCTCACTATAAATAGTAAGTCCCAAACTGAAGCTCCTGTAACTCCATGCTACTACCAACTGTTCAGGTGCCCTGCTCATAATAGTAACCCTGAAGTTCCCAAAATAGTAACTTACTATAAAAAGTAAGTATGCCAATCTGACTCAAATGAAGAGCAACCCTAAACATTCCCGACCACTGGAGAGGGCAAATAGCCTCTATCTCGACCACTGAGACCCCCTATCCATAACATTAGCCCACAAGGGTCGCAATGATGGGCTAACAACTCGTCCTCTAACACTAGCTAAAAAGGGGACATTACACTCACATAAAATGTTGAACATAAATAAAGTCTACCGCAACAACCCCAAAGTAAACCAAATAACATGAATAAATCAGCTTAACTATGAAACAACAACATAATACCTAGTATGAATGCTATGGAATGTTGGTGCAATTCTGATAGCACTTGGTTTTACCAATAAACTACCAAGTCAGAACTATACACACACAGAGCACACTGAATATAACTGATAGCTGAATTTTTATTTTTTCTGAAAAGCTATGAGATCCTCCACAAACAAGAACTTGCATTGTTACTTCCAAAGATCTGAAACCCATCTCAAACATCCTAAAACTATATATATGAAATATAGCTTAAAGTAAAGGAAGTAAATGTCCATTTGTAAATCTCACTTACACTTAGATATGTATTTCATGCCACAAAACGCACGTTACCAGACTGATAAACTGTATGTAGGTTTGATAGACTTTTATAACACCAAGTACAACACCTATTTGAGCTCATAAGCTCACATGCTTCTCCCCTTCAAAAAACCTCAAATATGACTATTTAGATTTTCTAAGGTTGGGCGCCATCAAAACCCAAAATACAAAATGAAAATGGCAATGCTTCAGTTCAACTCCTTAACATGCCCCGTCCAAGCAAGTACAATTGGTATTAATAAGGTATGGCCCTTCAATATCTTTTTGAACATCAAGCAATAACATAAAAGGGTAGATAACAACAGGTTTTACTATGTCAAATCTGCACCAAATAAGAACTTCAAGTAGTACAACCTGTTGGAAAAGTACGGTTAGCAAGCTCATATAGTACAGTCCACCCACAACTCCTTTAAACACTTCCCAAAGGTTGAATAACTCACACATTCAACATCAGTGACAGTTTGCAAACCAAACCCATCAAAAACATCAAATACCTCAATCTTAAACAACTGAAAATAAAACTTCACTTGCAGGCTTAATTGTGACCTATGTATGAAGCTACCCAAACCAACTAGGGGAGTTTTTGTTCCTGAAAAGTGAAAGGTAATGAAACCATTATTTTCAAGAGAATTTTCATCCTAAATAAAATTGGAGATGAACAAAGGGTCTCTTTGAACTAGAAACTAATACCGTTACACAGCTAACCTCAACAATCAGCTGTTGACCTCCTTTCATAACATTCGAAAGGGAAAATAATAAAAATAAATCAACTAAGCTGTGAAAAGCATCAAAATGAGACAAATATGAAAAACCGATCATACCAATATGCCACAATGTCACTGAAAACTTAGGATGAAGAACTGAAGCAATTTGTGATTCTCTAAAAATAGCATGCTTCTAGAAAAAGTTTGGAGAGCTCTCAAAAGGTTGCATTGCATTCTGAAAGCATCGTAAGTCTCACCAAGACCATTTGAACTTACTGCCATGAACATAACCACTGCTTGACCAATCCTGTGCTCTCCAAAAAGTTTGGAGTTCTCCCTTGCCAACTAATTAGCCTACAAGAAAACTTAGAAAAGTAGGCTGATTGCTCTTAAACTGATTATGCTTGAGAAGGGGGCATTACAAACTGTACAGGAGTACACCAGCAAATTTAGAAATTAATTGATAGGTTTCTTCTACAAGGGCCCTTGATTTGCTTATCAAGTACATGGGGAGGTTATTGAAAAAACAAAAAGTGCATGGGAGCTTTGCACACATCTTTGAAAAGACAAATAAACCTTCCTCAGCCCAATTCAATGGACGATGCAGTAATCAAGGCCGAAAACATTCAAATGAAGAAGGGACAGCCTTCAATCTCTAAAAGCAATGATGATCATCAGTCTTCTAAGAGTTATCAGGGTACCAAGTTCTGTAAAAATGGAGTATTGGAGTCATGCTAATCCAGACTATGCATGTAAGTATCCATAAAATCATTGTAAAATTCGTGGCCATACTAAAAATAATCATTGGAAGTTGCATCCAAAACTTCATTCTAGACAGAAGGAGAAGCAAAATGAAGGCAAGAAAAGCATAGCAGCCAAAATTGAAGTTGTTCTTGTCATTTTAAGTGAGGAGAAAAGCAAACTTAGGTGGTCCACCAAAGAAGATCCAGCATAAGAGCAAGCACATGAGAATCTTTGGCCCTTGTTCTGTAGGAAAAACTTCATTTATTTTTTAAGGCTCTGTTTTTTATGCCCATATTTGATTTATTTTTTGAACAGTAAGAATGTTCTTGGGGGGTATTATTGTTGGTAGGTTGTAATATCCCCTTTTTAGCTCACCATGGTTGGTGATTCAGATTAGCCTATCAGTGGCCCTTGTAGGCTGGTCAAATGGATAGAGGGTCCCAGTTGGCAGAGCCAGGGGCCAATTCCCACTCCAGAGGTCAGGGACGTTCAGGATTGCTTTTTGTTTGAGTCAAATTGGTACACTTACTATTTATATTAAGAGTTTTTTGGGGGAAAGTCTGGGTTTCTATCTTTAGCAAGGCGCCCAAACAGCTTGGTGATAGTGTTGAGATTCAGTATCATTGACTGGAGTAGTTATTTAGAGACTTACTATTTATAGTAAGTCATTGTTGAGGAGTTGTTATATCTGGCAAGGGGCACCTAGGGTCATGGTATGCACAGTGATTGACTCATTTGTCAGTTAGCTCAGTTTGGGGGGCTTACTATTTATAGTAAGTCAATTATGCTCATGTTGCTATTTTTAGCAGTGCACTTGGACTTGGTATTAGAAGACTTCATCATTGATTAAGTGGAATAAGTTTATTGGCTCAAGTTCAAGGCATTAATTATTAATAAAGGTTCTTTATTAATAATTAATTATTACAAAGTTATTGTATAAAGTTATTAATTAAGTGGGGCCAATTGACTTTACAAGTGCATTAAAAAATTGTCATAATGAGGGGGCCTATTTATTTATTATTTCCCTAAGTCAACATGGGACATTAAAAAGGCATCATTAATGGTTATTAATTGTATTATGAGAGTTGGCGCCAAAGTTGAAGGAGTTAATTAAGTTATTATAAGTCAACTTTGCATCAAAAGCAAATGCCTTTAAGTAATTAATTAATCTTATTCATGAAGCCTCATGGATCGATTTGTTATGAAGGAATTATAAAAGCTGAAAAGGGAAAATGGATTCATTATGTTGATGGATGAATTTGTTTGTTTTGAGAAGTCTCTAGAGTCCATTCAGGGGTTTCAGCATTACTGGAGAATTGGGAATTCTTCACAATTTTAGCACTCTGAGTTGGTGAAATACCCAATGATATTGTGCATTTGGGATGGTTTTATCCTGGGATTGTTCAAATTTATGAAGTTTATCAGCAGATTACAATTATTGGTGCCCAGTTATAGGGGACGTGGCCCTAGGAGCAGAGTTAAGCACCATTGTTTGCAGCAAAGGAAGTCATTGAAGGCAGCCGCAGGGCATATAGCAGCCGTGTGGGTCAGAGAAGGAGATGTTGGTTGTTTGTAGAGGCACGCTGGGGGTTTTAATTCTTCAATTGGCACTATATATTTGGCGCCAAGGTTCAAATCCTTTCCAAAATATACCTGAGATTCATTTTGAGACTTTGAATGCAAGCTGCAATATTATTCCAGGTTTTTAATTTGCAAATAAATCTATTCCTCAAGGCATTACTTGTTTATTGTATATAAATCTTTTTCTAAATTGTATAGAGAGGATTTCCTGTGAATAGTTTGCAGCAGTTAATTTGTATGCAAACTGTATGACGAAATGCCTATGAGTAGTCTGGTGTATTTTCAAAATGATATAATTGTCAAGTATTTGACAAACTGTCATGTTAAATATTAAGCAAATTTGAATGATATTATATAGTTGTTTGCAAGTTTATCTCATTGAAAATCAGATATTGGTGAAACCAACTTATTAGTTTGCATGCAAAGTGTTTGACAAAATGTCAAACTTCCAAGTTGAAAGTTAGAACCTATCGGGGTTCTTACATAGGTGGAACCGAGAAAGAAACAAAAAGAAAGCATAAGAGAGTTTTTTGGTAGAAGAGTATAGAGAAGAGAAAATACAGCAGCAGCAACTACAAGGAAGCGTACACAGCAGCTCCAGAGTGAACATATCTAGCATCTCCACAGAGAGCATGTGCAGAGCAGCTCCAAACAGAGCATGCACATCAACAAGCTAAGCTGTTTGTAATATTTTGTAATCAATTAGTAAACATTTTGAATGAGTTTTTAATATGAATAGAAAATATATCCTCCCAGTTTAAACATGTTCTCTCTTAATTAATGATATTTGATTTCGCTTTTGATGACACTCTTGAAGGCTGCTTGTTGCGCTGTTGTTGTACAACTTGTACTTTTCATTTGCTTGGAAGGAGGAGCTGCAAACCGTAGTGAGAAAATAGTTTGCTCCATAGAGAAACCATCCAATTATTTGTCATTTGGATTGCTGCAATCTTGCTTTAACTCCCATTTTTGTCAAAATGATGCACTCCCCATTTTCCATCAGCACTCTATAGCCTTTTTGTAGTAGTTGTCCAACACTCACGAAATCAAGTTTTATACCTAGGGCATAATAAACATTCTCTATTTCTCTTTTGTCACCATGCTTCGTAAGGATCGTAACAGACCCCTTCCCAACATGAAGATCCTTTAATCAAGTAAAATTTCTGTCCAGTGACTCATCCATTGTGAAGCAGAGTCAGTCAGTGTTATATTTTACTAAGTCCAACCGCTATAAAACCACGTTTGAACCATATCTGTTGTCACAAGAATCATTTTCTGCATGTCACTAGGCACCCACATTTTAAAAAGGTAGATTGTAACTTCCTCTTATCCTGATTCAAGAGTCCTCCCTATATGGCGATAACAGACTCAAAACCCATTGGACATGCCCAAGCTGAAATTTGTCCCAGTGTTAATATGGCTTAGTGGATATAGCAGAGGAGTTGGCTTCGAATGAGTTCTTAATTAAAATTAGCTTTAACATGACAAAACCCCCTCTCCAAGGCATGTGCTTCAAATTTACGCGGCAAAGCAACTGGAAATTATGGTACTCTGATCCTTGGAAAACTACGTGTTCGACCAGTGATCCGCTCTTCTCATCAGTTCGAGGCTATTTGCAGATCCACTGACTTCAGGTCATTTATGCACTCTTTTCCCATCGATAATTCAAGGTTATTCATAAGCTCCACCGACTGCAGGTCCCCTGAAACACTCTCTTCCCATGAAAGGTTTGCGGCTATTTATTAATTCCACCCAATTCAGGTTATTTATACACTCAACTGACAAGATTATCAGAGAGAACTTTAAAACAAAAACTTCTGTAGCATAACTAAGTTTGTAAAAAGTGAAATGGTGAAGATACCTAATCTGTATAACTCATTCGTCCAAATAATCAGATAAAAAACCACCCCTCAAATCTTATCAAAAGCAACGGCAAGCACGTAAGAGAAAAAAAAAATCAAGTCTATTCATTTAAGTGACAGTTTCAGAAAAGTAAATGCATACCTGGCAACTGATAGTTTCATTGGGGCCAACCTTTGCATTGCCATAAGGGTAAAGTTTCAGGTCAACAATATCGATAAGCCCATCTGTAAAGAACTTGTCGAGGTAATTAACTACGAAATTTGCACTGTAAGGGCATAGGGACTCGTAGTAGAGTTCCACTAGTACCTTTTCTGCTTCTCCTGTCACACACCGAGCTGATACAGATATAAACAACAAAATAATCAGCATGCTCCTGTTACTAATAAGAGGCTGCTTCAAGATACCCATATCCGAATTTTGGTTTGGATTAGCGGGTGAGCTAAAAATAACTTCGGGTATTTAAAAAGACATAAGATCTCCCTCGAGAATCTGCACAACTTCTAAAGAGGATTGTAAGATTTTGTTCAGTTTTGAAGCCACTTGTATAGTTTTGCGAGTAATGACAAGATCCGGCATTATTACCAACGGTCTTAAATAAACGAGGCATCATAGACGTTTATTATTAGGTAGAAATTGACCATCCCGCTTTGGTGCTATCCTCCCCTGGGTCGGATTTTGACGTTGAGGACACCATGTTATTTTTTCCTATCATTGCTTCACAGTCAAGTTTTGTTAAGATACCAAACACTGAAGTAAGGGAGTATTTTGTTTTGATGGATTTAGTGGTGCCAAGTAACCAAATTTTTAAAATTATATTAATTTATGAGGTTGGAATAGTATTGGAATGGGTGATTTTTTAATTTTTATTTTATTTACATAATATCTATATCAGATATCAAGTATAATAGAAATTAAATTGGATAATAATTTGTATATTTATTAATAAAAAGTAATATTTTCAATTGACAAGATGGGAGATAATGTCTTCTTTCTCTAATAGATAGTTATGGTCAGTACAAATGAATTATAGATATTAAACAAGTGTCACATAATAAGTAGTACTTTAGTGAAAAATAATTAGAATTTTAATAAATGTATTATATTTTATTAAGTATAATTTTATTCAATATAAATTAATATAATTATAATTATAATAATGAAGAAATTATAATTAATTATTGTGACTAATTTTACTTGTCATTTTAGTTTAGTGAAACATTTGAAAAAATAAATAGAACTATAAAATTATTATATATTATGATCACTATTTTTAATCAAAAATTGATTATTAAATACATTTTAAAAAATAAAACTATTATAAATAAATAAATTTAAATGAATTGATATTTTGCACTAAATTTAAAATTTTTTTTTAAAATAAAACTTTTATAATAACATTAAATATTAATTTAATATATTTTGATTTAAATATTAATATTTTGTAAAGAAAAAATAATAATTATAAGCAAATAAAATGCATAATTTTTTTACATAAATATTTTTTAATGTATAATTAATATATAATAAAATTTAAAATTAAACAGTTTAAAAATATGAATAAAAATAAACATATATTATAATATCATAGATTTGTATTTGAATTTTAATATTTTGTAAAAATTAATAGTATAAATTAGAATAAATTCATAATAATTTTTAATTTAAAATAATATTAATAAAAAATAAAAAATGTTCATGAGAACTTAACAAAATAATTTAAAATAAAAAATCCTAAAAAAATATTATAAATCCTAAAAGCACTTATAAATCTTAAAAAGAGGTCTAGACCTTAAATGTATTAGCCAATCATTTCATCAAAAAATATTTTTTACAATTTATAAACTTAAAATTTACATGTAGACTATAGAAAATGTTTTATTTTTAACAAAATAAAAATACACTAAATTTTAATTGGTGAAAATGATTAGTTTTTTTTTTTTTATCGGTAAAAGGCCGAAGCCCTAAAAGTTTTTTATTAATATAAATAAGAATTACAGTGTGAACCCGCTCACTGCAGGCGCTGGTAG